>BJKM01000412.1:0-365000 GCA_015082035.1 Chaenogobius annularis | reverse complement strand
ATTAGGTTTACCTTGGGACGACTGTAACATTTAAATGACCCCATGGCATCTGTGGGTTTTATGGGGAGTATTCACAGACAGTAATTCACTCGTTTTTATTAACTGTGCTGTAGTGTGAGACGTTTTCTTCTATCAAAATGACACGATCATCTTTCTTGTGAAACAGCCGGAGCTTCTCTTTTAATCCATTCACTCTGACACTGTCCCTCCATCCAAACTGTGCTCCAAAAGCATCCAAACTTTCTCTACAGAGCGTCCATACTGCTCGGCCCTCGGTTGCCATGATAACGGGGTTGTACTTCCGGCGATCAAGATTACCACAGTTTGTTAGTTTGTTTTACTTTTTAATTGTAGGTTTGGATGAATCTTCTTGTCTATTTTTAGTATTTTTCTCATTGACTCATGGTGGACATTCGTCGGTGTATGTGTGGATGTAACTTGTTTTGTGCGCCTGTATGTTGGTAGTCGTATGCAAATATAGAATTATTGTAAACCATATGTGTCCTACACTTTGAAAATGAACAAAAATGGACTCTGAGAGACTTTTAAATCAATAAAAGCTTCAATGCTCGGACTAAAACGGACCTGTGAATCACAGACATGGGCATCCACACGGGACTAGAGTTTGCTGAAATACAGCACGTAAAAGTAACCACAGACATGGGACTAGAAACACAGACTATGTTCGTAATTATTACAATTTACCCAAGGTAAAACTACTCCTGTCCGGATAGGGCTTGTGAGTATATTTATAATCACACTACTTTTTCTACAACAGGGTTTCCAAAACTTTTAAAACCGGGACCACCAAAATAGAATTGGGATCCTAATGAAACAGGAAATTGACAGTGGTGATAATGAAACAGGACAGAATTGAACAGTGGTGTAACTTTATATGTTTTTTATTCACTTAAATCTAGACAAAAAATCTTATGACTGAAGACATTTCTACTAAATGAATGCTAAATAAGTAAGATTATTAAGCATATTTTAAGAATTGATTTACTGCACTGGCAGATAATGTCACTTAATTCAAGGACATTTTTGCATACATTGTTTATTAAGTGTATTTTTCTAGTTTTAAGAAGGTGTAATTTTGCAGTGTGTCTCGTTTATTGTGTAATTTGACCTAGTACATTCCCTAAAATACACTGTTTTCAACAAAATAAAATTAGACTAAAAACTGTGCCATCATTTTAAAAAAAATCTTGAAACGATGTTGTGACCCCCTGTGAGGTCCCGGCCCTCATTTTGGGAACCACTGTTCTACAACAATAGTTCTATGTTGGAAATAATGAAGATGATTTTAAAGTGTGCTCAATAAGATCTAACCATTTCACTAAAAGTGTAGTTCTATAGATTGCACTTAACCTGTTTCACTAAAAGATAGTTTATAATTGGCACTTGCACTGGTCTGCCTGGTGGATATGGGGCACTATGAACTATGACATATGTAGAGGTAATTCCACAACTGCTACCTAGCAACCGTATGGTTAACAAGAGCCAAATCCATTTAAATTACACAATAGTTGTGTATTTGACAATAAATATTACAGTACATGATAACACCTTTATTTTGTGTGATTTGAGTGATTGTTTACATGTGTGTCGGTTGCTTGTAAATTGTCTCGTCACACACTGATGACATCACAGAAGGATTCTGTTTTAGAACACAGCTTTTTTCTTTTTTTTTTTATGTCTTCACAAACTGCAACTTCACAGATGTAAAACTATGATAACTATATACCACAGGTGCTATACCACCAAACTAAGTCATAATTAGGAAAAAAGCAGAACCTGTCATATGGACTTACGTGTTTTGTTTTAAATTTTGTGCATTCCTTAAAATCTGCACACTGAAAGATTCTGTACCTGATTTTTACCATCTTAACAAACGTGAAAAACAAAAACAGAAATAGTTCATTTCAAACGGTTTTGAGTGGTCCAAATTGAGATCATTCTGAATTATTTACAGGGATGAGTTTTTTAAGTGCTTTTCACAACTTTCAGAGCAGAGTTAACCGTCCGTCACAGTAAAGCTAACATGACTAGCATGCTAACAGTGCACAGAGAGCTTACAGAGGTCTCATTTTGACCCTACGAGCTACTTTTACAATATTTACAGTACTGGGGCAAAACAGATTTGACTTTAATACATGAAAAAAAAATAGGTACAGCTCCTTTAATGTGTGCAGTAACTCTGCCCGTGTATAGTACTTTCAGACAAACTTCTTCTTCTTACTTCTACTTGAGTAAAACATTTTTTTATGAAACAGTTTAATCAAGACTAGGGTAGAATAAAGTTTACACACGGGGGGAGAGAGAAAAGCAGCTATTTAAATCTAATACATAATATATATGTATTAGATATCATATAACATATATATATATATCAATCATACACTTTATTTTGTAAACTTTTTATGTCATAACTAGACAATATGTATTAATGCAATTTCATCTAATAAAATTTCACACATTAAGATTCACAAAGTCAGATTGTCTTCTAAAGATAAAACGCGAGTACATCTTGAAAATAGAGTTCCTCCCCACCCTAGTCATGTCATCGCATGGTCTATATTTTAATGCTTAATATGATCTATTCTACAATCTACAGGCTCCGTTGTTCTAAAGGTGCTTCTATAAGACTGCATTCACTTTCTACAATTTGATGATGGAGGGCAAGGGCCTGTATACTAACGCTCTGGGAGATTCACTGTTTCCTAAAGAAATATACAAAATGATGAACTCCAGATCAGTCTAGAAGAGTTTAAAACTGAACTGGAGACAAGTCAGAATTATTTTTCAACTGTAACAATTCAGATGTTTTGACCTGGTTTATGGTTAATTTCTCTGCAATTCCTGGGCCTATTCACATGAAACCAAAACTAGCACCAAGACCCATTTTTTCAAAGACTGGATTAATACATTAATTGAAATTATTTATTGGTCAATAGCTTCAGTTTGCCATTTCAGGTGCTATTTTTCAACCCCAGAAACGTGATTGCTGTCAGTTGAAAGGAGCACTGTGGAACCAATCCCAAACAAATCATGATTAAGTTGAACATTAATGGTTCATGAGTTTATCTGTTTCTTCGACAAATTGTAGAATGTGGACACAGTCTATTTGCTTTGTCTCACCTCGTGGAATGTCACTGCGAACTTATTACTGACTCTGAGCCTCCTGTTCCGGATCCTCTTCTGGACATTTATGGATGCAAGTGAGAAGAAAATGTACGCAATGCACCTTTAATCTGGCTATAATACTAGGTTTCAATTGCACAACTGTGAGTTAAATGACAAGCAGTGTTATTATTGAAGCTGTTTGAAGAATTTGTTTGAAATTTGAGCCGCCGGCAATGCAAGATTAACCAACATCGAATTTTTTTTTCTTCTTCTTTTAACTTAAACTTGTAAAGGAATACTTGATTATATCATACAAGGAATACATAGATTATCAAAGCAAATATGTGAACGGACTGAGCACGAAGCACATCTAACCGCAGGGCATTATCAATTTCTTAAAGTAAAAAAGATCTATGCTTTTTTGTACTGAAAATCTCACTCACTGGGCCTGTGATCAGGGTTATATGTAAAGCGCCATAGCAGCCTCTGGTGGTCGGACTGAAAGAATACTACTACACATTATACTCAACAGAACTATACCAAGTACATATTTACCAATACAAATTTAGAGGCTTCCCTTTGCTATATTTCTAATTCACACAACAGAACAATCACTTTCAGTTCGCGTAAATATATTTATACATTTCAGTTTTATAAATGAAATCTTAGATGCGCATATGGCATTTAACCAATCCATCACGCATTTATTTCATAACATAAACACCAGTTATTAAATAAATGCTAGATAGATGGATATTTGATATCAAATATTGTTTAAAATATTAAATATTGTTTAAAGGTTCCTGGATAACACATTCTTCCTTTAGCAGGGCTGCTTCTTCCACAGATCTGACCTGTAACTTGGCCTGGTCGCACCACCTATTTGTCTCCAGAGAAAGCACAAATATTCTGCATTATTTTTATTGTTATTGGCCTTAAAACATGCTATTGTACCTCCGGAGCTCAACCTTATCAATGGCATAAATCTGAGAAATGTAAAACTGTTTGTAAATGTAAAACAGAATTAAAGGAGACATATTACGCTTTTTTCAGGTGCTCAGTATTGAACTATAACTTTTTTTTTTTTTTTTTTTTTTTTTTTTTTTTTTTTTTTACATTTTGCTCATTGTAAACTACAAAAATAATCCATAACATTTTAGTAACAGAAACAGGTCTATTGACTTCCTGTTCAAAACTGCAGAACTGATAAACCCCGCCCGCCTCTGCATTTCACCGTAACAAACACCAGATTGTCTTTTACATATTTCTATTGTTGAAAAGCCATTATGTGACATTTTAGAGCACCACGTGTGACTCAAAGTCTTCATTTTTCAAATAATCGCAACTAAGCACTGGATGTGGGCGGGGATAGGGGGTAGGTGAAGGCTAAAATGTTCAGTCCCAGTTGCAGGGCAATATAGGATTATGCAAACATGCAGGAATCAACAACTTTTAGTAAACTAATGATGAGGAAACGCCATTGACAAGGTTTAAAAATTCAAGTTGGTGCTGCCCGGGGGTCGAGCAGTTAAGGCACAGCACACATACGCAAAGGCTCCAAGTACAGCCGGCCGCAGTTTAATACGTGTCCTCCCTTCTCTCTCATCCCCCATTTCACACTGTCCTTTCCTGTCTAATAAAGCCTACAGGCACAAAATCTTTAAAAAAAGTTGAAGTTGATTTAGCAGAATATGTCACCTTTAATGAAACACGCGAGGATGAAGTAAAGTGCAAGTCCAGGTCTGTTTTTGATGAGGGAATAATGTAATAACATGATTAAAATCTCATAATATTTGTCCTATGTGCAATAACTTGTCTATAGAGAAAAGTTACACAGTTCAACTTTAAAGACATTTTAATCAAAGAAAATGTCACAAATATGAAACTTGGTGGTTCGCAAAGGCTGAAAATATTAAGACAAAATTATATCTTAAGCAGACAGACATTATGCCTTCTTCATAAGGTCTAATGTATAAAATGTTCAAACCCAGCAGTTTAGTCCCAACGACTGTTATATTTGCTGCTCTTTCAATGTGTTAAACTGTGAATATAAAGTACAGGTACACAGCTTGAGTTCCTACCTTTGGCTGGAGGTTGGGGTGTAGCAGGACATATCCATTTGGATCTATGGCAAAGTAATATCCATTTGGACCAATCTGCGAAAACAGAAACGCACAATGAATGACTTTAATGGCACCGTCCTGCCTAAAATGAATTTATGCAGATCCAAGGTAAAGAGTAGTGAGTTTTCTGAATGGACTAAAGTTGGTAGAGTTTAAAATGTGAGGTCAAAGGTTAAGAGGCAAAGAAAGTCTGTACTCACAGTGAAGCGTGGAGTGAGCTTCTTGATGTCATTCAGAGACACGTCGATGCCCATGACGCCCAAGATCAGCTGGTTCTGATGCTGCACACACGCACACAAACACACACACACACACACACACGGAGAACAAGGAGACAAGTTTTGATTAGACTTAATACTTTTATACATGTATACAGAACCTGTCAGACGTGATGTGTTTCGAACAGTCGCACACACAGCCTGGTACTGATGTAAATGTTCTCTTCCATTCATTTTAATAGGACAGCAAAACAAAAAATTATCCCAAACATTCCTGGAGTTCCATTTAGATTAAATCCTGCTTGTTTCATTAATCCTGTTTAAGAGTGTGTCTTCTCTGCTCCTTTACTGAGGCGCTGCGATACAAAAATAAATTGAATTGAATTGAATTCTGAGCCTCACAAAAACAATCAGTTTAAATGTCGTAGATTTGTCAAGATTTGAGCTCCGGCGCTCCATCTACTGCCTCCTGATGAGGGAACGCCTGACAGATACAGTATGAAACCATGTTTCAGTGATATATTATTTTAAGTTCTAAAACATGAGCTACCAATGTAAAGGTACAACAGCATGTTTAAAGGATAATAACAGTACAAATGATGCAGAATATGTAATTTAACTAGTGCTTTTACATGGTCAATAACTATGTCATGTTTTGTAACTCTGCTCTGGTGTTCCTCTCATGTGGGCTGTGGCCCTGGTTTTTCATAGTCTGTGATATTCGGAGGATAAAGCTAACTCTCCCATTGAGAATGCATTGGAGCTAATGTATGGAGTGGTAGCAGCTTCTGGAATGCTCTGTTTCCAAACAATGGAAGCGTCTATAGTTCTACAGTGCCTTCTAACAATAAGCTTAAGTTTGTTCATTCTCTCCTCAGTCACACTCTAGCGGTAACACAACTATTCTACCCACAGTTCCCAGGGGCTTTCACCTCTCCATTCCTGTCGTCTTTGGTCTTTGTTTTGTTGAAGACAGGAAGTGTTCCAGTGATGACCAGACCCAGCTCCTACAATCAGAAAAGTTCTAATCAGCATCAAAATACTATTAGTACTACTACTACTACTACTACTACTACTACTACTACTACTACTACTACTACTACTACTACTACTACTACTACTACTACTACTACTACTACTACAATAATTACTAGTACATTTTTCTCATTAATACTACAAGTGCTATTAATAGCACTAGTTCCAGGTTCATACCAGAGCATCCAGATAGACGTTGGTCCACTGCACTTGTTTGGCCTGTTTATCGGCCAGCACCATGGGCCTGCCCAGGACGTCCAGGTACTCCTGTGAAGACATGTTCACATGCACATCCAAATCTCATTGTTATCTGATTTCTGAACCTTTAAGATTATCTAAATGGCATGCAAACCTCAGAGGTACTATAATTAGAAACACATATTTTGGCTTGGAAAAATAGGACTTTTATAGGTATTTACAAATAAGGAGTTATTATAATCAAGAATTGAAACAAATTAAAGACCGTTGCAACCCTCTGATGGCAAGCCACTATCACGTGTTTTGGGACTGTCCTGTCGCTTAAAGACATTGGACTGAAATCAACAAAGAGCTACAGACTGTATTTGACATTGCCATTCCATTAGATTTCCAGCCATGGACATTCAGTGGTTACGTTTGGAGAATACTTCTGGTGGCAGGAAAAAAGGCCGTCACAAAAAAATGGATGACACCAACTGCGCCTACATTTCCAAACACATCACGTGTCAGCAGATGTATTGGATGATGCGATTTATCTTCAGACCTATTTATTGGTTTATCTGATTACTCTAGTTATCCAATTCTTACTTTCCAGTGACTGGATACTTGACATGAAACTCACCTGTGTATTTATTCTGATGGCTCCAATGGACGGGATCTCGTAAAAGTAACCTGGAATGCAATTAAACATAAAAACGTCATTCGAATCCTTTTCAACAACATTGAAATAAACCAATAGCAAAGGAAGCATATAAATACATCCTGTGGAGATTTACTGAGAGAAATAAATTGAACTGACTTTGTTTTACGATGCAAATTTCAGATGAAAATATTTGTCTTCAGTGTCTGACAAAGGACTGCCGCAATTGTATTTATTCTTTTTATGTTTTTCTTAATTGTTTTTAAATCACAAAAAGTATATCTTTCGTAGAATTTGATGGTGTCATTTATTAGCACTTTTTTACATGAAGATAAGTTGTTATGTTAAGTTCGGAAGCAGGACCACACCCTTTTCACCCCCCTTCCTGCAGTTACACTATTTAGGCATCCAGGTCACACACATCAGCATTTGTGACTTCGTGCCCCTCCCTCCGAGCCTCTTCTAATTATTATTCTAATTTATCTCCTAGACGGGGGTATCAAGGCCCGGGAGCCTACAGCCCTCATCGCCAGAAGCTCCAAAACGGCCAATTCTGTACACTTGTGTTGTTCATGTTTCTCATATGTCAAATAAACACAAGCCACAAATGATGTGCACAAGGGGCTTGAGTGGGGCAGTTCATGGGGGTTTTGTAAGCCAATTGATTAATAAAGTAACAACAACAAAAAAATCTTACTACAACTTTTCCCACACAGAATCGGCCTGTTTTTGGAGGATGACATGAATGTTCCAATTCCATAGAGACATTTCATTCTATTTATAATACAACAATAGACTCTTATTCTAGGATATTTCAACAAAAAAGTATTGGGTTTGTGTACAGTCTTGGTTACTGTCAGTGGGCATTTCTTTTGACATTACTCCCAGAAATATACTGTTGTGTGTTTCTTAGGGAAATGTAGACATTTTTTTTTATTAGGATTATTTTGCTTTTTAGAGCTAAAACAAGATGGAATTTATGTTTGCAAAGTTTTGAATCTCAATTCATTATCATTATACTTATATATAATTGCAATGATTTATACAAGTTATGTGGGGAAACGGTAAGCAATGAAATATTTGCCCTCTAGAATTTTGAGATACAATTTATTTTTCTGTTTAGTTTTTAAATATGCCTTGAGCTCTATGTCGTTTTTGTTGTTTGTATTTATTTTAATACAATATTTTACTTGTTTTGTTATCTACTGTAATGTATGAATGTGATGGGAGATGTTTGTGGTTATTTATTTATTTTTGCCCTCTTTTCTAGCAAATACAAAATTAAATAGAAAACAAACAAAAAAACATCCCGCTTTCTACTTTTTGGACTGTTTACTCCGTACGGACGAGCCCTCGGAGCATTCAAGAGCCACACTTGTGCTTTGTGTCTGTGCGTTTGACTGTCTGATCCTAAAATTTAACACCTGGACAGTCGGAGATGAGGCTAATGTTTAGTCTATCGTCGGCTGTTGCGTTTCTAGGCGTAGCCACAGTATTAACCAGGGTCCCGAGGTGTTAAAAGGGCCCCAAATCTGACAACCCTACTTATGCGAAGCACAAGCGCACATGCACCACTAGCGTAGTAGCGCTGTTGCTACGCAAACAGCGTAGTAGTGCTGCTAGCGCGGCAGCGCACACAGCAGGTAACATTTAACGCACAAGCAGCATTTATCTGTAATGACAAACTGGCAACCAAGGCACCTGACCTGTGCTGATTGGTCAACTTCATTGTGCCGCAAGCAGAATGAAAGCAAGACAAACACAACAGAACGTAGTAATCATGTCCAAAAGAATACATCCCTCCGGTGCCGAAAACCAAAAAGAAAAGACTTGACGATGAAAAGAAACATCACTCTCAACAACACTCTCCAGGTATTGAACTTATTTTACAAAGAGTGAGTTAATGCTATTATTTGAAAGTACATGAGTCTGTCAGCGCCCTAAGGCTTGCCGCGAGACGAGAGCTCCGAGCTGGGGCCCTGCCATGGGGGCCCCGCCACATACCTGTGTTAGCGAGCACTGCACCACTAATACATTTGTTTGAATAGACTCTGTTAAGCATAACATTTACACCGGCCTGCAAATGTTAGCAGCAGTTGAGGGAGTGAGGTGGCGTCTATGCCCCAGGTCACTACTAGGCGGACTCCGGTCTGGATCCGGACCCAAGTGTCATCTCGTCCAGACCAGAACCTTTGAAATGAGTGAACAGTAGAACAAGCTGTGCAGCGTAACGTGTGTTGAGAATGGGTTTTAAGAAATAGTTTCAAATGAACTGGGAGTCTGCATCTTTCCTTTGCGTCCCCTCTCTCTCCCTCTCGCTCCTCGCTCCAAACACACAGGAGCTCGACCCCCCCCTGCCCGTGCATCATCACCGTGCATCACCGTGCGTCAGGTCGCAGCGCTGCGTGAGAAAGCTTTAACAGCAGATCAGTCGAAAATAAGAAATAAGCACGTCGCTGACTGACGAGAGGAACGTAAAGGTTTCTGCATGTAACGCCCATCAGCCAATCAAATTGCAGCATTGTTTTCTGCAGAGGAGTGTGTGATGTTCTGATCAGAACAAACATCTCATGTTCAGCTTTATATTCTAATCAACTTTTAAAAGAGCATCCATCCATTTTTCTACCGCTTGTTCCCGTTAGGAGTCGCGGGTGACTGGAGCCTATCCCAGTGCCTTTGGGCCTTAGCGGGGTACACCCTGGACAGTGGCCAACTCGTCGCAGGACTAGCACAGAGACATAGACACACAGACAACCATTCACTCTCACATTCATTCACGAGGGTCACTTTTACAGTTGCCAATTCACCTAACACATGCATGTCTTTGACGGTGGGAGGAAGCCGGAAGACCCCGGGAGAACCCACACGAACATACCTTAAATCAGACACATGCGATTGAGGACACTGCAGACTCCACCCAGAGATACAGAATCATGTGATGTAAGTCGGTCGCGCCCAGGAATTCGAACCCATGATTTCCTTCTTGGGAGGCAAGAGCTCGCTAACCGCTCTGCCACCGTTTTAATTAGAAGCAAATACATTTAAATTTAATTTAAAAGCACCATTAGATCTTATTGTTATAATTTATAATAAATTGATAAATTGTGACAAATAACTAGCCCATTACAATTACGTATGTTATAAGATAATAATATATATTATAATACAAAAGTGGCAAAAGAGGCAGAAAGGCAGTCTTTTAGTGACAGGTGTGGATCACTTCTCGTTCTGTTCATTCTGTGTGGGAATTAACATTTTTGCACTGTGTAGTTTTCTCAGTGTTAATTATCAATCAGTCAATGCTTTTGCCATGTGTTTAATTTAAGGTAACTTGTTTTGTCACTTTGGCAAGAAGGAACAGTCGGGAGCAGTAAAAGATCAATTAGTAAGGATAACTATTACTTTTACATTTTCAGTTAAATAGAGAATGTGCATTTTAAGATAAGATAAGATAAGATCACCTTTATTTGTCCCACAATGGAGACATTTCAACAAAGGGTTGCAACAAAGGGTACAGAAGCAGATTATGCACAGTATAATAATAAAAACAGATAACTTAGAAAAAGAAAACTCTTATAATCTTATTAATAATAACACTCTTATTTACAGCTGTCACATGGACAGAAAATATTGCACCAGGGATGATTCATATTGTGTCACAGTAGTGCACAGGAGTGTAACAATATTGCAGGAGTATAACAGTATTGTACATGATTATGAAAGCTGAATGACACGTTCAGGACAAACAGTGTTTGTTGTAAAGTCTGACAACAACTTTAACGTGTCATATTTGTTGTTCTGCTGATGTTTGCTTTGGTCAGTTTGTACTTGACCTTCCTTGTGTTATGTTATTATGAGTTCATTCATCCATGTTAAGTGGTGATTGCTTTAATTGTCTCATAACAACAATTATTAGTATTAACAAATACATTGTGACCCTCAAGTGTACATAGTTCATTTTGGTAATTAACTTGGTATTCAACAAATGGCCTGATGTTTTAGGTACATTTATTTTGTTATGAACACATTTTGACCCTAACTATTTTTCATAGCCAATATTGTATTGAGTAATTAAGTATACTAATGTATCAATAACTGGCTTTAGTCACTTTCTCCTGACACAGTTTCATCACATCATCACTTTATAGCATTACAACCTCAACATTTTAATGTGGCTGGACCGCATTAAAATGCACCAGAATACACAAAAAAGGTCTGAAAATTTCCCCCAGACCCCCCTTTTGAATCATTTAAACTGCTAATGTGGCATTAGATCCTTAAAACCCCTACAAATAAATGTGCAACAACATCTCTGAGAGGTGTGTTATTTATACCGGGAGTAGAGATGATGTCAACGGAATACCGAGTTACGTTGTGGGATTTGAGTCATCAATATTTGAGCTCGTGAGGTGCTGATAATAAACTAACCAAGATGGCAAACGGGCATTTTGTTACGCTTTGTTTGCGTCGAAGCAAGTTCATAGTTTGTGAATTGTTCACTGACAATGGCAAGAAAACCGATTCTGATGATGGGACAAGGGGCCCCCAAGAAAAATTTTGCTTAGGGCCCCCTGAATGCTTTGGCCGGCCCTGGCCAAAAGTTTCATGTGTAAACTAGCTCCTGAAACAAAAGTACTCGCTGCAAAGTCTGGAGTGATTTCTTGGAGTCCACTGGTTCCTCCCCGATGGCGGTATATATATATATATATATATATATACCGGGGGAATATATATATATATATATATATATATATATAATATATATATATATATATATATATATATATATATATTCCCCCCCCCCGCCAATTTTATGAACACACAAATAGATCAAACACAATCAAAATGGCAGCACCAGCGAGCACCACGTCACTTCGGACCCTTCATTTACATGATCTTTTTTATTTCTTTTTCTGATAGACAATATCACTTTGCTCATATTGATTGATGCTGATGATGTCCCATACTGAATAGAGACACATTTCTTCCTCCGAACTGAGAATTCTGCTCCAAACCACATGTTTCTGCTGACAGAGGATTGGCTGTGGACCTCTGCTTTTAACAGACCAAAGCTTGACGATTAGAAATGACTGAATCTCCATTGATAAAAATGTGACTAATTATAGAACAAAGGTTTCTAAAAGTAGCCACCTGGACTAAGTCAAAGAAATGTTTCTGCTCATCCAAGACCTTTTCTCAGTTGTACTAGGTTTACCTTTGTTGGAGCAGGCCATCCACTGAATGGGTCTCTTGTCGTAGTTGTGTTGTCCCACTGAGAATGTGAAGATCCTCACCTGGTAGAAACAAAGTATGAAGTGAGTTTTATTTCATTCACACATAAAAGACCAAGGCATAGTCCCGGCTAATGCTTAATACACAGGACATTGATTGTTCTGCGCTCTGAGGCTGACAGAGCAGATGAAGCGCTGCCTGGAGAGGCCATATCGTTTGAAGCGGTTCTTAAAGAGCTCATCTGGACCCCATCTGCAGTGCGGCTAATGAGCGCCTGCACAGGAGGCACAGACCCCAACACTGTACGTTCAAACTATTGTCTGAGCTCGTTACAAGTGAGAGCATATGGATCTGTGTGCGCACAAGAGTGGTCAGCTGAGGACAACTGAGGACGTTATGAAAAATTACAAAGTGTGGGTCAATCCAATCCAATATCAGATACAAATCAATACTAATACCGGTGCTGAAACGACAGGAGACACGTTTGAGCAAGTATCAATACTGAAACGCCTGAGTGCTTTGAAAATTCCTGTTTTCACCTACCACCTATGCCCGCCCAGTACTTGTTATTATTTGAAAAAGGAAGATGTTAAGTGACACATTTAGAGTTCTAAAAGGTCATGTAGACACTTACAAAACAAAACAAAAAACATGAAAGAAAATCACTGCTTGTTTCAGTTTAATGTCACTAGGAAGAGGCGTGGCTTATCAATCATTCCGTTTAGAACAGGAAGTCAACGGACCTGTTTCTGTTACTAAGCAATTTTAGATCAATACTGAGGTTTTACAATGAACTAAATGGACCAGTGGATTCACTCTGTCGCTGCATCCAACAGATCAGTGTGTGGATGCAAAACAACTTTCTCCAACTGAACTCAGACGTCAGAACTCAGATCTCAGATCATCATCATCGCCCACAGAAACAAAGAGAAAGTGTTAGAAGTCACCTCCAGAGTCTCGCTCTAAAACCTACAAATCAAGTTAGAAATCTGGGGGTAATAATGGACTCAGACCTGAATTTTAACATTCGTCAAATCAAAAACATCAGCAGCTTTTAACCACCTAAAAAACAATGCGAAAATCAAAAGTATAGTGTCTAAACCAGACTTGGAGAGACTTATCCATGCATTTGTCTCTAGTAGATTAGACTATTGTAACGGC
The DNA here is from genome assembly GCA_015082035.1 of Chaenogobius annularis. Taxonomy (NCBI): domain Eukaryota; kingdom Metazoa; phylum Chordata; class Actinopteri; order Gobiiformes; family Gobiidae; genus Chaenogobius; species Chaenogobius annularis. The sequence continues at coordinate 351,267 of BJKM01000412.1, read as the reverse complement.
CTGCTCACTGGCCTCTCCAAACGAGCTGTAAAACAGCTGCAGTACATCCAGAACGCTGCTGCTCGGGTCCTGACTAGAACCAGGAAGTACGATGATCACATTAGTCCTGTGCTCAGGTCTCTGCACTGGCTTTAGGCTCAGAGAATAGACTTTAAAGCAGCTCTGTTTGTATACAAGTCTCTCCATGGCCTAGTGCCAAAGTACATCTCGGACATGTTTAGTGCCATATGAACCATCTCGGAGTCTGAGGACCTCAGGGACCGGCCTCCTGCTGGTGCCAGAGTCAGGACTAAAAACATGGACCGGCCTGCCTGCTGGTTCTAGAGTCAGGAGTAAACATGGGGTTGCAGCTAAAATCTGGAACAGTCTTCCCGAAGATTCGAGATAGGCCTCTACTCTGACAATGTTCAAATCTTAGATAAAAACTGTTTTGTTTAGCTGTGCACATGAATGTAATGATTTTCTTTGCACTCTTTTCTTTATGTCTTAAACTATTTTGTGATTTCTGTCATGTGATTTTAATGCATTTTTTCCTCTTGTGTAAAGCACTTTGAATTGCCTAAATGTAAAAAGATCTACTTGTTATAGTTCAAAACATGATTATCTGGTTAAAAACAAAGGTTAAGAACATAAAAATAAAACAGGCTGAGGTACATCCATCTGTGCTTGCCACCTCAAAAGTGACTTAGTACACCTGTAATGTGGCATAAATAGTCAGATAATAAAGTGCAATATCAAGTTGAAATGATATTATTAGTGTATGAATCAAAGATTCTCAGGATTATATTGTGACAGGACCGTGTGTCTTCTGCAGTGGGACTTGTCTGTAAATCCAGGCTCGTGGCGTTACCTTCTTGTCGGCGTTGTACTTCTCCAGAATGGCCTGCGCTCGCTTCCTCTCCTCCGTCTGTGAACAGCATGATGATCTTGTTGCAATTGGCTCGAGTCACATTGGTCTACAAGAAAACACAAGATAATCATTAGAACAGATGATGAAGGACTCGACTAACATTATAATGGACATTCGTAAAAATGACAAAAATTTCATACAGACTTAATTTGAAAATGGATACATTTGACAGACTTTGGACTAAATTGGTCGATTTTCTTTGGGTTTTGTGTGCCATGATTTGATATACATCATATAATATAATATAATAATATATATATATATATATATATATATATATATATATATATATATATATATATATATATATATATATATATATATATATATAATATATATATATAAAAGAACACAACATAGTGGTTTAATAAAGTACGAGTAAAACAGTTTTGGGGGAAAACTACAACTCAAGTAAAAGTAAAAGTCATGGCTGTCACATCTGATTTAGGTTTTGAAGCTTATGTAACTGGAAGTACAAAACATTAACCAATGCACAGAAAACTGGAAATATCAAAGAGGATAGATGACAAAATGAGAAAAACAAAATCATATCTGAAGGATCAGGGGTCAAAAAAATGTCATATTGTCAACATAAAGCTTTTGCCATTTATAGATTTACTCTCAGTGGGAAGAGGAACCAAAAACAAATCCGGGGAAAAAATCTGAAAACTACTCAAGTAAATGTACTACCCACCTACGGATTTTCTATATTTTTCTAAAATACATTTTGTAAGCTAATTTTCATACCTAAGTGCACTGTTTGTTTAAATGTTTCATAATTTTAAGCAATTCTATTTTGACATAATAATACAAAAACTATGACCGCAGATCATCAGTACATCAGCACACATCACACCAGCAGATGGCAGTAAAGGACAGCTTTCAATCTCTGGCTGAACCCTGTGAAGGAGTGTAGGTAGTTACGGTGGAGAGCTGTTGGAAGGCGAACTCGAAGCCCTTGGTGTAGTTGGTGATGCCTTTGGCCGTGATGTTCTGGACGGCGTCCTTCAGGAGCTTCTTGTTCCTGACGTTGGCCTGCACCAGGTGGTCGAAGCACGCCGTCTTCTTCACGCGTGTGTTGAACTGGGCACAAAGGGAGAACATGCCGTTAGGGACGACCAGGTTGTTCCGTTAATCGATAATCGGGCTTGTTCAGGTCACAATTTCCCTAAAAAGTAAACCTACCCAACCTAAGTAAAAAGTGTTTGTAGAAGGTTTTTTTTTTTTTTAAATCTGGTTGATTATGTCGCACTAACTTTAAAACTGGTCACAGATTTGATGAATGTTAATGTATTTAGACATTGAGAATGAAAGAGAATTGAGGATTTCACTGGTGTTTTTTTTGCACAAATGTCAGAAATATTGATGGATCGTGAAATTGATTATGAAACAGGTCTATTTGGGGGGGCAGGAGAGTGTGAGAGTGAATATACAGTCACACTTCATATTGGAATGGATTGAGATTTACAGGCCTGGAGAGGAGCTTGTAATATTGGACTGGGAAAAAAAAGGAGACATGTTGTCATGTTGTTCCAGGGGTTTAATATTTTACTATAACACAAGTAGATCATAATTTCACATTTTATTCATTGTAAAACCGCAATATTGATCTAAAACGGCTCAGTAACAGAAACAGCTTCATTGACTTCCTGTTCAAAACTGCAGATCTGGTAAGCCCCGCCTCTTCATAGTGACATTTGACTGTAACAAGCAGCAGATTGTCATTTATGTGTTTTTTTTTTATTTTGAAAAGTGGCTACAGAACGTTTTAGAACTCTACATGAGACACTCAGAGTCTTCATTTTTTAAATAATCACAACTAAGCACAGGGATGTGGGCGGGGATGGGGGGTAGGTGAAAACAAGGCTTTTCTGAGCTCTTCAGCCTCAGTTGCACACAGGAATCAATCCAAATACAACTTTGAGCAAACTAATAATGAGGAAACACTGTTGTAACAAGAATAAAAGCTCATAAAGCTCATAAATATGTCCCCTTAAATAGTACAATAAAAAATTGAAAAAAATGTAATGTAATAAAAAATAAAACCAACTCACAGTGGAAAGAGGAACTAAAATGTGTCCTCAAGTTGGAGTAATGATACACTGCCATATTTATTTCTCAAGTAGGAGTAAAAGGATGGTAAAAAAAAAAGAATAATAGTCAAATTAGATGAAGTATAGAGAAGTAGTAGTAGTAGTAGTAGTAGTAGTAGTAGTAGTAGTGATGGTACACACATTATGCAAATATTACTCTTTTTTAAATGTTTCCTCGTTAAAAACAATCTGAAGTTGCTGAGCTTTATTAATTGAGGAAACTAGTTTTAGTTCATTTCTTTATTCACCACTTGCACTCTCTGTCCATTTTATTAGGCACGGTAAACCTCAGATTCAACTTGTCTGAAACACTTAAACTGCTTTTCATCTACATTAGTCACACATTCTACAGACCATCACTCACCGCCACACTCCATACTCTAATTACAACTACTTGACTCAACTAAATATGGTTTCAGGTTTCTAAAATCAAGGTATTCTGCATTATTTGTATTGTTTTTGGCCTTTAAACATGCTCTTGTGCCTTTGCTTTGGCATCTCATGTTGCAGAACTGAAAATAGTATCCTTTAAAGCCCTCCATCGAAATAATAAACTCAATGCCTATTTTTTTTCCTAAAAAGTAGACATCTACAAACTGAATAAACATACTGTAATTCAAATAAACAACTTCTCCTCCTCCAGGCGACAAGCAGAGTTTTAATTGATGCAGATTTTAAGGAGATCACAGCAAAAAATGACTATTTTTTTGTGTGGGTTTTTTTTTTTTTTTGCACAAGCTGTTTTGGAGTGATATTAGAGTTAGTGGGCTGTCACAATCGCTAACTAAAAGAGATTATTCATAGTAAAGGCAGCGCATTCAAAGTGTGGTGAAGGAGTATGAAAAAATTACAATGAAATCTAGTGGTGGGTTCTCTTCTACCTGGAGTTCACACTTCAACACGGGAGAACTGAAGCACAATGATGAATGAATGAATATCACCAGAATACTTCACTTCTGAATATCACCAAATACTTTCACTCTGAATACAAATACCATACAATAGTTTTCCATGATAATATTCTAGGTTAATATGAACAGATAAATTATGTAATAGTTAGTTGTTTTGAGATTTTGAGAAAAAGAAAAAAAGAAAAAAAAAATGTTCAAGGCAGTCTTGACCAAGAGGCAGTTCTGCATACACTTACAACATACATACAAACATACAAACAAACACACAAACAACAATAAAATAACATGATGAAGCACATATTAACCCTGTTTAGTAAGTCTTCCCTCTGAGCCTCAGATTTGGTTTCAAATCTCCCAGATGTGTGACATCATCATAGGTAGAGCTCTGAAATCTTCTGTTTTGTTTTTAAATCCATAAATCATCACCAAGACTCGTTTTGAGCATTTCTTAAAATCACATTAATTTCAACTGTGTGCTTGCATTAGCATGTCGGGGCAAGCTAGCTTCTGTTTCTTTCCCCATAGTAATTCTCTCAGCTGCCAGTAGATGGAGTGTTAACACCAACTAAGAGGTGAGAGAATATCTGACTGTGTACTTTAATGTATGGTACACATTAAAGTTGAAAAACACAATGCAAAGGGACTCCAGAGTACAGATCGGGCCCAAGAATGCCGTCACGATCCAGCCCGCACACTCAGAAACAGATTTAAGTTAACTGAGTTTGTGTGTTCTGTGCAGAGTTTTATTGGCAGCTCTAGCGTAAGCGCGTCTGATAGGACTTCACGTGTTTACATGTGTTAGTGTTCTCCCTGTGTCCTGTATCTCCTGTCCCAGAAGTGCTTGTCCCTTCCACGGGCTCTGACCCACATTATCTCTCTCCCTCGCTCCTTTCTCTTTAGGAGAGCATCCTCGGCTCTCTCTCCCCTTCGATCCTCACTCCGTTTATCATCTGCGCACTTTCATTCACGCACTCTCTCCTCCCCCGGCGTATATTTGGCCATGTCATTGACTTTGGAGTTAAATGTTTTGTCTCGAGAGGAAAAAAACACAGTGGGCTTTGTGCCTTCCAAGAGAGCGTTCAAACACACATGCTCAGCGTTACTCTGCGCCTTGGACCTGAGGGCTCAGACTCAGGCTCGGGCCGGGCCAAGAATTTAAACCTCTAATCCAGAGAAGGTGTAAAGGACAATAACAATGCAAATGTTTTACACTGATTCAACAGACAATAGCATAATTTTAACTTTTTACATAACATTTTGTAATGCCATCACAGGGATCAGATCACAATATTGCCCAGCCTATAGATAATGCCAACCTCTATTTGTTTTAGTTTTTAAATGACCTTGGGGCTTAGCAACGCAACACATCACATTAACTATTTACATTTTAGTGTCCTCTTACACAATAAGTGTAGTAACGCTGTGAACTCTTCCACACAAAGTCCCACAGCCTCCTCCAGCTCCGGGCAGAGCAGTTAAACAGTTACATTTATCAAGCCGCACTAATTGCTTCACATGGTCTGGGTTCCTCCTTTATGTCACCATGGCAACAGGACCCAGTGTATCCAGAAGTGTTACAAGCTTTTTTATAAAGGCGTGAACCCATGCCCAAATACACCAGAGAGTGTTACAGGTTGTTTTGCACTGTTCATAAAGGATTTGTCTAAGAGTAATATAGCTTTGTGGTTTTGTTTGGCTGTGCATATGACTGAAATGCTTTTCTTTGCACTCGTCTCTTTTATGTCTTGAACTATTTGACTATTTGATAGCCTGAAAATGGCACTTTTAAATTAAGATTTTGTGATTTCTGCCATGTCTTTGTGATTTTAATGCATTTTTTTCCTGTTATGTGAAGCACTTTGAATTGCCTTGTGTACAAATTGTGCTCTACAAATAAACTTGCCTTGCCTTACCTTTATGTATGCATACAAAATAAAAACAACAGCGAAAAAATCAGGTGTTTAAAGTCAAATGTAAACCCACATCCCAATGTTCACATTAATGTATTGTGGAAAGAAGTTTGAGGCAAGGAAACAAAACAGCTATTCGGACGTACTGAGGTGGATTTGAGCAGAAATACGGCCTATTTTCTCGTGGAAAAACATGCACATCGCTTTGTGCATTTGTGTGCTTTTCTCTCAACTAGATTTAACAAAAGTTTGACTTCTCTACGCTGTTGGGACGTTCCTATCACTTTCCAGAGCTTTTCCAGATTGATACATATAGAATTCCAGAGTGCTATATCAGTGTAGCGTGAGCCAGGTTATGAGCTCCACTTTGTGGAGGACTTGCAAATAAATTGAGAATTTGGCAAAAAAGATAAACGATTATTATTATTGTTGTTGTTGTTGTTGTTGTTGTTGTTGTTATTTCTTCAAATACCTATACAATTCACCATACAAAAATAATCTCAACAAAACATTCAAGCTGGTCGTAGAAAAAGATTCAGTTGGGGCAAGGGCAAGGTTGAATCTTAAACCTTAAATCTTAAAATGCTGAAACCAGGAGACGCCCGAAGCATTCTGATGCTAATCAGGTACCCAATGAGGAGGGAGCCAAAGTCAGGTCACAATAGGATGTAGATGACCCATCTCAGTTAGTTTCAATGGCCCATTATCAGGAGGTCCCGCCCTGTGGGCAGGGCTTTCACAGAGTGGGATTTAAACCTGAGTTCTCAGACTTGTTTCACAGATTGAGAATGACTCTTGGATAAGAGTCGAAACGTTTTGTTTTTTCTAAAACAGAGTCCAGATGACTACAACTGAATCTTTTTTCTATAATTTAAGAATACTTTAATTCAATGACCAGCTTGAATGTTTAGTTGAGATTATTTTTGTAAGGTAAATGTAATGTATGGTTATGAGTCCAGATGACTACAACTGAATCTTTTTTCTACAATGGAACACTCCTGGACGAATGAGGGATTACAACGACATATTCTTAAATGACTTACTTTAAGTAATTTTAATGAACGTGTTTTTTCTTGATGTTGTTGTTTGTTGTTTTACCTTATTTAACCTGTGTCCTGTATCTTAAAGGTCCTATATCATGCAAAATCGACTTTTAACCTTCTTACAGTGCTATTGGTACCTCGTATATGTGCCCAAAGTGGTTCTTTGATTGATTCCTGCAGACTTTAGCAAGAGAATAGTCGCTATCCTTTCCCTCGGATGAGCAGACGAACGGGGCCTACTCACCAGGTGAGTGCCGCAGCACGCTCCCCCTGCCACCGCGCTCGAGAGAAACCGCGGCTATTTAGCCACATTTAGCTTCAAATGCTACTTCTTCTGATCCAATGCTGCTGCGCTGACATGTGCCGCTGTGTACCGACGCTGACCGGCGCACGACTCGGCCTCTGTTTACATTCCACTCGAGGCTACGTCACGGGGTGGGCAGGGAACGCACGCTCACGCTGAGACTACGTCACGGGTTGGGCGGGGGAAACGGATCGCTCTTCGCGAGGGTGGGGGCGAATCTCAAATTAAGCCGTCTGAATTTCCGGGTTTGTGTGCGGGTCCAAGATATGGGTGTTGCACAACAATTATTATAATCAACTATTCCCTCAGGGTTGACTATGAAACAGGAAAAATAGCATAATATAGGATCATTAATGTATAAATCAGAAATGATTGACCTTGACCTTGTTTCCATAAACATAAGTTAAGCTATACTACATGAATTGCCAGTCCATGTGTATCTAAAAGTAGTTTTAAACATCTGAATTACACAAATTATTGGCCGTTTAACAGACAAATGTCCTTTATATGGACACATTTTGCTCGTACTGAGCTAACGAACATGTCCTCGGCAGGAACCCTCGAAAACAATAGTGGGCCATATTGATTCTATGTGATCAATGGGTAGCTGTGAGCTGACCAATGAGAACACAGCACTAGCTCTGTGTGTGCCTGCGTGTGTGTGTGTTTTTGGTCACAATGGAGACAGAGCCTTGAAGTTTCCTTAAGAGGCACAATAACAGGCGCATCTCCGGACGACTGAAAGGTTTAGACGCACAAAAGGACTGGATCAAGGTGACTCCGCGTAAACAGAACGTGCCGGAGATGAGCCGACGAATACTTCATGATAACGCTATGTCAGAAGTGCGATCAAAGGAGAGGGAGATAGAGGACTGTGAATAGAGGAGAGACGGCGTTCACAATGACGATAAAAAAGCTCAAAGGAGTAACGTATGGTAATCATGTCTGCGACAGCGTCATGTTGATAATAGCTGCGCTGTAATTATATATTCCAACAGTTTGCCACCGTAGAACACGATTCAAATTGTTCTAAACCTTATTTGAAAGTGTTAAGATCAGCTATGTAACTTTTTAGACTTTTTAATTATGTTTTTATTGCACTAAAATAATTTATTTTAGAACAAGGTGCAACTCAGCTCCGAAGTTTTTAAGTTTTAGAAAATGTAACGTTTCTTTTTTTTTTGCTGGAGAAATGATGCAGTCGCTGATAACTGTAAACTGTAATTGTAAACTTGTGTACATAGCAATGCTTATTTTTATTTTATACTATAGTAATTTTAAATTGTCCCTTAAGTGCATGCCCTTTTGTTTGACTGAATATATGTTGTTTTATTATTGCTCAGTGTTTTGTGTTGCACCTTCATGCCGAGACAAGTTTTCCTATTGTCTGTGAAAGTTTTCGTTCATTGACAATGGCAATAAACCCCTTTCTGATTCTGATTCTGATTCTGAAACAACATGGTTTATGTCATTGCAGGTTTATGTCACTGCAGACATTTCCGGTGTTAAAACTGAAAATAATGTATGTGAAGTATCTCAGTTGAGATTTCTGCACATACAGTACATTACTGTTACAGCAGTTTAGACAGCTTGCTCTTTACTGGTGCACTGAGGAGTAGAGCAGGTTCAATGAGGCTCTAAACAATAGCTTTTAGTTTTGGAGTTGCTAATTAGCTAGAGAGCAAAGACAATTCAAAGTCTCAGATTTTCTGTGAAAGTGAGTAAATGTGATATTACTCAAACAAGCGAGGATGATACAGTACACATAACATCAAGTATGTGTTTGATAAAAGCACTTTAACTCTACTATACTAGTTTAGCTCAAAGTAAAATCATACAGACAATTAAAAATGTGCAAAGAAACACATTTAAAGTTCCAGAATGGTGGAAAAGGTGAAGTGGATAATGTGACTTCAAAGGAAAAACTGGGATTAACCTCAGAATATCACAAAAATAATGAACAATCGCAATGGTTTTGTCAAAGTAAAAGCTCTCAGATACATGTGAGTGACATCAGAGCCTGGTTTGAAGACTATTGTTTACTACTGTATTTTACATTATTATTTTTTTTTAATAGGAGATTACTTTGTATTTTTGGTGAAGGCAAATTCCAGATGTTATGGTTTTACTGGTCAAATACTTTTACATTACATATGTATTATTACATAATACACCACAAAAATAATATCTGTGATGCTCACATTCAATTTTGAGGCTAGAAATGTATATTTTTTAGATCCTTTGTAATAGAAGAGCAAACTGACATCTCTACCCTGGAAATTCAAAAATATTGCTTATTTCTTGGGTTAAAAACGCTTAAATGAATAATTAACAAATTAGGTCAGCGAAGTCAATTAATTATTGAAAATGTGATACAGTTGACTTCAATATGTCTCCAGTCGCTTCCTTTCTGGAATTGTCAACATTCTGATGTCTAAAGGTCAAGTATGGAAAAAAGCACCACCATCAACGGTGTAAACAACCTTTTTGATCCAGCATCCAGAATCAACCAACGTGTGCAAAGTAGCTCCAAACATTAGCATAGCAATCTAGAACCAAAACGGGTGAATTTAGCCTTAATTCTAGTACAAACCTTGCTGCTCCCCGGTGATCCGATTACAACATCTCATCAGCCTCTGTGCTTTTGTGGGCTAGTGCTGGGATTAGCATGACACAGGAGAAAAAGGCTAATCTTCCAACAGTCTAATCCCACTACACTGGACTCTTCTGCCCCCCTTACACCCAGGACTGTGGCCTGCCAAGCGGACTGACAGAGCTAGCACAGCTCAGTGCGCCCGATCAATGTGACGGCTGAGAAGGAAAGAGGGAAAAAAAAAAAGAGCAAGAACGAGAGAGCAGATGAGGACAAGAGAAAATGGGAAATATCCGAAGAATAAGTTTTATGACATCTGTACACTGTAGCCAAAGAAAGTCGACTTACTCCACTGGCAGTTATTTTAGCCTGAAACAATAGAAATATCCCAGAAATATGCATAAATAAGTTACATTATTTCGATTTAGTAAAGGTACAGTACTTAATTAACATTTTTAGGTATCTGTACCGTATGTCTCAGGACTGTCGGAAGATTTTTTAGACAACACAAAGTCCTTGTTTTTTTTCAAACCAGGCAACACGTTAAGACAAAAACTGGTTCACCCTAAGGACAAGATGCCTACACAAAAACAAAGCAATGTAGTGTATTCTATCCAATGCAGTGAATAAAGTTGTAAAGAGCGTTACATAGGGGAGAAAGTCAGTGTACAATAGGAGTTTAATGGTCCATCTCAGGGGGTTTCAATTGCTGATTATCAGGAGGTCCTGCCCTGTGGGCAGGGTTTACATAGAGTAGGATATAAAACCTGAGTTCTCAGACTTGTTTCACAGATTGAGAATGACTCTTGGATGAGAGTCGAAACATTTTGCTTTTCTAAAACCTGGAGTAGAAGGTGTTAAGTTGCTCAGCCAGTTTTTGATTGTCTGCAGCAGGGGGGGCTCGGGGCTTATGGCTGGTGAGAAGCCGGAGCCCCGCCTCCGAGAACTGCTGCTTCAGACGCGTAGTGTACTGTGATCTTGCTAGAGAAACCTCTTTGCAAAATCCATACTTTGCATCTTTGTAGCGCTCTCTGTCACCAGCCCTGTCCGCTGCCTCCTTCTGCTGCCTTAACTGCCTCAGTTTTGGAGTGAACCATTGTTGAAAGTGACTTTGGTTGGTGTTGGTATGATGCTGTCCTCACAGAATCGAATGTATGACGTCACAGTGTCCGTGTACTTATCCAAACTATCTGTGGCAGCTCTGAAAACCTTCCAGTCTGTAATGTCCAAACACAGCACGTGGCTCCTCCACTGCCTCATTGGTCCACTTCTTAGAGGTCCTCACTGCAGGTTTGGAGAGCTTCAGCCTCTGTCTGTACGTGGGATCAGGTGAACCATGTTTGTCATCTGAAAAGCCGAGAGCAGCGCGAGCCACAGCGCGGAAGACGTTACTGACTGTTGTGTAACAGTGATCCAATGTGCTTTGCTCTCTGGTCGGAACTTTAATAAACTGTCTGTACTTTGATAGTTCGTGGCTGAGATTCCCCTTGTTAAAATCACCCAGGATAATACACAAGGAGTAAAACACAACCAGAATGAATGAGGCGAACTCACGTGGAGAGTAGAATGGTTTGCAGTTAATGAAGAGATATTCCAGATCAGGGGAGCAGTGTTTGGCGATGACAGTCACATCCGATGACCAGGCGTTGTTGATGTAAAACAGACTCCTCCGCCGCGTGTTTTACCCCCGGAGAGATCATTCTGGAGGTCCGCACGAAAGAAGATGAAAACTCTCAATCTGCATGGCGCCGTCCGGGATCGGCTCACTGAGCCACGTCTCCGTGAAACACAAAAGATGAGATGAAGAAAAGTCTCTGTTTCGTCTCATCAGCAGCACCAGTTCATCCATTTTGTTGGAGAGTGAGCGAACGTTGGAGAGGAAAATTCCAGCTAAGGGCGTCCGAGTACCCCGTCTCCTGAGGCGCACGAGGACCCCAAGTCCTCAGCAGCAGAAGCTAAAAAACTGGAACTAAGGTCCGTAGGAGTTGTGGTTCGGAAGGACAAGAGCTCTTCAGGGGTGTAAGAGCACGCTGACACACAATTTACGAAAAAAAAGACAAAAACATAAAGCACCTAAAGGCCAGGGCACCGTCTGCTATATCAAACGTTGGCATATTCACAATAACTCAAAATTGTTCAGTTAACACTATACGTATACGTATCACGTAAATAAAACATAATACACTCACTTTTTCAGTTTATTCCTCGTCCACAAATCCTTCAAATTCCTTATACACACACTGTAATATTATGGTGAAGCACAGTATTACTCCGCGACGCTCCTGGCTACGGTAACCCTAATGCTGCAAGCGGTGCGGCTTTGTAGTTTACCAAAGTTGTGATAAAACATTTTGACGGATTTTTGAGCGCTGTGTACCACATAAAATCGGTTCGAGGTCAGTAAGCACAACCAGAATTAATCCATATATAAGGCGCTCTGGGTTATAAGGCGCACTGTCATTTTTTGAGAAAAATAAAGGTTTTTAAGTGCGCCTTATAGTGCGGAAAATACGGTACTTAATTAATATCTTAATGTTAATTGAGTAGTTACTAAACCTGAATAATTTTTAATAAAGTATTTTCTCATGCTTTATTAATGGTAATTAAAGTGTGGTCAGTGATCGGAAAGAGACTAGCCACAGCAAACATAAACATACACACAATTTTATCACAATTGATTACGTTAATCAGCCGTAGTTCCATTCTAATGACATTTGTAAGCCATCATGGGGCCCACCTCTTCATTATATACTGCTCACTCCCACCTCATAAATCACTGCCCACCCCCCCACCCTGAATGCGGACCCTAGGGTGGGGCAACTTGACACCCAATCATTAATCTTTGATATCATCCATAAATCCTCGGCCACCTCTGCCCCCCCCTAAGGACACAAATCTACCACTGCTGTATGAAGATGTCTTGACACTGGCTATGTTCACATGGACACCTGAAAACTGATCATAATCTGACTTCTGAAGTTATCAGACTATTTAGATGTCATGTAAACTGTTTCATCTGCTGTGAGTAATCTGATTTCTTTCTGATTGTTCACACCTGGAGGTAAAGACAAACATGAAAGAGAAAGAGAGTTAAAAGAGTTATTTTTAAATTAATTATACTTTGGTTTCCAAACACAACAGTTACAGTAAAAATCCACTGATTAACTGACAAGTGGATGAATTTCATGTAAAAACACATTAATAATCATACCTATAAGCGGTTTATCTGATTATTCCCATTGTTATTAGTCAAAAAACATTTCATATTCACAATTGGTAGTATAATTGACAGTATAATCTGTACCGTATCTGTATAATCTGAACAGGAATCAAATTAAACAACATGGTTCAGGTACAAATAGATTGTCTCATCTTCAAAGCCATGATTTTTTAATTTGTATTATCATTATTACTTTCCCTTTTTGTTGTAAAAAGTATAAAAGAAACAATGTCTGATTGAAATACATTTTTTTCATACACAAAACTATTCTTTGCAAATTGCTCTTCAGAACCTATTCAAAAATATCATCATCATCAGTTACGCAATTACAGCATCAACAGCTGTTTATGGTAATTAGTTCTACACACGATTAAGGACAAGAGAATTTTCACTAATTAGATCCCATGTGATCTAGACATCTTGTAAAATCAAACTCCAGTGATTGTGCTTTTTCAATGGAATAAGAAGTAAATGCATGGCCAAAGACGGTAACTGCCCATAGAACATTACCATATCTTACTTTTTCAAAATATTAGCACTTATTGTCAATGTATTTCTATGTTTTTGACCCATTGTCATATAAAATCTGCATTGTCCATTTTTCACCCTGACTGGCCCTGGAGCTATGTCCTGGATGAACGATTGCATTCTTGACAAAATAAAGAAGATTAAACCCAAAGAAATTCAGTGCAAAAAGAGTCTTTATTGTCCAGATAAAAACTTCATACACTTGAAAATGGCCAAAGTCCTGATAACCAGTGTCCCAGGTCATGGCTCCAAACCCAAAGAGATGCACAGCCCATATATGAACCTGTTGCTCCACTGACCTTTCGATGACCCAGTTGGTGCAGGAGCCCTACAACTGTTTCTGATCCTAGTTTCAGCTCCTTTGCCCGTGACTTGTCCCCCTTTGCACCCCTTGCGGCTTCACTCCTGCTATAACTCCTCCTCCAGTGACAGCCCCAGCCCCAGTCTATACCTCCAATCAAACTGTTGACAAAGTTTTCTTATAGTTCAGAGGTCACTAATAAACTTTCACCGAGGTCCAAAATTTCCTCAAGCCGAGGTCTGGAATCTCACCACGTTTTTTGTCTTATACAAACCGCGTTCCACATTATTATGCAAATTGTGTTTAAGTGTCATAAAGGTAATTTTTGGTTGTTTTCCAGTGAATCACATGGATGGTATTCTGACTCAGGGCTCTTAGGATCAGTAAAATCAATCTCAGACACCTGTGCCAATTAGTTAGCCAGGTAGGTCCAATTAAAAGAAAATCTACTTAAGAAAAAAGGATTTCTCTAGTGCCGAAAAGCGTGAAATAGTTGAATGCCTTGGACAAGGTATAAAAACATAAGATATTTCACAAAAATGTAAGCGTGATCATCATACTATTAAGAGATTTGTAGCTGATTCAGAGCACATACGGATTTGTGCAGCTAATAAAGGCACAATGGGGAAGGTTTCTGCCAGACAAATACATCAGATTAAGAGAGCAGCTGGTAAAATTCCAGCAAACAGGTATTTGAAGCTGCTGGTGTCTCTGGAGTGTAGCGAACATCAAGGTGTAGGATCCTCCACAGGCTTGCAGTTATGCTTAAACCTTCTATTCCTTCTATTCGGCCATCCTTAACAAATGCTCACTAGCAGAAACACCCAGAAATACATGAAGACTAATTTTCAAACAGTCTTGTACACTGATGAGTGCCGTGCAACCCTGGATGGTCCAGATGGATGGAGTGGAGAATGGTTGGTGGACAGCCACAATGTCCCAACAAGGCTGTGAGGTCAGCAAGGGTCATGTTTTGGGCCGGAGTCATGAGGAGAGTCCTGGTCGGCCCATTTAGGCTCCCTGAAGGTGAGAAAATGACCTCTGTAAAGTATGCAGAGTTTCTGACTGACCACTTTCTTCCATGGTACAAAAAGAAGAACTGTGCTTTTGTGACAAAATCATCTTCATGTATGACAATACACCATCTCATGCTGCAAGGAATACCTCTGCATCATTTGCTGCCATGGGCATAAAATTCCGAGACAATTCCAAGATGGCGCCGCAGACGGATGCCCTGGCCTTTCTGTGCTCTTTGTTATGTCTGTTTATGTTCGTAAATTGTGTGTCTGCGTGCTCTTACACCCGTGAAGAGCTCTTGTCCTTCCGCACACAACAACTCCTACGGACCTAGTTCCAGTTTTTTTAGTTTCTGCTGCTGAATTAGCCCTTCTTTTGGCTAAAAGAGTGAGACGCCTTAGGCGAGGAAAACGTGCGGGGGTCCTCGTACGTCTCAGGAGACGCGGTACACGGACGCCCTTACCTAGGATTTTCCTCTCCAACGTTCGCTCACTCTCCAACAAAATGGACGAACTGGCCCTGCTGATGAGACGAAACAGAGACTTTTCTTCATCTCCTGTTTTGTGCTTCACGGAGACGTGGCTCAGTGAGCCGATCCCGGACGGCGCCGTACAGATCGAGGGGTTTTGCCTCTTTCGTGCGGATCGTCATAAGGGTCTTTCCGGGGGTAAAACACGCGGCGGAGGAGTCTGTTTTTACATCAACAACGCCTGGTCTTCAGATGTGACTGTGATCTCCAAGCATTGCTCTCCTGATCTGGAATATCTTTTCATTAACTGCAAACCATTCTACTCTCCACGTGAGTTCGCCTCATTCATCCTGGCTGTTGTTTACATCCCACCGAGCGCAAACGTGCACGTGGCACAGCGCGGGCTCGCGGACCAGATTCTGAGTGTGGAGCGGACCTTCCCGGACTCCTTGTGTATTATCCTGGGGGATTTTAACAAGGGGAATCTCAGCCACGAACTACCAAAGTACAGACAGTTTATTAAAGTTCCGACCAGAGAGCAGAACACGCTGGATCACTGCTACACAACAGTCAGTAACGCCTTCCGCGCCGTGGCTCGCGCTGCTCTCGGCTTTTCCGATCACGCCATGGTTCACCTGATCCCCACGTACAGGCAGAGGCTGAAGCTCTCCAAACCTGCAGTGAGGACCTCTAAGAAGTGGACCAATGAGGCAGCGGAGGAGCTACGTGCGTGTTTGGACATTACAGACTGGGAGGTTTTCAGAGCTGCCACAGAGAGTTTGGATGAGTACACGGACACTGTGACGTCATACATTCGATTCTGTGAGGACAGCATCATACCTACACAAACCAAAGTCACTTTCAACAATGACAAACCCTGGTTCACTCCAAAACTGAGGCAGTTAAGGCAGCAGAAGGAGGCAGCGCACAGGGCTGGTGACAGGGGGCGCTACAAAGACGCAAAGTATGGATTTAGCAAAAGCGAGATCACAGTACACTACGCGTCTGAAGCAGCAGTTCTCTGACAACAACCCCGCCTCCGTGTGGAGGGGCTCCGGCTCCTCACCAACCACAAGCTCCGAGCCCCCCCTGCTGCAGACAATGGAAAACTGGCTGAGCAACTTAACACCTTCTACTCCAGGTTTGATGTGACCACCCCCTCCCCCACGGTGGCCACCTCTGCCAACCCAAACCTGGTCCCCCCACCTCCCCCACCACCCTCTCAGTTCAGGAACAGGATGTTATTTCGGAAATCCAACCCCCGAAAAGCTGCTGGACCAGACGGCGTCTCTGCCGCTACATTAAGACATTGCGCAGGAGAGTTAACCCCCGTCTTCACAGACATTTTTAACACCTCCCTGGGGTCATGCCATGTCCCAGCCTGCTTCAAGTCTGCCATCATTGTCCCTGTCCCCAAGAAGCCCTGGATCACTGGACTTAATGACTACAGGCCTGTGGCGCTGACGTCTGTAGTCATGAAGTCATTTGAACGCCTGGTCCTGCCCCACCTCAAGTCCTTCACCTCCTCCCTGCTGGACCCCCTGCAGTTCGCCTACAGAGCCAACAGGTCTGTAGACGACACCATCAACCTGGCACTCCACTTCATCCTGCAGCATCTGGACTCCCCGGGAACCTACGCCAGGATCCTGTTCGTGGACTTCAGCTCTGCTTTCAACACCATCCTCCCTGCTCTGCTCCAGGACAAGCTCTCCCAGCTCAACGTGCCTGACTCCACCTGCAGGTGGATCACTGACTTCCTGACGGATCGGAGGCAGTGCGTGCAGCTGGGGAAGAATGTCTCAGACACTCGGACTATCAGCACCGGAGCTCCTCAGGGCTGTGTACTTTCCCCTCTGCTCTTCTCCCTGTACACAAACTGCTGCACCTCCAGCCACGACTCCGTAAAACTCATCAAGTTTGCAGACGACACCACCCTCATCGGGCTCATCTCGGACGGGGATGAGTCTGACTACAGGAGGGAGGTGGACCGGCTGGTGTCCTGGTGCAGCGGTAACAATCTGGAGTTCAACGCCCAGAAGACAGTGGAGATGATCGTGGACTTCAGGAAAGCCACAGCCCCCCAGCCCCCCCTCATCATGACAGACTCCCCATCACCACCGTGAACTCCTTCCGCTTCCTGGGCACCACCATCACCCAGGACCTCAAGTGGGAGCCCTCCATCAGCTCCCTCATCAAGAAGGCCCAGCAGAGGATGTATCCTGCGGCAGCTGAGGAAAGCCAAGCTGCCAGTGCAGATGATGGTGCAGTTCTACACGGCCATCATTGAGTCCATCCTCACCTCCTCCATCACCGTGTGGTACGCTGGAGCCACAGCCAGGGACAAACAGAGACTACAGCGCATTGTGCGTTCTGCTGAGAAGGTGATCGGCTGCAGACTTCCATCTCTGCAGGACCTGTACGTCTCCAGGGCTCTGGGACGAGCAGGTCGGATCACAGCTGACCCTTCTCACCCTGGACATGGTCTGTTTGAACCACTCCCCTCAGGCAGGAGGCTGCGGTCCATCCGGACCAGAACCTCCCGCCACAAGAATAGTTTCTTTTCCTCTGCTGTTGGACTCATGAACACTTCTAAACACCTGTCACTTTAACTGCAATATTCAACCACTCACTGCACTGTCACTTTCTGCACTACAACTTTAAACATAATTGGAACTCTTGTGTACATAGAAATGCCTATTTTTATTTTTATTGTATAGTAATTTTAAATTGTTTCCTAATGCATGCCCTTTTTTGATTGAATATATGTTGTTTTATTATTGCTCAGTGTTTTATGTTGCACCTTAAGGCCGAGACAAGTTCCTACGTCCTTGAATTTTTGTTCATTGACAATGGCAATAAACTCTTTCTGATTCTGATTTCTGATTCTGAAAAGAAGAGAAACTCATCTTCCCCCACTTCAACCCTATTGAGAACCTTTCGAGCACCATCAAGCGAAAGATCTCTGAGGGCAGGAAGCAGTTCACATCCAAACAGCAGCTCTGGGACGCTATTCTGACATCCTGCAAAAAAATTCAAGCAGGAACTCTTCACAAACTCACAAGTCCAATGAATGCAAGAATTGAGAAGCTCCTATCAAATTAGGGCTCCTTATTTGACTGTAATGTGACCTGTTAAGATGTTTTCATTGAAATAGTTTTTGATTTCAGTAAATATGCTCTGCTAATGCTTCTAATTTAACAAACCAGTACTTTCAGTTCTTTACAACAATAACATGGTTTGAAACTCTGTTGTGCATAATAATTTTGAACAGTGCATTTTAAGTTTTTATTATCATTGGGAGGTTTGAATTTGAATTGTACTCTAAAAGGTTGATGTCTTGAAAATTATGAGACTGTCAATTATATAGATCATTTGGCAAAATCAGAGAAAAATATAATTTGCATAATAATTTGGAATGCAGTGTGATATAATAACCATACAGGCCTTTACTTTATCTTAAGTTTTATCATAAACCACAATGTAAAATAGCCCTTGATGCTGCACTCTTATATCATGTTATTATAATGCTTCATACATTCGTTTAGCATCGAGCCTCCTCAGTCCTATCTTCACTGCAGCAGCCTCTCCACCCTCCTCCTCAGCCTCTCATCATCTCCTCTCCATCTCCTCTCCTTTTGATTTGAATTTCCTGACTGTGTAATCTTTTCTTGCTGACATGACGCTGCAGTCGTGAGAGAAGCTGAAGCCAGTCTTTGCACAAACGTGTTGACACTAAACGTGGTTGAGCACATACTTCTGT
Organism: Chaenogobius annularis; assembly: GCA_015082035.1. NCBI lineage: Eukaryota > Metazoa > Chordata > Actinopteri > Gobiiformes > Gobiidae > Chaenogobius > Chaenogobius annularis. The sequence goes on along the minus strand of BJKM01000412.1, from coordinate 332,208 downwards.
TTGCTGGAGTTAGACTTGTGTAGAAGAGGATAAAAACACGGCGGGACAACTGTGCAGGGATCGACCAGTGCTTTTGGGCTTTGCGCATGTCAACAGACAGCCAGCATTTAGTTTGAAGTAATTTTAATTAACTTGTATTGATATTTGTGTTGTACTTTTTAATTATCTCATGTATTTACTTTCTTTTTGTAAAACACTTTTAACGATGTTGTTCTATCAGATGTTCCTGAAAAACAGCTCCTATATCAAAAAATTCCACAAATTTTAAAAGGTCCACTGTGTAACTTTTCTGTCTCTCTCTATGGAGATGTTATTTGCTTTACCTATAATATTCCACAGCATGGTAGAAAAAGATTGAGTTGTAGTCATCTGGACTCTGTTCTAGAAAAAACAAAACGTTTTTGACTCTCATCCAAGAGTCATTCTCAATCTGTGAAACAAGTCTGAGGTTTATATCCTACTCAGTGAAAGCCCTGCCCACAGGGCAGACCTCCTGATAATGGGCCATTGAAATTAACTGAGATGTGCCAATTTACACCCAATTGTACACTGACCATTGGTCCCTCCTCACTGAGTACCTGAGCATCCGAATGCCTCGGGCGTCTCCAGGGTTTCTGCAGACCATTATAAACAACGGGAAGGTTGAATCATAAAACTCCATTACAATTTAATGAAGGATTCTCTTTTTAACAAAGTTTGCCTCCTTAACCCCTCTTTCAAAACAGCTTTTCTCCCTGCTCAGAATCTCCACCTCACTGTCTTCAATAGAGTGGTTTGTGGCTTTGAGATGAAGATGCACGGCGCTCTGTGGTCCCGAACTTACGTGTCTTCTGTGCTGATAAAGCCTCTTGTGAAGTGGCTGTCTCCCCTATGTTCCGCTTTTTACAACTTTCTTTACCGCATTGGATAGAACGCACTACATTGCTCTGTTTTTGTGTCGGCATCTTGTCCTTAGGGTGAACCAGTTTTTGTCTTAATCTGTTGCCTGGTTTGAAATAAACCGGGACTTTTGTGTTGTCTAAAAATTGTTTAACATAAGGGATAGAGACACCCTTTCTTGTTGGTTCTGTTTCCCTTTTGTCCCTTTTGTCAGTTAGTCAGTGTACAATAGGCCCATCTCCGTTAAGTTTTCAATGGCCCATTATCAGGAGGTCCCGCCCTGTGGGCAGGGCTTTCACAGAGTAGGATATAAACCTGAGTTCTCAGACTTGTTTCACAGATTGAGAATGACTCTTGGATGAGAGTCGAAACGTTTTGTTTTTTCTAAAACAGAGTCCAGATGACTACAACTGAATCTTTTTCTACAATGAAACACTCCTGGATCAATGAGGGATTACACCGAAATTCCGAAGCATGGCATTTAACTTTAACAAATGCATGTTTTTTGCTGACACATACTGTATCTTAACTAACTGTAAGCAGGCTGGTCTCCATGGCGATAGATAGGTTTATGGTGAGGTACAACAGATCTTAGTTTGTTTAATTTTTTTTTTTTTTTTTTCAGTTTTCTCTCTCAACACAAAGTTTTCACCTGGAAACCACATTCATTTGTATCCGTAGATTAATGCGGGACATTGCAATTTTGAAGGCCGCTTTTCTCCAATAGAGACATAAAGATCAGCTCTTAAAGTAGCACCAAACTTTATAATCTTGTACTTAGATTTTAACGGCTCATACAGAAGATTTTGTTGCCTGATTTATTAACACAAAAAAGCTTAAGTCACATAGCGCACTTTTTTTAGTCATGAAGTACTGTTGATGTTGTTGCCGTTAGCCTTCTGCAGCTCGTTGGTGTCAGAGGCTGGTAGGTTGGAAGGTTGTCTTGCGGTTGTTTGGCTGAGTCAGAGTCAGTCGCTGAGGACAGTCTGCCCACATTTTCCTCCAGAACTCAGTGGCGGCTGGTGATGCAAAAATATAAGGAGGGCTGTTTGACATTACCGTGTTTTTGTTTATTTTTAATGTCCAAAAGTGAATATCTTACATTGACTGTATGAACACACATTTTAAATACACATTTGCAATTGAATTCATGAAATAAACAAACTTTATTTCCACTTTTGGTAATGGTAATGGCTATGTCGTAGAGGCAGACACCGTTTGTGAGAAAAATACATTTGACATAAAATTACATTTTACAGTTTATAAAATATCAGATTGTAAAGAGTAAAACAAAAATCTCAGTGATACCGTACTTTATAGTGCATAGTGGTAATTACTACATTAAGAGGAGATAAAAATACCCAAAAACAATCGTTTGTGCCTGTTTCATAAAACAGTGCAGGAAGCAAAACAAAAATATCAGTTTCTAAGTGGCATTAGTTACCCTGAACTACATGTGTATAACATTTTTACATTTTAATATTTAATTATCACAGACAACATTGCTATGGAAAGTTGTTCTTAAAGACATGTCATTTATAGCCTTATTTTATGGGTTTTCTAATAACCAAAGCATATATTTATGAATACAATTTCAGCGATGCTTTCAGCGTTGGAATTATCCAGCGTAATAAACTCAAAAAAGCGCTCCAGTTTGGGTGTGTTTGCAGTCAAGGTAACGGAGCACATCAGATGTCTCATCGGCTCAGACTGACAACCGCTTTCACTTCATCATGAATATAGTTTTTATTCACAGCCTCATTCTGAATCGTTTTGAATGTACTGTTGAACACAGACGGCTGTAGAAGCAGTTTTAAAAAGTAAAAACACAGAAAACAAGGCGTGTGGCACTTCCGCATAGAGTTGACGGAGAAGCATGCATCAGCCTTAACCCCGCCCTGATCACACGTGAGGAGCTCGCACCTGCCACAATGTATCTCCGGCGTAAACAGCGTAGCTCCGTGGCATAAACACTACGCTTAAATGGGCCATGAAGCAAATCGCCCATTTCACACAGTTTTACTATGGCTTTTCCATAGTGGCGTAGACATTTCTCGGAATTTGATTGGCAAAAGATTTCCATTGCTTTTCTACCAGGCTCAAGGGCGATTTTCAAACAGCTCCACGATGCATGCTGAAAAGAGTCGCAGGCTGCGCCCCGCAGCAGACTGCAGACAAAGCATCCAATATGTATTATATTATATATATATATATATATATATATATATATATATATATATATATATATATATATATATATATATATATATATATATATATATATATATATATATATATATATATATATATATATATATATATATATATATATATTTAATCTTTTACATATTTAAACTAATAATAATATAACATAATTCTGAACAAATTATATTGTTTTAGACAAAACAATTGTTGAATACCAGGAGGGTATGCTAGGAGGGGCGTCGCCCCATCGCCCATAATGGACCAGCCGCAACTGGCAGAATTCCAGAATGGAAAATGTCAGTCTCTATAAATATCTCAATAATGAATTTTGCGAAATACAGAGGACTGTTACAAAAACAAATAATTATTTTTTTTAATTATTTTTTATTTTCAATATTCATGTTTCTTCAGCTGACTTATTATGATGCTGAAATGTCAGTGTAAAATCTACCATAGAATTCTGACCTGTTTCCAGCTCAGATTTTATATATAGAGGTTATGCAGATGTAACCACAATTGGAATGTTAAGAGTGAATGGTTAGTAATACATTTTCTCCTGTAAGAGCTCAAAACACATCTAAAATGTGAAAGAGCTGAAACAGTCTGATAACAATATAAAAGTCTCTGCAAAGAATGTTGTTTGTACCTGACATTTAAAAATAAATTACATGTTGTGAAATATCCTTTATCTCCCCCTGTTGTTAGAAAACAAGCTAGTTAAACTCTGCATAGTCACAGCAACAGAGTCATATTTTCAGCTTACATTTTAAAGTTAATTTGAGCCAAAAATATTCCATCACGGACAAAAAAAAGGTATGAAAATGATGTATGTCAAAAAGAAAAATTGGATGTTGCAATAAATGGGAGAGTTTGCAGTGCCAGATCTAACTGCATCCGTATGGAAAACTTTTGAGAACATAAAAAGGAAACCACAAATTACTGGCAGGAAACGTTTGCAAGTGAAAATTAAAATTGGCCCGTCCTATCTCTTCTCTCACGCACATCTCATTCAGGCCGATTCTAAGACAGGCACACTTTGCTTCTCAGGCTGATAATTGCACTTTTGAGTCCACAGTGAAAACCAAATGCATTACGTCCAAAACAAAGGCTCCCTGTGGGCAGTGTCAAACCGGAGGCATTGTCTGATCTGAATCTCTGTAAAGACACATCTCAAAAGGTTCTGGTGACGTCACTATATTCTAAACGGACGATAGTTTAAAACTGAGCAGCAGAACAGGTCAGAATTATACATTTATACACCAAATGCAGCAGAAGATGTGAGCGGATTAAGAGTGAGGTTTAAGAGAGTTTTCCAATCTCCAGAGTTCACCTGGCTCCCCCTGGACACACAGAGGAGGGTCACCGTGATCTCAGTGAGAGTAGGAGGTACTCACCCTAAAACCCGACGAATCCTTCTGTTAAACTGCACCGATATATATATATATATATATATGTATACATACATACACGCACACACACATATATATATATATATATATATTTTATTATTATTATATATAATAATAAAAATCAATAAAATAATAATAATAATAATAATAATAATAATAATAATAATAATAATAATAATAATAATAATAATAAAACACATTTAAACGAAAGACCAAAAAAAAAACAGTGAGGTACATAATTAAAAAAAAAAATTATTATTAATATTTATTGCAAATAAAATCATCAACATTGATTTTTTTTTAAAAAGAAGAAAAAAATTGTTCAACCTTCCACCTATCACCCTTTTCATCTCTTCCTCTGATTTTTCTTTCTTTTTTTTTTTTTTTTCTCAACCCAACTGTAATTCCTCTCCACAACGCTCACACCCATCCATCTTGTGTCAATAAAAACGACTCTCTCCCTCCAAAACCGACCCTCTATTTTTTATTTATATACAATCTTCGAAGTCTCCTCTCTTTCCAATTTGGTTCTCTTTCATTTCTGCTTTTCTCTGCAACCAATCACCTATAGCTTGCCGTCTGTCACTAGTTTTTCATTCTGGCCTTGCTTTCCTGCGCCTGTAATTACACAGTGGAACAAAAATAAAGTTAAAAAAAATCCACAGATATTGACCCTTATTATTATTTGTTAGATATTATGTTTGTACGAGTTAACGTTATTTCAACTGTCAAGAAGAATGCCTTTTTTGCTTGATTATTTCTACAGCTATTTTGAAGATCTTTACCTGATACCAAGGATGGCAAGTATTGTGATCTCTTTCCAATACCTGTACCATAATTCATTAAAAGGAATTATTATTTTCGCTCCGTCCAATCTTAAACTGAACATACAAATAAATATGTATGCAAATATAAGACAATATAAAACAACATATTTTAAAAGTGTATTTAAAAAAACAAAAAACCAAAAAAAAAAAACATGGGAATTGATACTTTTCAATACTTTGTCAGTATCAAAATATGACTATTTTGATATCAATCCACACATTACACACCCTGTTTTGTTTTTTTTTTTTTTACATATTTGGCAGTGTTAACTGTTTTTGTATATGTGTATACTTCCTTATTTCAATATAAATAATAATAATAATAATATTTTTTATCGAAAAATACGCTATTGGGTCTGTTCTCTGACAGTGTATTTTCACAAAGGAGCTGCAGGGGGAGCTATTTTGCTAGGGTTACTAAGTTCTGCCTGACAGACAAATTTGTGGAATTTGCATTTGAGTCCTTGTTTAGTCCTGGCAAAAAAAATAATGTTACATTTTCATGTAGTCGTGGTGTATTCTTGATGTAAACCTGCTTCAGTCCAGGTTTAATCCTAATAATAATAAGCCGTACTATTGCTGATTGTTCAAATTTTGATTGCAGTTTCATAATTTTTGCCTACAAGTACTGTAAGAAAATGTATGTAAAAACTGACAGTACAGTCGTCATTGCCGTGACTTTAATGCAGTTCATGAACAGCGACTTCACATTGTCACTGGAATGTTAGTCCCAGTACTACATGGAAAGCCAACTATTTTCTAAAGTTGTAGTAGTGTGAAAATAATTTAATCAAAAATATTTATGACTACATTATAATTTCAATTTTGGTAGAGCATTTGGCCGCAGAATGGCTGATGGTTTGATGCTGTACATTCCATGCTTGTAGTGTGAATTGGTTTGGCGCTGACGAGCAAAGCGTCGGACACGCTCTTGGCACGCACACACGTTTAATCCTGTACACCAAATTGAGCAGAGAGATTTCATTACACTCCTGTTTCGAGGCGGCCATTCCCGACAGAAATCTATAGCCCAACGCTCCATCTCTGTCTGGCCCCGTGTGGTTGCAGACTCATGTGCCTCCTGCTGGAGATCAGGAGATGGAAACTAGTAGTAGTAGAAGTAGTAGTAGAGGTTTAATCGTTCATTTTACTGCTTAACAGGGGTGTACAGGGTGAACTCTATAGACTCTACACATTACTCTCTACACCAGGGGGGCCCATTACCTCGATCGCGATCTACCAGTCGTTCTCGGACGCAGTGGCAGTCGATCTCTGAGGCAGTAGATACCAAAGCAAAGTTTTTTGGCTGGCGCTAAGTGACAGTATTTACACACGCTGACCGAGTGTATCACACGGTGCGCACATGGAGGTCCCCAAAAGTGCGAGTGAACCATGAGTTACAATCAGCGCGAGGATTTTGTCGCTTTCTCTGTGAGTTTCGTAAGGAGCATTCAGCGGCCGCTCAGTGCGACAATACGTCTTGTATTGTCGGCTCACTCTGAGCAGCCGCAAAAAACGTAGAACACTCAGACCGAGGAGCAGGAGGAGGAGTCAGGCCGAGGAGGAGGAGACAGGTAGTGTTGCGCTCTGAGCACTGTTTCTGTCCTTCACAGAGGAAGTTTGTTATTGACGCGACCCAAAGGAAAGATGACTTTCTCGACGTCTCAAGCCCCTCCTCCCAGCGTTACCATGGAGCTTGTCTTATTATAATAACTAATATTATAGTTAAAAAGAGCTTCAAGTGTGGTGATTATAAGCTCAACCTTCTAATATTTAGTCTAGTTATTATTTTATTTTCAAAATAGTCATCTGTATGAACGGGTCTTGTCAAATTTTGCATACCGGCCCCGGCATCTGAGTGTAGGATGCCGTCATCTCCCTGCTGCACCGCTCTCTCTCTCTCACCTGGAGAAGCCAGTGAAGATCTTATTTTTTTATCTCGCTAGCGCCTTCAACACCATCCAGCCACTGCTCCTGAGGGACAAGCTGGAGACGGCTGGTGTGGACTACAACCTGGCGGAGTGGATCCTGAACTACCTCACAAACCGACCCCAGTTTGTGAGAGCCCGGAACTATGTGTCTGACACTCGGACCTGCAGGGTGGGGGCACCCCAGGGCACCGTCCTCGCGCGCTCTTTCTCTTCACCCTCTACACTGCAGACTTCAAACACAACACAACGCACAACTGTGTCCCACTTCTGAGGACCTTCTATGACTCAGTGGTGGCATCAGCCCTCCTGAACGGTGTGGTCTGCTGGAGCAGCAGCATCACAGAGAGGGAGAGGAAGAAGCTGGACAAAGTCATCAAGTCCAGCTCCGTCCTGGGCTGTGCTCTGGACTGCAGGAGGTGGGGGACAGAAGGGTCCTGGCTAAACTCACATCTATGCTGGACCATGAGTTTCACCCCCTGCAGGACACTCTGTCCGCTCTGGAGAGCAGCTTCAGTGACAGACTGATCAACCCTCGCTGTGTGAAGGAGGGGTTTCACAGGTCTTTCCTTCTGCTGCTGTCAGACTTTACAACAAACACTGTTAGTCCTGAACATGTGTCATTCAACTTTTATAATCATGTGCAATACTGTTATACTCCTGCAATACTGTTATAGTCCTGCAATACTGTTATACTCCTGCAATACTGTTTTACTCCTGCAATACTGTTATACTCCTGCAATACTGTTTTACTCCTGCAATACTGTTATACTCCTGCTGTTATAATACTGTTATAGTCCTGCAATACTGTTATACTCCTGCAATACTGTGACACAATGTCAATCATCACTGGTGTGATGTTCAAATGACAGCTATAAATAAGAGTGTTATTATTATTAAGATTATAAGAGCGTTCTTTTTTTCTAAGTTATCTGTTTTTATACGATTTTTTTATAAGAGTTTTTTCATAAGCGTCTTCTTTTGCTAAGTAATCTGTTTTTATTATTATACTGTGCATAATCTGCTTCTGTACCCTTTGTTGAAACAATGGAATTTCCCCATTGAGGGACAAATAAAAGGGATCTTATCTTATCTTAAGTCAATTAACAGGTTTTCTCTTCCCTGCTTTATATTGCACGCCTATACATGTTTCTATAGCTGTTAATTAAAAAAGTAATATAAATCTACAGGTAGATCTTCAGGCTTTGCCGCATCTAAAAGTAGCTCGCACGCTGAAAAAAGTGTGGGCACCCCTGATATAGACATGGATCATTCCAGAGTCCAAAAAATAATGGTTAATACCTCCTTTTGACGCATTTATTCATTTTTAATTGATTATCCAGCTTACTCCGTATACTGTACTAACCCATTTAACAAACATAAACTTACTTTCTGGTCTTAATTAGTATTTCCTGTTCTTCTAAGATTGTATTGACTCTCTCTGTGTACAAATAACTGCTGTACACAGGGAGGGCACATATGATTATACACCTTATATATCACTACAGCTGTGCTCATATTGACAAGACCAAATCATTTTTATATTTTTACGTTAACAAAAGTAGAATTTGTTGGTGCAAGATAGTCAGTATGATTAACAATTCTAACAACCTTCCTTTGGAGTACAAAAATAGTATTAATGTTACTTTTATAAGTGTTCCCCCATAATTACACACAATAATTTATGCATGGAAGAAATAAACTATTGCACAATATTTTAAGTTAATTTGACCCATTATGGCAATCATTTTGGCTAACTTTGTACTATTTTCATCAATATGAATACCTAAGAATTTGATTACAGACACTCTTTCAATTTCCATGTTATTAATTTCAATATTAGTTACCTTGTACATTTTCCTATTCCCAAAGATAATGTATTTGGCTTTATTCTGGTTAATTGAAAGCATGTTGATATAAAAATGTTACTATTGTATTTATCTGGTGAAAGTTCAGCATGTTTCCAGTGATCTGATCTAGTCGTGTTTGTTTAAGAGCTAAGACTGCATTCAATATGTGGCTATACTTTTTACAACAAATCTAGTAAACTCATAAACTTGCATGTGCATATGACAGATTCTCAAGTTTTCATAATTACGACTTGTGGTAGAGAACCTGTGGTAACTATTTATCATAGTTTTACATTAAAAAGGAGTTTTAAAAGCTTACTATACATTGTGCTGAAGAACCAACTGCATTGAAATGTCATTCCTACAATGATTTTAACCACTTACCATTAGGTGGGCCCACACTTTTTCTTAATGTATTCCTTTTGGTTCACCAACGGACAAAACTAAACTATTAAGCTGCTGGGCACGTAAAATGTAAAAGGAAAGTTGTAACCCACTTATTTCAGTAAAATAAAACAAATAAAGACATTACCCTTTAGCTTTTAAAGAGGAATTGTCCAAAACTAGTGTCAATCAGAGCATACTGCAGACACCATCTTTACTCCTCCTTACATTTACCAAAGAAAATCTTGCTGGGATTTAAAATCAGGTTTTCCTCTGTGCAGAGCTTGTTTCTACTTATAGTTACAGAAAATCAGGCATCAGCGGTCACTACAGCGTCTCAGCTTCACAAAGACTCCAAAGGGTTCAGGAACAGCTTGGGAATTGGGGTTCATTTTAGTCATTTTAGGAAAAACTGACCCTCACAGTGAGGGGTTATCAGGGCTGGGACAATATGATTTTGTCACGATACATAGAGCTCGACATAATATGTTGCTATTCCAATATATTGCCATTGTGATTCAGTATTAATACGTGGGTTGATTTGTACTACAGAACATTAAATATTTTGGTTCTATATTAATAGGAACTGCAATAATTTGCCCAGAATAAATTCAATAGAATGCACAAATCAAGTTTCCAAAAGACAGTTAAAGTGCAATGGCACATTAATGGCTGGTGAATCCATGTATGTTCTTTAGTTTCTTTGTTTTGAAATAAAATCAAAAGTTGTCAATGCTGATTTGTATATTTTCATATATTAATCCGAATTTTCAGCCTAACTATCGGCTGATTGATGTTACCAAGAGCTGATGCGCTCTTGTACCTCAGATCTGCAGTTCTGGACCACTGCAGCTCTGGACCACTGGGCCTGAACGGCTCTGGACCACTGCAGCTTTGGACCACAGCGGTTCTAGACCACTGCAGCTCTGGGCTACAGCAGCTCTGGACCACAGCAGCTTGTGAGTCAGTGCTGAGCTGCTAGTCCGGGAGAGTAAGAGGAGATGATAGAGTGAGAAGTCCAAGGCTCATTCACCTCTTCAAAAAAACAGGTGAAAAAAAACAAAAGCAAATGAATAATACATTTTTGGTTCATGTTTTTTTTTGGCAGTATAAAATATTTAGGAAAGTTAGTTAGTTAGGTAGTTACTTCAAATGTCATAAAAAATAATAAAGTCAACACAAAACAAATATTTTGTTTTAACAAAAAAAGTATAGGTACAACAGCCGGATTTATATGCAACAAAAAGGGATTTATAAAAGTAAAAAATGAGTGTAGAAACGCTACAACCTCCCAGCAGCTGCACGGACAAGTGAAGGGCACGCACTTTAAAGACATGCTCAAGGTTTAACCAAACATCAGCAAAGTCATCAAAGTTATTTTCACCCCAGAACGAAGTGCACACCTGACGATAAAACCACTGTGTAATGTCCCCCAGTCCTGTTACGGAGGCAGCAGGTCTACCGCAAACTACTGCATTTTAACAGCCCATTTTTAATTTTTTAATTTTAAATTTTTGCAGCCGACTTACTTTTATTAGAAATAACAATAACAATTCCAAATAATCTTATCACAGAAAAGACTGTGATAGTTGTATCTCAATATTGGTTTTGTTAACAAACATATTATTTTAAAATCTGACATTGTTAACACTTTTTTTTTTACATTTGGTTTAATCTAAATCAAAAGAACAACAAACATGGGTCACAAAGTAAGTATGAGTCTTAAGTATTTGATTACACAGGGTTTTGCACGGACTCTAAAAGTCGATATTACAGGTTTGACTACATATTTCACTAAAATGTAGTAAACATAATTATATTTCAGATTTGACTAAACATTTTGCTTATTTGTCCCTAGTTTGACCATTTTTGTAAAGTTTATAATTGTACTTCCTGGTTGGACATGAGCACAAATATTCAAAGACTGTTACCTACCATACTGTAAACAAGAGCCAAAATCCATATAAATTACACAATAGTTATGATTTGATAAACAATAATACAATATAACATCTTTATTTTGTTGAATGATTTGATGTGATGTGTTGATTACTGTTTTAGAACTCAGCACTACTTCTTGTCATTTTAAACTTTTATTTTTCAAAATATCTTCATAAAATGCAACTTAACAAATGTAAAACTATGATGAATATTTAGCACAGGTGTTATACCAACAAACTAGGACATTATTTGAAAAACAGAACCTTCTAACTTCAAGTATTTTGTTAAAGCGTGCAGGATTAAAAATGTTTTCATGTCTTCCTGCTACTTTCGAACAATGGAAATGTATCAACTGTATTGGAAATAGATTCAGCTGTAGTCATTTGGACAATGTTTCAAGACGTTTCGACTTTCATCCAGAAGTTATTCTCAATCTGCGGATCTAGTCTGAAAACACCACATACTTCCAACTTTAGGGACACGTCTACAGACAGATTCACGGCTGTGCCATGGACTCGCCCATCTCTACCAACGTGGCTTGTACATGGAGCAGTTTAATAGGAAGGCATTGACTTCCTTATCAGGCACTGCTTCAAGTCTTTGGTACCACTACGTGGATGACACATTTGTGACAATCACACTTCAAATGTGCACTTCAACAACCCGAAAATACATATGTAACCATCAAAAAGACTTACCAAGACGTTAAATTAGGTCTAAATCATCATAAATCATCACCAGAGTCATTCTGAGCATTTCTGCCTCAAATTACGATACATAACTGTGTGCTTACATTAACATGTTGGGGGAATGTAGCTTTTGTTCGTTTCTTAATTTGAATTCCCCAGTTGATAGCGTGCAAACACCAAATCCTACTGAGGGAACAACTTCTTAACCATGTTCAGCCACCCATAAGAACAGCTGCTGGCATTTGCCACCACAGAACAATGGGCACTTATTAAATGATTATTATACATTTTTCAACGCCCAGGTTGAGAACCACTGGTTAAAGTGTACTTTCAGTTTAATCATTATCTCAAGCTCTAAAAATATGAGATGCAGAAGCAAAGGCCAATAATAATACAAATAATGCATAATATATTGTACATAAACAAAAAAAATAATGCATGTGAATACTAACAAAGTGCCAAAGGGTTGGAACTAGTTAGGTGCTGCCCGGTGGTCGAGTGGTTAAGAAATGAGTTTGAATCCTGACAATTTACTGCAGGTCCTCCCTTCTCTCTCAACCCCCATTTCATGCTTACCTTACCTGTCTAATAAAGCCTTTGGGACAAAAATAAATAAATAAAAGAAAGTTGGCACTACTTGGATAGACTAGAAGATAGGTTTGAAATATACAATTTCATACATTATGGATTCTGCCCACTCACACACCACATTCATACAAAAGCAAGGTGTCTTGGACTTTGGACTTTGCTTCGGGCAGGATTCGAACAACCAATCTTTTTGTCAAAGGGCAAACGAGAAAGCTCCCTTTCTGAAATAAACTAATTTAAAAATGTCTACTTACATAAACCACGTTGACGTAATCATCGTCCGAAAGAGTCTCGAGCATTTCGCCGACCGATGTGCGGATGAGCTTGAGCGTCAGACCTGAGACGCTGCCACTCCTGTAAACAAAAAGGAACAAACCAAATTAAAAATACTCTTAACACGCTCCCCCTGTCCCCATATCCTCTGAGAGTCCATCTGTAATTAAGGCAGCCACCGCCAAGGGAAATACATCACATTATGGAGCCGCTGGTATAATCAGGGGAAATCATGCTGCTATTAGTTCGTTATGGATCAATGGAATTATCAGGGAACTCACGCGTCCACCAGGATTAGCATGTCTTTGGGCGAGGCAGCCCCCTGGATGTACCTAGAATAGAACAACAAAATACTTCAAGCACTAGAATGACAACTAATTGAACTGCTTTTTGAGGGGGTTTTTCAACTTTTGTACACCCTTGCATTAGTGTTGGAAAAAAAAAGATGGTGCATTCACACAATGTAGATTTTGTGTGGTTCCGTTTTAGTCCTGGTTTAGTCCTGGTCTAGTCTTGTTCTAGTCATGGTTTAGTTTTGGGTTTTGTCCAAATTTTGATATGGTGATTGTGCTGATATTTGTATTCAAGTCCTGGGTAGTCGGGGTATTTATTTATCTGATTAACCTTTATTTAACTATGTAGGAACCCATTGAGGTAGAGACCTCTTTTTCAAGGGTGACCTGGGGCAAAAATGGGGGAAAATGGAAAGAAAATGCGTCCATGAAACCAGCTTACACAGCCTAAAATCAAACCGGAGAGAGTTCCAAGCTATGGGAGCAGCATAGCTAAAGGCTTGCTTTCCACAATCAGTCCAAACCTGGGGGACAGACAAGTAAACATCTGGTGAGCGCAGGGCATAGTGACCCTCGGCTCGCTGCACAAGTTTAGTCCTGCTTTAGTGCTTATGATCTAGTCCTGTTTAAGTCATTGGAAAGTATAACTGAACATCCTCCAATAGTCTCCCTTTCTTCTTTACTTGTAGGCATCATGTTATGGCACAAATGGACTATCGTTTCTCTGATTAGTTCAGTTCAATCACCTTAAAACATAGTGAAGTGTGTGGTGTCCCAGGTAGCCTAAGCTGGCCCATTGCACAACTCCACAAAGATGTTCACTCTGAAAATTGAAAGGCACTGTGCCTAACTTTTTATTGTTTTAAAAATGTGAAAAACGAAAACAATTTCAGTGGTCCACCTTTCACTTATCTAGTACATTCTGAGCATCCTAATTCACTGCGATGAGTTTAGAATCACTTTTCACAACTCTCTGAGGCCAGAGCAGAGTTTACCGTCACGCTAAAGCATCTAATTAATTTGCATTGACAGTGGTTGACTCACCAGGGTCTCCGGCGGACGTCATACAGATCGATTTTGCTGGGGGTCTTGCGGACATCCATCCAGGGAGAGGCTGCGAAAGGCAAGCCCATTCATCAGCGCAGAATACATGAGGAAAGAAAAATAAAGACTCTTATCTGGTGACACGCTCGACACCTCACTCTAACACTCCTATGTGTGAATTCAAGCAGCGCTTGCCTTGCAGTGCGAGAGAGGAAGCATATTTGATGATTTGGAAATATTTGTGTATTAACAGGCGGTTTGAGTAATATTATTTTCAATTTAGCTTTGGAGATGTCAGTATATCAGCATTCTCTGAAGATTATGAATGGATCAAATGCATCCCTAAAGTGGCCAGAAGAGCACATCAGTGTCAAAACGCAAAGGTGTTGCTCTTTAAGGCTCATTTATGCTTCTTTTTCATACTTAACGCAACTGTGCGTTCCAAGCTAGTTACCATCAATGTATACCTTCAACTGTTTCTAATGTTGAATCTGTGTTCTGTTAAATAACCATCAGAGAGTGCTCAAAGTCAGTTAGAGAGTTGAACAGAAGAAAACAGAAGAAAGAGACCAAAACAAAAACATGGAAGTGCCGGACGTTTTTAGATGACATTTGTTGGAAAAGTCATTTGTTTTGCAGCTTGCTCTAGTCACAAAAAGTTGAGCTACCACTGTTGAGGTGTCGTCACTGTCCCCAGTGGTCAGCACGTGTACAGCTCTGTTGCTACGCATCCACAAGCTCTGAAGACTTGGACCAAATGATCCGACCTCCTATATGTGTCCATCTCGAGCATAGAACATAAACGAGCATTAAGTCAAAGTAGGGCTAAGAAACTGTTATAATAAAGAGAGGGAGATGATGTGGTAGACTATTGGTTAAGTCGTGAATCCAGTAGTGACCAACTTTAGTGATCCAGGTTCAACTGCTGTAAAACTGCCTCAAGAAACCTGTGCATCAGGTGAGGCTAGAAGAAGTGGGCCAAGGGGAGAGCATGCAAGAAGAGTGGGCAAATGTGTGTGTGGGTAATTGTTGTATGATAAGACATGAATGCATTGTTCTGATGTAGAAAAGGGTTCAGTTGTTGTCATGTCGACACCCGACAACAAGATGTTTGGACATAGCCACTACACAAGAGGCTTTATTGACACAGAAGACACACAAATTCAGGACCACAGAGTGCTGTGCATCTTCATTTGAAAGCCACAAATCCTCTTTTGAGGATAGTGAGGTGAAGATTCTAAGCAGGAGACTAGGTGGTTTGAAAGAGGAGTTAAGGAGGACATTTTTGATTAAAAAAAAAAGAGAACAGAAATGGAGGTGTAAGGTTAAATCATCCGGTAGTGTACAGCAGAATTTTGAATCCATGGGATGGCATTAGCCCTGGTCATTCTGGTGCTAATCTGATACTCAATGATGAGGGGGTTACAACCAGGTGAAAATAGGATTCTATGGCCCATTACAGAGCTGTTAGAGTAAACAACGAATATTGGTTCCAGGTAAAACTCACAGCGTAAACAAAAACAGGACAGGCTATTATCACGAGGTCTCGCCCGGTGGGCAGGGCCTGCTTAGAGTAGGATAAGTATCCAAGTTCTAGTCTTGACTATATCCGCAGATTGAGAATGACCCCTGGATGAGAGTCGAAACATTGTCCTGATGACTAAAACTGAACTTTTTGGGGGAAAACAATTGTTCTGATAGTTGATTTTGTTTAAATAATGATGGAAAAAGCAATTTTTTTAATCAGTGGGAACATAAATATGTCCAGAAAAAAAACAACGTGA
This sequence comes from Chaenogobius annularis, assembly GCA_015082035.1. NCBI lineage: Eukaryota > Metazoa > Chordata > Actinopteri > Gobiiformes > Gobiidae > Chaenogobius > Chaenogobius annularis. Next base: position 316,114 of record BJKM01000412.1, on the reverse strand, counting down.
ATTATACACTTTTGGTGTGTGTATAATTGAAACAAGTTAATCGATTAACACGAGAACTCCCAAGGCTGTCAATTTGACGGTTTACAGAATTGTACATCTAATTCCTCTGGTTACGTTGCTCTTTCAGATTCATGGGCTCTTGACTTTTTCTTTACCTTTGTGTATATCTTCCCCATATTGCTACTCAACCGAAACAAAAAATGTAAAACGAGTTCTGAGTAATTCTTCCTCTTCTTCCTCTGACTCCCACGCCCGTCAATTTGACGGCTCTATTAATTAGTTTGTAATTTTTCGCCGCGGATGCAGCGCAAGTGTTGCGTCACCTTTAGTGTCTCTCACAGCAAAGCTAAAGGTGAAATGGATTTGAAGCGATTATTCATACAAGAGGCCCTGGCAATGCTTCAAAACATTGATGAGGTTTGTTCGGGAGGTGAAGGCGAGTCAGACGAGGACTCGTGGGTTTTGGGCAGCTCAGCCAAATCAGACAGCGAGTTTGAGGACGAAGAACAAGACCCTACAAAAAGAAGCCAACAAAATCTCACTGGCAGTAGGTCTATAGTAAATGATCAAGAATCATTCATTTGATTACGTCATCGCCAGAGCGCAACTGTCAAATTGACGGCTTGGGAGTTCTAGTAGTTCTAAAATCCTGGTAGTCCTAGTGTTAAGCACAACTGATTCATTATTATTATGTCGTTTTTCCTCACCGAGAAGGAGGGTCTAAGGACACGGAATGCCTGGCACAGTTATCCTTTTGATACAGTGCATCCGGAAAGTATCTTTTTCCACATTTTGTTATATTACTGCCTTATTCCAAAATTAATTATGTGCCCTAAAATTCAACAAATAATACCCTATAATAACAATGTGAAAGATTGTTTGAATTATTTGCAAATTCATATAAAATAAAATAAAACACATATTCACAGATGGCAAATACTTTGTTGAAGCACCTTTGACTTCAGTCATTACAGACTGAACACTTTCCAGATGCTATGTAAGTCCCTGTGAACATTGTTTAATCTGCTTCGTGCTTCTCTATTTCATTGTCGCCCTTCGAGTTAACTGCTGTTATGATTTTGGGGCGTTACAAAAATAATTTGAATCAAATTACTGTATTAAGATAAACATCAACTAATTTAGTAATCGATGAGTCACTATCTGGGTTATACACAGATTTCCAAACATGTCATGGTGTCAGGTTTTATGACTTGTTCAAAGCAGGAAATTCTTAAAAAAGACGCAGGATGCATTTAGTGCTTTTGACAAAAAAAATAAAGTTTGTAAATAATATACTGTCACACTTAATGTTCATCAAAGTCAAATTTAGATTTTTTTTTTTTTAATTACGGATATATTTTGCATTCTAAACAACTAATTGATTCATCTCTAGACTAATCGATTAGTAAAATATTCGTTGGTTGCAGCCCTAGTTTACAGGCACAAAAAAACAAAAACAAAAAAATGGTAACATGTCAGTTAAGTAATAGATTTTTAGATTAAATGTTATAGAAGATGGAAGATAAAGTACAATGACTTTTAAAATTAGTCTTTATCTTTAACATTTGTTTTAAATTTGACGTGCAATCCGATTTATTTTGTTTTTTAGTTCAAACCTCTGCGTGTTTTGACAAGGAAAATGGTGCAAAAAGAGCAAAGAGCTAATGTGGCAAAGACAAACATTTAGGGTAATGTTAAAGATTGAGTTATTTTGAAAATAGTACTTTGTCCAAAAAAATTAAAAACATTCCCCAGCCTAGCCTTGGTAAAAAACAAACAAACAAACAAACAAACAAACAAACAAACAAACTACTAAGCTTAGTTTTTGAAAAAGTAAAAACACAATACCAAACCTAGTTTTGGTTAAAAAAAAACAAAAAAACACCAGGCCTAATGATTTTAATTATTTATCTCATCTTAAAAATAAAAGACGCTGAGAACTGAGAACTAAATTGATCAACTTTACAATACATTTACAGCCGGTGCATTTTGGAATATTTAGAGTCAGGGTAATCAAGGCAAGCAGTGATTGACCAATAAAATCTTAAACAACTATAAATATATCAACTAGAATTAAATTGCTCCAAATATATCCAAATAAGCCTCAATTTGAAGTTGGCTAGAAGTCACTATGTCTTACTAAGCATTACTGCAGGAAGCTTGGACCTTCTTCTCCTGCAGCTGCTCAGTCTGTGGCCGTGTTCAGAGGTCCGTTCATGCTCTGCTCTCTAACATGAGCTTTTAGAACCAGAGCGGACAGCAGACCTCTTTTAGAGGTTTGCACATACTCTGTGAGAACAACACAGCCTCAGTCCCATAGATTTATTTAGCGCAATCCACGCTGAATAAATCTGTGTGAGAACCTTGTATGTTTGCATGTTGTGCTTAACAGAGCAGGTGCGAGGAGAAGTGAAGCAACAGCTTTCAACAAACGTACTTAAAAATTATTGTTTGTAGCTAAGGCTCTGTTCACGTTTCTAATTATTAGATGTCAGTTAAAAATACAGGGGGTATTTTAATAACATAGAGCGTTAGTTTGTGTAATGACGCTTGCATAAATTCAGCCTGGAAGACTTAACTCAACTCAATCTATGTCCACTGCTACACCAGGGTCACCTGCTCTCCAGCCTCAATCAACGCACCCAAGTTACTCCTCTACGTCGGCACAGCGCACCGCCTCTGCTCCCAATCAGCGCACAGTCTTCATCATTTAAACCCTCATGCAGTCGGCTCGGCCGCTTCAGGCTGTAGTGTGATCGTAAGTACACTGTGAGTCATGTCAGATTTTGAATCAGATGACCTCCCAGGCTCCCCGCTCCTTCTGACGGGGGCTCCGGGTCCTTCTTTGATCCTCCGGCTCAGACGTCTCTTTCATCACCGCGGCTCCTCCCACTGCCACAACCGTTCTCTTAACCGGAACGCGCCGACGCCGGTTCCTGCCGTGGCTCCTCCAGCTACCAACTCTCAGCAGTTCCTCCTCTCCACCATCCAGGTCCTCTACCACGCTGTCACCGCTATCAATCCTTGACTCCAGGGGGCTGGTCCCAAGGCCGCTGCTGGTCATTTGGGTGCCTTGAATTTGATGAATGAATTTGATCTTGTAAATATTGCATAAATCACAATCTTTCGTGAGATCTAGGGGTTCTCAACCAAGAAGTTTTCAACAAAACTCATTTAATTTGGATGACTTTCTCCTCTTAGACCCTCCCTCATCCATGCCCAGTGGGTCCCTACCACAGCTCAAGCTGTTTTTTCTCCGTCTTGGCGTTCCGCTGTTCCACGTGAAGACCATCTGCCCCGCAACATCTCAGAGTTTTGGGCAGATGCTTAGATTCAATGGCCTTGGTTGAGTCTCCTCCCTCAGACAAGCTCACCCGCATTTGCAACATTGCGTTGTCGTTCGTCTTAGCAGCAGTCGTTTCGAAGCGCCAACTTCTGTCTCTCCTGGGCCACCTCAACCTATGAGGGTCATTTCCAAAGGCCGTTTATTCATTCCATGCTCCTCGACCTGGTTAGCGCCGTCCCCTCCCTTCTCGACAGGTGATCTTGCTTCTGGTCCCACCTCATCCACGATTGGAACAGTATTTTGTATTTCTACAACAACATCATTCAATCTTCTGACTCCCTGCGCTTTTTCACGAACGCTGCCGCCTCCCCTTGGGGGCGACGGTCCTCTTCTGCTTATGCCCTGTAAGTTTGTCCTGAACCGCTTTCATTCTGACAACTCAACACTCTCTGCACACGTAGTAAGTCATTGCGTCTCTCAGCAAATACTGGTGGTGGTTCTAGTTTTCTCAAGTATATGTACCCATGTCTCACAGTCTGGCTCTGCCTGTCTCTGCTACCGTCTGTGACCCAAGTCTGTCAACCTCTGCCTGTTCTGCTTCCATTCGACCCATGTCTCACAGACATTTCTTCTCCCTGATCTTTCACCAAATCTCTCTGCGAATAGAGGCCATCATTCCAGGCGCTTCAAAGTCTTCAGGGCGTCTCACTCAACTCTCCTCGCCAACTACGCATTCCATTATCTGCCCATCTCGGGCTACCATCGTACGTTATCATGGAGGCCTAGAATCCCTGCCGTTCTATTTTGTAGTTGAGCCTTCGCCGCCCTCAAGTCCTCGTCTTGAGCATCAGTTAATAATCAGGGCCACTTAGCGGCGCAGATCCCGGGTTTTTGGGGGGAGACATCTAATACAATTCTATTATGGAGCGATTATTACGGCCATTTGCCCGTCACATGGGAGACCGGAGTTTGAGACTGACCTTTACATGTACTTTTTTTTTTTTTGTTATCCACCTTAAGTCTACTTGCCCATCCATAAAAGTCACCACACACTACTGATTTAGAGGACAAACAGTGCAATGACAATAACTCAGAAGCATAAAACAAATCATTAACACACTATGTTACAAGCTCTTTGCATAAAGCTCCTGATGAGGTGATGACAGGGCCTCATGAATAGAAATAGCCTAGTGTAAAGAAGCCTGCTCTGGGACTGTTAAAAGGAGAACGGCTCTGTCCAGACTGTATTAAATCAATGCAGGCCAAATGTACTCCAGCTATTTGCCAAGTCATGAATAAATCTGCAAGTTTTTGTTGCCATGATAGGGAAATACTTGTTGAGTTATTGTGTAGCGACATTATATTTATTGTAGATAGTTACTGTTTGCAATACAGTATCTTACTTAAAGGACACATATTATGCTAAATGTACTTTTTTGACCTTTTAATGTTCTTACACTGTTTCCCCATCAAAAACCAACCTGGAGTAGAATTAAGCTTCATGTAAGCTAGTTTGATTTTCAATTCTGAGCGTCAAAATCTCTCCATTCTGAATTTCCCTGATGTTTGACGTGGCACCAAGAACATTCTGTGTTGTTTTTAAATACATTCTTTCTGAGCTAACCTGGCTCACGGCAAATTAATTATGACGACATCTTGAGAATGCATCTCGCACTGTTCGATTTGAGCCCGGCCGCTGAGTGGCTGACCAATCACAATTGGGTGGAAATAAAAGGAAGAACCTAAATCAACATGGCAACGCTGACAGATTTACTTTGGTCTAGTTTAGCAGATTTCCAGACTACTTTTTTCTTTAAAAACGTGCACATAGAAGCACTTTGTGTATTTGAGAATAGTGAAGAAGATTTAAGTTTGGTTTCTCGTCTTGTTCCTGTTGTTGTGAGGCTTTGACCAATCAGATTCAAGTATTCATCATGACGTTACTCAACTGCTTTCTGTGTGTAGCACTCAATTCAAAGTGATACGCATCAATCTGGCTGAGCCAGGTCATTCTGAATATTTCTGATGATAAATCACGATCACATTTTGGGGCTTTTAAAATACCACATTATTTGCATTATTCTGTGTTCGGTCTTTTTACTTCAAGTTATAAATCTGATTTTAACGTCTTGACATCTGCTCTTACTTGTGTAATAGTTTCTCCAAATACCTTTTATTCTTACTCGAGTAATATCATTTTTATCATATCAGACAGCTGTGCCTCAGTCTATACTTTGGCCTACCGGTGTTCACCAGGTAATGCAAGTGAAATGGGCCAGTTCAGTGTTGGCAGCGGAGTCAGACAAGGAGGAATTTTGTCTGTTTATATTTTTGTCTATATATGATTGATCCGTCACAAGAGCTATATGCATACTACAGACTGAGTCTACTTTAGCAAATCATCAAGAGGGTTAGGTGATGACGAAGACATGTACAGACAATGTTGCATGATGTTTGCACAGACGAACATGCTTGTGCTCAGGTTTGGTGCCTGTACAGTTAAAGAGACAAAGACACTTACAGAAGCATACTCAGAGTAGCATATAATGACTACTTTAGTGCAAGTCACCTGTTTGTGTCAGCTTAAATAGACTCTTCTGACAACTTTTCGCAGTTTGATGAACAGATTCATCTGATGACCGTGAGAACCTTATTATGATGAGCCTGACAAATGTCAAAGTCAGTGCCACTTGATGCCAGTCTGAGCTGTGGAGACACTGGTAGAGCTGCATGGGGTCGAGGAGAGGGAGTTCTTGTGTGTCTTTTAACTCTGGACAACAAAGTTTGAAGATGATGATATTTTTGAAGTAAAGTTACTTTTATTTCAGTACATTTTTGAGTACTCATTTACCACCAGTTAAATATTAGTGAAATGTACTTTGGTGTAATTTGGGACATGCAAACTCTTGGATCTACAAATGACTGATTTTTTTTTCACAGCTAAACTGTTCTAGCTTGCTTTTTTTCCAGACATAATTATCCAGAGTGGAATTCATTTTTAAGAAATGTAAATCATGCAGCATTTAACTCGACCCTAATTACAATGAACAAAACAACATAACAGTGCAACATGCAGTAATGTTTGCTAACAAGCCTCAGACATTACTCCCCTGTGAGCAGGAGGTTGTCGTTTTCATGTTAAACTGTCTTGGATACATATACTTAGTGGCTAATGCTATTTTTTCCATCAAAATAGCACTTTAATCACTCTATCATCCAAAAGAGCTCCAGCAGTTGGCATTACGCTATTCCAGCATGCGCCAGCAAAAAATTATTAAAAATGTGTAATTGTCAATTCTAATAATTATGAATCTATTAAATTCAGCAGGAGAGAGTAGTTTAAGTAGAAACAATCACAAATCCTTTTTAAAACTGTTTGCATAACTGACTGTTAAATAAATCACAAACAAAAGTTAAACTCATGATTTTCGGGTGTTTATTACATTGGCATGATTAAATTAGCCATGGCCATGTACAACAGCTTCACATTAGTTGGAGTACAACATTTTTATTCACAATTTTATCAAGATCACATAAATTGAATTATCAATATCAGTAACTGTTATATGTACAGGGTTTTATAATGAAGAGTATTTCTCCCAAACATCTCCAGAGACACTTTTTGGTGATATTAGAAGGTGGAAAGTGTATCAGATTTTGCAGATTAAAAGCACACTTGGACCAGGTGAGGGTCGCTAATGTTGAATCCGATTAGTTTTTCAGATGTATTGTTATTTAAGGCTGTTTTTAATGACAAAGATAAACTCCAAAAGCTACATTTCAGGCTCGTTGCCATTTATTATCTCAGTTTCTTCCCTGCCGTAATGGCATCCTCTACAAATTTGGGTGGAGGAGCTGTATACCAGTCCTTACAACACAATCTCTGTTAACACTAATGGTAAATAGATGGATAATGTTTTGTCATTCCTCAAATAAGTATTGATTTTGCATTTTATTAAGCCGTAACTCTGGTACACGATGGAATAGTGAAGACTGAAAGAAAACTGTTTTGTGGGGTAAAAGTCGGTTTGTTTTTTACCAGTGCTATTCCATTTCTGTCTACATCTGTTACCGCCTATAATAATTGCTTACAGTTTAAAAACACATAGAAAGTAGCTAGAAATGTGTTTGGATAGAATTAATAACAGCCTAATTAAAAATATTTCAAAGCACTAAAAGTCATTAGTTATTATTTCATTCTCAACTACTGTTGTGATTTTGGGCATTACAAAATTGAATTGAATGGAAATATTATGCAAAAATTGTGTTTTTTAGTTTTAACCATTTTATCAGTGAAATGAAAAGGTACAGTTAACACTTGAGGGTGTAACTTATTAAACTTTGCGGTAGCTCTGAGAGAAAACTTACTCTCTACCAACTCCACTCAGTGTGTTATCCAAGCCATCACTACTCTGATACGCCAAGTTCGATTTATTGCACTGATTAAAATTCAAGCATGTTATAAAAGTGTTTCCTCTTTATTAACACAGTGGATTTTCGATTGACTAATGCATCCACCCACTGCTCTGTACGTACTAGCAATTATTAATGAAATTCTGCCCCCGAGTCTCACATGTAAGGTTAAAAACATGTAAATGAAAATCATATTATGTGAGACTTTTGGGATGCTGGGCATCAAGCTTAATCGGGTCTGCTGGGCTGCGGTCGAATCCGTTGGATTTATGCGTCTGTATTACGAGTTCACCTAGGGAGATTTTATATTTATGTGACGGAACAGACGCGTAATAAGCTTGGACACTTATTTTGGCAAAATGTCCAAGAACAAGAAGACCTAACAAGCCCCGGCGCGATGACCCCTGCCTCCAATCCCACTGGGTTTGGGTCGGGTGTTGCTCCGGAGGAGACCAGGAGCGAGATAGACCCAGTGATTATGGCAGCTCTGCGGGAGACAACTGGTAACATTACAAAGGCAGTAGAGGCAAAGATAGAAGCGGCCCTGGCGAACAAGTCTCATGAACTAAACAGCCACACTACAGTAGCAAAAGAGGAAATCTCTGATTTAAAAGACTCATCGCTCCGTGGCTCCAAAGACGACTCCGAACCAGTAGTATACTGAAGTTCCATAACTTCAGTGATACACAGCGTGTCCTGGCTGCATCTGGACATCTCACCGTAGACCAGATTAGACCAAATGATCTCCAAGTCTCATTCTTCAATGACTACTCTGCGAATATGGTCAAGAAACGTAAAATATTTGACAAAGTGAAGTCTCGCCTGAGACCGAAGAAAATGCATTACGCTCTGCTTTATCCTGCAACGCTGTGGCTCAACGTGGATGGTAAAATAAAAAGATTTACCACACCGGAGGAGGCATCGGCCTTTGCAAATACGCTGCCAGAGCGCTGAACAGTATGAAATTCCCCCATTGTTTCCCTTTATTTCAACATAAGGGTCCTGGACTTTATTGGAGACATGAGAGTATTTGCCCAATGTGGGTCCAGTGTGTTCAAACTTTTATTTGTAAATACCCAGGTGTAAATGTCAGATCAACCGTACCCTAAAAATGGTTTTCCTTCCATTGTCTGTGGGCTCTTTGCCTGTTTTTTGCATGAGGTATTTTTTTTTTGCAGTTTGTTTATTGTTGTGGTTCTTGTGTCTGTGTGCTGTGTTAGAGGCATCTGCTGTTGTTATTTCAACATGGTTAATACAATGGCATCTGAAAAATAGCAAACAGCACCTTTTAATGTTAATGGCATATTGAGTCAAATTAAGCAGTCAAAGATACAAACAAAGAAGTGAAAAGAAAACGACTTTGAACATAAACATATGTTGATAAAACATTTACCAAGATTGGTTATAACAGACTTACTATTCCTTATACAGGGGCAAACATAAGAGGGGAGTGGCCATATTGAGGGGAGTGGCCATATTGATCTCGAGCAGAATGGCCTTTGAACAGAATGTTGAACATCAAGACTACAATGGCAGATTTGTATTGGTCAAAGGAACTATTATAGAAGTGTGTTTCCTTTGATGAATGTATATGCTCCACCAGGAAGCGGCCTCACTTTCTATGCTACAGTTATAGACCTGATTACAAACAGTTCTGCCTGGTGGTTGAGTGGTTCACTCCATGTACAGCTGGCAGCTGCACATTCACTATCCTCCCTTCTCTCTCATCCCCATTTCACGCTCAGCTGTCCTGTCTAATAAAGCCTACAGGACAAAAAATCCTATTGACAACCATAAGATAACATAAGACACATAATGAACCATATACAAAACAACAAAACACTGACTTTGGAAAGAGGGGTGAGGCAGGGCTGTGCTTGGTCCCCCTTTCAACCTTTAAAAAGACCTATCCATTTAAATGGCAAACAGAATCTCTTAGATATTTGTTAGTTAAGATTAGTTGTGATCCTCCACAAAGATTTATCAACAATCTTAGAGAGAAATTATAGTCCTCTTTTCTCCACTATGAAAATAGTGCACGGTGGCAGAGCGGTTAGAGCTCTTGCCTCCCAAGAAGGAAATCATGGGTTAGATTCCTGGGCGAACGTTACATCACATGATCTCTCTGGGTGGAGTCTGCATGCCGTCCCTGTGTTACCGTGGGTTCTCTCTGGGTTCTCTGGCTTCCTCCCACTGTCCAAAGACATGCATGTGTTAAGTAAATTGGCAACTATAAATTGGCCTTAGTGAATGATTTGTCTGTGTGTCTATGTCTCTGTGTTAACCCTGCGACGAGTTGGCCACTGTCCAGGGTGTACCCCGCCTAAGGCCCAAAGGCACTGGGATAGGCTCCAGTCACCTGCGACCCATAATGGGAACAAGCGGTAGAAAATTAATGAATGAATGACTCTTATCCCATACTTGAGTCAAAGTCAAAAGACTGAAACTATAACAATATATGTTTTGCCCATATTTCTCTATCTGTTCCAGACTCTCCCCATTTCTATCCCTGACCGGCTGTTTGAGAGGAATAAAACTATCTCAAGATTTGTATGGCAAGGCAAAAAGCCTTGACTCAGATTCAAAACTCTACAATTATCAAAAGTAAAAGGAGGTTGGGGTTTACCTTGAAAAATTACTTTATTTCAGCTCAAATCAGAGCGTTGCTGTACTGGTGTGACCCAGAATATGAAACTCAATGGAAAAATATTGAGATTACTGTACAGGCCTTACTGTCAGAGGACCAACAGTTGAGTCATTTGGAGGAAATTAAGAATCCCTGGGTAAAATCTGTGCTTACAACATGGAAGGAGCTAATCAAAACACACAAACCAAACAAATATATTAAAATCTTAAACTGGTTGGCTGATGACCAAGTTTTTGTAACAAATAGTACTGACCTGAGATTCAAGGTTTGGATTTCAAAATGTATAAAGGTTTGTGTTATGTTGAAAAGTGTTATGTTGAAAGAATCCTTTGGCTTGGAGAAACAGGCCTTTGATAGGTATTTGCAAAGAAGGAATTATTATAAACAAGACAATAAACAAAGTAATGATCATTGTAACCTCCTTTATCAAGGCATATAAATCAAAACTTCTTTATCAAGGCTTATAAATCAAAACTTTCAAGGGGAATTATATCTAATTTATATCAATGCATTACTAATCTGGACAACTACTCTACTAAATATATACAAAAACAAAGGTAATCTTGCTTTGACGGAGAAAGAGTGGGAAAATGTGTGTACATCTCGGTGGAGGACGTCAAAATCACATGTCTGGAGGGAAAATGGAAAAATGTGTCACGTTTTTTCCAGAAGACCATGTCAAAGCGCCCACTATTCACAAGGAAAGGCTAACTGCTGGACAAACTGTGGCAGCCACGAGGCAAACCACTATCACAGGTTTTGGGATTGTCCTGTTGCTCAAAAATATTGGACTGAAATCAATAATGCACTGCAGACTGTTTTTGACATTGCCATCGCAATTTTGGAACTATGTACTTGGGCCTCAAAACTCCTGCCATGGACACAATAAACGGATACCTTTGGAACATACTTTTGGCGGCAGAAAAAAATGCCATCACAAAGAAGTGGATGACACAAACCTCACCAACAATAAAGGACCGGACTGACATTATAACAAATTTCAGACAAATGAAAAAAATAACATTTGGACTTAATTTGGAAATGGACAAATTTGAGACTTTGAACCAAATGGGACTTTTGATTTGAATTAAATGTGCTGTAATTGTGTTTCTTTTGATGTTTAGGTGATATCTATTTGTATTATTTCTTTCTTTGTTTTATGTTTATTCTTAAAAAAAAAAAGAAGAACAGAGAAAGAAAATAGTATTATGTAAAAGAAGTAAAAGGCATACAGGATCCCAACCTGTCCCTCTTTATTCAAATTTTTTTTACCTGGGTAGTAGCGAGCCAGGCCCGTGGCACTGCCAAAGACCTGCCACAGTAATGTTGGGTCATCCTCTCGGTTTTTCCTGAAGACATCCTCCAAATGTTTAGTCCAGTTGAGCTCGTTCAGCACGATGGTCGCTGTGGACACAAAACAGCATCAATAGAAAGTATTCATGGGTTTGAGCTTCCTGGTATAGACAACATTTCAAGGACTTTTTACCATTCAAAAGATAAAATATTCTGTTCTAATTTATTTAATTGCTACGTATGGTGAACGCAGAGTGCCACGTTAAATGGGTCAAGACTTAACGAAAGGATTCCTTAAAAGATAATTTAATACATAACTTAACCAATGCTTTTAAAATGTATTTATCTTTTTATTTATTTATTAAGACAAGGAAATTGTGAATGGTTGTCTGTGTGTCAATGTCTCTGTGTTAACCCCGTGACAAGCTGACCGCTGTCCAGGGTGTACCCCGCCTAAAGCCCAAAGTCACTGGGATAGGCTCCAGTAAACTGAGACCCCTAAAGGGAACAAGCGGTAGAAAAGGAATGAATAATTATCATCATGCAGAAAAACGCAATTTATTTTATTTCCAGTGATTAATTAGAGAAATAGCAATGTTATAAAGCTTAATGGAACAAAATGTAGAAAACAATAATTTAGCTGGCTTTGATGTGGAAAAAGTGGCCAATTATTTATTTGGTAATAAGCTGTACAAGTAAATGTGATAATGCAAAACCTTTCAGAGCCTGTTTATAAAACAGCAGAGATTTTAGCACATTTTCTTTGACTGCACATTCTTGGGGTCAGAGTGGCATCAGCAGAAAACAAAGGTCCTTAGCAACGCCAGACTTCATGTTTTTGAAGGGGCAAACTACAATGGAAAGTATGTCCGTGCTCCGACAACTCAGCTGCAACTCACACTAAGCCACATGTCTACAACCTGCCTCGAATGTGCACAACCTGCCCCACATGAGCTGCAGGTTGTGCACATGTGGGACAGGTTGTTCACATATGGATTATTGATTGATACAAGTGTACTGCGAATGTGAACCGGACCAGCTCAGAGAAAGACACAATGTTGCAACTTTGGTCCCCAATTGAGTCGAGTCCGCTTCAATATGTATTGTGAATGTGACATTAGTAAAACCCTCACTTAATACATTCTTAACTTCTCCGTTTAGCTTTAGTGTGACACTCTTGATCCTCCTGGCTAAAGTTAAGTACATACAAGTGAACCTATAAGGAGCTCTCTGATTGGTTACTCACTCCTTACTAGTTCACTCTTATTATTTACTTGACATTAGCCAGGAGGACCAGGAGTGCAACGGATAAGCTAATTGGAGAGATAAATGTCACAGTCTGTAGTCTTGCCTCCTGTTTCTGTTCCTCCCTTGTCTCCCCCTCCCCTTGCGTGTCTGTTTGTTCCCGCCTCCGTGGGCGTGGCAACCTGTGGGCTCAGCAGCCCCTCACACTGGGCTCCAATCAACAACGGCAGCAGTATAAGAGGCTGAGTGCAACTTGCCAGTTAGTTTGTTGCTTCTTGTGCAAGACCCCCCTGTTTTTCTGCCTGCTCACAATCTGCCTGCTATTTACCAGCCCATCTTCAATCAATCCACTAGAATCTTTTGACTTTGGTTTGTCTGCTTTTTGGGGTCCTATTACTAATCGTGACAATTAATTGCAGAAGGTAATACAAAGTTTTTCCAAAATTATTAAATGTGAATGTAACAGTGTTTTAGTCAAGGTCAGTATATTTGTAACGCACATTTAAAACAAAGTACCGTACAAAATAGTGTTAGGGTTAATTTTTATATTAGTGTCTGCTTTTGTTGGGCAAAAAAAAATCTCAAATCCCAGTGTAGATTTACTCCTTCATTTCTCTATCAATATTAAACTAATTTGTTTTTAATTAGTAATTTGCATGATAGGGACAATTTTCAGTTAGGCAAACAATTTATTTGAGTTTGTAAATGGACACATTTTTATAAAGCACTCTACCTCCAAGACACTAGATCTCACCCACTTACACAGATATTGATACACCAGTGTACAAAGTTTAAGTTACAGGTCAGATCTGTGGATCTCCCATACACAGTAAAACATTGTGCTTTAATTGTAATTTAATTTTTACCAAGCAATAACAACGCCTGCAAATGAATAAACATGATTTCATACTGTGCAACAATAACATTTTCATGGAGGCATGCAGGCGGTGGACCTCTCTATTAAAAAAAAAGTTACATAGTGCACCTTTAAATCTGTACTCTCCCATAAGCCTTTATCAGTAACTGTCAGTAAAAACTGACATCTCTTAAACGTATTCCTCATGGAGCCAATTTTGTGTCTCCCATCTCTTCTCTACGCGTTAACCCTTCCCCCTTCACACACACCCATTACAATTACTCAGCGATCCATTTGTTTACATGTGAAAATCCTCTAATTATCAACACCACCATTTTTTTCTCCCACTGAGTCAATCAATCCATTTCCAATATCGTTATGATTCCGTTCTGTAATATAACATACGCTTGTGTCGTTAAACGTCTCAAATTGCTCACTTATCTACACGCTTTAGGAACTCGAGTGTGCTGTTACATTGGTGTGATCGATCGTATGTGAACCAGGAGGCAACAGGCATTATGGATGTAATGACACAACAGCCAGACAGCCCCGAGCCCCCATATCCCCGCACATGATAGATAGTTGGACGCTTCAACAGCCTCTACTGAGCCTCACAGGGCCGGGTATAGCTTATGGAGGATCAAGTACAGGGCCCCACATAAACTAAAGACCTGTTTCGACTGTATTGCATGCTAAGGATCTGGCTCTGCTTCGTAGGACAAGGTTCTGCTACGTGAGCAACTGATGAACATGTTCTAAATCGTACCTGATTTTTACTTTAATCATAAGTCTGATAAGTCCAAGTTTGTGGCGCTGTGAGCTTTTTATGCATCTATTTCAATTCTCTCCGCCTCTACGCCGCATATTAACATCTCAATATGTAATGCATTGGGTTTGGATACTGTTAGAAGCATTGTGCAGTGGAAATATATTGTTTTCATACTTGATGCGAGTGCCGCACGTCAATAAACCGCACGTCAATAAACAAGAAACATATATGCTGTATATATACACACCCATACACCTACATATATATATATATATATATATATATATATATATATATAAATATAAACAATCACTTCTCACCCTCCGCGGGTGGTCTCATCTCATATTCTAAGCTCGGGTCCTCTACCAGAGGCCTGGGAGCTTGAGGGTTCTATTACTATTACTGCACTTTTCTGGACTGAGATGTCTGATGTTTTTCCAGGGATCTGTTGTAGCCACTCCTCCAGTTTGGGGGTCACTGCCCCGAGTGCTCCGATGACCACTGGCACCACTTTTGCCTTTACCTTCCACGCCTTCTCCAGCTCCTCTCTGACATCTCAGTCCAGAAAAGGGCAGTACTAGGAACAGCAAAGATACTGCGCAGAACCCTCAAGCTCCCAGGCCTCTGGGAGAGGACCCGAGCTTAGAATATGGGATGAGACCACCTGCGGAGGGTGAGAAGGGAATTTTTTTGGTATGTATACATATATATATATATATATATATATATATATATATATATAAATTTTTGGTATGTAATACAATATATATATATATATATATATATATATATATATATAAACTTAGTATTAGGAAAAAAAATTGTATTTCTTCTTTAATGACCATGTATTTATAATGTACATTAGCTGTATGACCCAAATGCAAGTTTACATAGAATGTTGAGCTGTGCATTTAAAATGTCCATAAACCTGACTTTCAAGTTGTATTAAAACCTAAAAATAAAATCCCACAGTCTGACAGTCTAGACAGAAGGAATGATATTAGTATAAAAAAATCAAATAATAATAATCTCAGTGCAATAATATGGCAAACACAAATCTATTGCCAAATGAAATTCCACAAGGACAAATCTTTAGAAATCTCTTTGTCTTATTAGTATGCCTCCTCTGAGTTGCTTAATAAAATCCAGTAACCACTGAACTAAAAAAAAAATTCAAATATGGAATTGTGTCTCTGCTGTTGATGTTTAGATTTAATACACTACGACCGGGATCATCTACCTATGCAACAGCTTTACATCAAGTGGACATTAAAATGTAAAAAAAAGCTATAGCTATAGATCAGATTGGTATAGTGTTGACAGCACAAGGATCATTGATGTGCAAAGCAAACCCAGTTCATTTGCATGTAATCCTCTGGAGAGCCCAGTTAATGAAGCCTCAGTACAGGAGCGCATGTGGTTTTCATGCTTTTCCATGTGTCAATGTATTCAGCGCAACGTTTGGCTCAACTACATTCAGAATTTTAACAGGAACCGAAGAAAGTAGCACAAGATTCTATAATGAAACATCTATGGTGCTTTGCCGTACAAAAGACAAGAAATGATGGAGTTGCATTTTACCTGATCACATTCAAACACAATGTTATCAGGGATGCACAGATACCACTTTTTCCCAGTACTTTCTTTTACAGTACTTGCTGATACTGTCAAAGTTTACTCTATGACCGACTGCGTTCTCAAGGTTTTAATTTGGTGCAAACAGGGGAAACGTTACAGCTTGTTGTGATTTGTTTTGAACCAGTTTAAAGATAATGAGAGAGCTATATGATAAATACATGATTTATACAAGATAGTTACATGAGAATATCTTGACCAAAGTTCACAATACGGAGTACCGATTTGTTGATGGGGGTTGGCGGCGTCTGGAAATCTGTTTTTGTTTCTTTCTTTCAATAAAACAGTAGTGATTTCCTGGGTTTGGAAGTTCTGGATGCATCTTTTGTTATTTCCTTCTGACTTCTACTGACACTGTTTTGCGATTATTAAACAATGTCTTAATACGTATATATAATTGGGGCATATAGTACTTCAGTCTGTCCAGCCTCCACCCTCCACACAAAAGTTACACAGTGCACCTTTAATCATACATTATGATAGCAGGCTACTTCTCTTTAAGATTCAAATAGGGTCATAGTTTATTCTAAGAACACTTGTGTCACAGCTGATGACTTCAGTCAGTGGAGCCTCAGCCTCTCTGTGCGCCCAGTTCTGTTCTCCAGCGCCCCCTGTCTGTGAGCTGGACTGGACACAAGACTGTGTGGGCAGAAAAACTAAAGCCTAAAGTAAGGACAACTGGTCTCATGTCTTATGTTGCGTCTAAAAGAATGCAATAGATATGTGGAGAGAAATATGCCGGGACATAATAGTAAGAGACATATAAGTTAATCGGTTGTTTGTGCTCGTAACTCCGTGAATAATAAATGACCCGAAAGCAAGACTGGCTGAATGCTTATGGGATGTGGAACTTTTCTTTTCCAAACAGGTCGGTCAGTGGTCAGTTCATTCTTGCTGTAGAGATAACAGGGCAGAGCTTTTGTTAAAGCCTAACGGCATTTATTTAGTTCAGCTAAACATTATTTTTCTTTTTGTTTAGTTTTGATACAGTCCGAATATTGCACGCTGTAATCCCAACGGCAAACGCACGCCGCTGCGCACACACACACACACACACACACACATGAACGCAGACAGCCAAGCAAACACATGCAGGAGGCGGGACATGTGGCAGATAAACCAATGAGAGCTGTGCATAGAGCTGAGGTGTGGCTAATCACAGCACTTCAGCCGTGGGCGCTGCTGCTGTGTCTGTGCAGCAGAAAGGCAAAGGAAAAATAATGTAAAAATAATGTTGTCAATAGGGGGGATTGACACACCCCCCCTCAAATCGCCTACTGCCAATACTGATACCAGGAATAATTTCAGGAATTACATTTTCTACTAAGATTAGAGTTAGGATGGCCTATACTTTAACTTGAATTTATAAGGATATTTACTATTTAGGCTACTATTTTGTCCCTGCCGCAGCCTCTTCCTCTGCCTCTTCCATCTGCGGTAGAAACTTAACAGTGAGTCTTCTTACTTTTACCATGGCCATCCAATATGGACATGTCAAACCTCTACTGAAAGCTTTGATCCCGAGATCCTGCACTAGCACTTGAAAAATGAGTTTAAACTGCAGAACAGTTAATGTGCCTCTTTATGGTGAACTCCTGCTGTTCAGAACTCATTGCTGCAGTTTAGAGACGCAGCGCAGTTATGTGGCTCTTGGTATCTTGTGTACGAGTATGTGTCAATCATCCCTAGTAGTAGTAGTAGTAGTAGTAGTAGTAGTATAGTATTATTAGTATTATTATTAATGTTAATAATATTATTAATATTATAAGAGTTTTCTTTTTTATGAGTTCTCTGTTTTGTTCATTATACTTCTGTGCATAATCTGTTTCTGAGCCTAATCTTTGTTGCAACACTCGAATTTCCCCATTGTCCTGGCAGGACATTTTTCAAAGGTAGTCAGTTTTTGAGATCAAAATGTTTCAATTTCCATCCGGAAGTGAATTTTAGTCTCGTTTGAAAAACAGTGTCCAGATGGCTAACTTTTTGTAAGGAGAATCATTGTAATTGTAAAATTTCCCTAAATGCGCATACAAATTGAACATGTTTTTAATATTTTGCTGTTTTGTGAGGAAAATAAAATTACATATAACTGATTATATACAACTTTGATACATTTTATTAACTTTTATCAAATCAATTAATCCAACTGTTCTGAAAATCAAGCTTGTTTAATTATTTTAAACACCTTGACGTCAATGAAGGAGATACATTTTTCATGTACTTCTGAATTGTGATGATATGTACAGTAACAATCAAAACTCACAGGAGACACTGGATCCATATTGACACTGACACTAACAAATTCTGCAGCTGGATATGGATTGGCTTTGATGCCAGACTGAATTTACACCTAGCGATGACTTCATCTCCACGGGACATCAGGGAAATATATAAATCAGACAGACAAGCTTTTATCACAGGTCTCAAAAGTCAATGGCATATGTCTGTTCACTGAGTTCAACACCACCACATCTTATTGTCCCGTCCCAAGCATTTTTGGCTCAAGGAAACGAGGACATAAACACTGTATGTATAATGTCCTTCAAATGCTAATTTTAAGTGCAATCTTGTAAAAAGGAAGTTAACATTGTAGAGAATGTTTAATTTAACTACATGTTTACATTAGTGTGGATAAATGCTTAGGCAAGGCAAGGCAAGTTTATTTGTAAAGAAAACAATTTGTACACAAGGCAATTCAATAGTGCTTCACACAACAGGAAAAAAATGCATTAAAATCACAAAGACAAGACAGAAATCACAAAACAGAACAAAAGAATATATTTAAAGGTGCTATTTTCAGGCTATCCGTCAAATAGTTTAAAACATAAAAGAGAAGAGTGCAAAGAAAATTATTTCAGTCATATGCACAGCCAAACAAAACAGTTTTTACCTTAGATTTGAACAATGCCAGAGTAGAGGCTTGTCTCACATCCTCAGGAAGACTGTTCCAGAATTTTAGCTGCATAAAACTGAAACGCAGATTTCCCCATGTTTAGTCCTGACTGGGCACCAGGAGGAGGCTGGTCCCTGAGGTTCCTCAGAGTCAGAGATGGTTCATATGGCACTAACATGTCCGAGATGGTACTTTGGTGCTCGGCCATGGAGAGACTTGTTATACAAGCAGACAGCTGCTTGAAGTCTATTCTCTGAGCCACACGGGAGTCAGTAGCAGCCCCACAGCACACCTGAGCACAGGACTAATGTGATCCTACTTCCTGTTGTAGTGCGAGGACACACGAGCAGCAGCGCATACTGGATGTACTGCAGCTGTTTTACAGCTCGTTTGGAGAGGCCAGTGAGGCAAGGCCGTTAACAGTAGTCTAATATACTAGAGACAAATGCATCGATAAGTCTCTCCCCAGTCTGGTTTAGACACTAGAACTTTTGATTTTGGAAATGTTTTTTGTGGTAAAATTGATGTTATTGATTTGACGTGGCTGTTTAAAATTCAAGTCTGAAGTCCCATTATTACTCCCCAGATTTCAAACTTGATTTGGTAAAGGTTTTAGAGCGAGACTCTGGAGTGTGACTGTTTAACACTTTCTCTTTGTTTCTGTGGGACCAAAGACGATGATTTAAGTCTTGTCTGAGTTCAGCTGGAGAAAGTTGTTTTGCATCCACACACTGATCTACTTTATTCACCTGTCGTCAGTCGAAACATTGATCTGAGTGTCGATCTGCATAATTGTTTTGATAGGACACATTCTTTCGCTGCGTAATCAACTGACCTAACAGCAAGCACATGTAGAGGTTGAATAGAAGGGGTTCCCAGGATTTGAAACCCTTGGGGCCGCTCCACAGGTCAGGGGCATCTGGTTTGAGACACAGTATTACCAAATTTCAACAAAGTACATTTCTGTCTTCCAGATAGGTCTTGAACCAGTTTTACGGGCATTGCCAGTGATGCCCACACCAGTCCTCTAGTCTTTGGAAGAGGATCCCATGATCGAAACAGTGTCAAAAGCAGCACTCAGATCTAACAGAGGCTTTTTCCGCGTCAGTGTTTCAGGTGGATGTCATTTGTCACCCTTGACAAGAGCAGTCTCAGTGCTGTGATGAGGTCTAAAACCTGACTAGAAAACATCAAATGAGTTGTTTATTAAGAGAAAATCAGTGAGCTGTTAACACTACTAACTGTAGATAAAATGATCTATACAATAATGTTTCTGACCATATGCTTACAGTGGCTTGCATTCCTACCCCTGGGACTTTTTTTTAAAACATCATCACCACATTTCGGTGTAATCCCTTATTTGTCCAGGAGTGTTCCATTGTAGAAAAAGATTCAGTTGTAGTCATCTGGACTCTGTTTTAGAAAAAGCGATACGTTTCGACTCTCATCCAGGAGTCATTCTCAATCAGTGAAACAAGTCTGAGGACACCTGAGGAGTTCTCAATCTTTTTCTACAATCATAACCACATTGTACAAAAGGCCCCGAATTTTCTGTTTCCAATGCGCTTGTAGTTAGTGGAGCGTCCAGTAGAGGATGCCCCAGCTTTTGCACCTTTCTTTCCGCTTTGCATGGTGGCGTTCTTTGTGACATCACAGGTTCTTTGTGACATCACATGTGCTTTGAAGTGTAGATATGTGGTATATAAGCCGCGGTACAAACCCACCTGAGACGGTTCCGGGATTATCTGTTAGCAATCTGTGTGTACCTGTTAGGTCCTCGCGTCTCTTTGTTGTTTCCATCAGCCCAGTTATCCGTCCGGGCCTCAAGTAGTGCTCTGGCCGGCACTCCAGAGCAGTGACAGCTACAAACCTAAACCAGCACCTTACAGTCTGCACAGTCCGGAGTTATCTCTCCAACACACATATTAACAGTAATTGTCGTGGAATTTTGTGTGAAAAAAAACAACACAAAGTGGCACACAATTGTGGATTAAAAGTAAAATTGCTTTTGATTTTCAGATTAATAAATAAATAAAACACCTGTGTGAAACCAATTGCTGTGGTAGCTTCCTGATGATGGCTGATTGAATCTTGACCTAATGATTCAATAGAGTTCATCTGTGTATAATCTAATCTCAGTATAAATGCAGCTGTTTTGTGAATGCCACAGAAGTGTGTTAAGAGAATGTTGGGGAGCAAACAGCATCATGAAGTCCAAGGATGAGGAGAAGTTTAAAGCAGGGTTAGGTAATGAGACTTCCCGAGCTTTGAACATCTCACAGAGCACTGTCTAATCCATCATCTGGAAATGGAGAGAGTATGGCACAACTGTAAACCTACCAAGACATGGCCATCCACTAAAACGTGTGTCTGAACAAGGAGATCATTGATCAGAGAGCCAAGAGACTATAAGAACTACGGAGGAGCTGTATAAGCCTGTTCCTTTGACATTGATTCATTTAAAAACAATTACTCTAAAGTAAAATATTTTACTGGACTTCCAACTTTTGGTATTTTAATGGCAATATTAACAACTATGGCAATATTAACAAGCTATTCAGTCTTTTTTAAGTGATTCACAATCAAGGACCACAACCCCAGCTATGATGCAAAGTGTTTATTGACATATACGAGAAACATGAACAAAACGAGTGTACAGAAATTATGCCGTTTTGGAGCTTCTGGCGATGAGGGCTGTAGGCTACCGGGCCTCGATACCCCCAACTAGGAGATATATTAGAATAATATGAATCATTAGAAGAGGGTAGGAGGGAGGAGCACTAAGTCGCGAACACTGATGTGTGTGACCTGGATGCTTAAATTGTGTAGCTGCAGGAAGGGGCATGACAGGGGTGTGGTCCTGCTCGCCAAACTTAAGAAAACAAACTTATCTTCATTCTAACTACTCTAACATCAAATTCTCCTTACCTGTTTGAAACTTAAATTAGATCTGGTCCCAAGAGTCTCTAAAAGCACAGTAGGAGGTGGAGCGTTTGGCTACCAAAGCTCCTGTGTTTGTGGAATCCAGCTCCTGTCCATGTTAATGAGGCCGACACAGTCTCTTCATTTAAGACCAGGCTTAAAACGTTCCTCTTTGAAATCGCTTATGGTCAGGCCAGTTAGGAACAGAAATAAAAAACCTACAGTTCCCAGCTATGGCTGCCCTAGGAGCACAACTATGCAGGGGGAAGTATGGCAGCTTGAGCACTATCCTCTGCTTCTTACTACTTTTCTATCAAACAATATTTAATATTTAATTTCACTTGCAATTTGTTCATTGCTTTTCCTTCTTCTTCTCCCACTTCCCCGGCGGGAGTGGAGCAGGCACATCGAGGACCTGTGGATCCAGATGCTCCTCAACTGCCTTTAGAAACGGTCTGCCTCGAAGAATTGGTTCTCCTCCTGAGTGGGTCCGGCTCTACCGTCTATCTGCAAATTGAGGCGTGTCCCCCTGTCCGTCCGAGGGAGTCAGATCTCTCCTTCACTGTGGAACTCCTACAGGTTTCTACTTTTTTCCAGAGAGGTGTGGTAGTTTTTCCTGGCCGAGAAGGAGGGTCTAAGGACAGGGGAGCTTGGGACATCTGTCTAAGGACACAAGATGCTGGGACATTACCAAATCCCTATGAACATTGTTTATTCTGTTTTTTCCACTGTAGCCCCTCGAGGCAACTACTGTTATGATTTTGGCTGTTACAAAAATTAATTGAATTTAATTGAATCTTCCCTTTCAGCTATGAGCTCATTCGTTTGCCATTTTCAGAGCTACAGCTCTCGTACATTTAGAGATGTACTTCATGTAATGGATAGGTGGTTAGCACCATAATTATTCATTTGGTTAGAATGGGAACAGCTGTGATTGTCAATGCCTTTATCATTTCCCCAGTGTTTTGACATTTTATAGAGCGACCAACCAACCTGAAAGCAAGAGCCCAGACATATTCTCACTACAAATCCCATAACACAATTAAATATTTGATTGGCATAACTCCCCAGGGTTACATATCTAAAGGGTGGATTGGGCGTGTGATAAACATATTACAAATTGCTGTTGGTTCCTCGAAAATCTGACTCCTGGTGATGCCATTTTGCCGGAGAGAGTGTTTAATGTTGGGGACTCTGTTGGGCTGTACAACTGCACGCGTAAAAATACCAGCTTTTATAAAGGTTTGATCTACAAGATGTAGAGACGACCCATGCACTGGCTTCACAGAGGACCCATGTGGAAAGGGTGATTGGTCTCACAAGGCTTAAGTACAAAATCCTACAGTACACTGTCCTAATAATATTTCTGCAGCATGACCAGTTCCCAGAAACCCCCTAGGACAAGATCGTTCGTGTTGCATGTGCACTTACGAATCTATCAGTGTGTTGTGCCATTTTATGTACTTAGCATCCACATGTGGGTTGTCTAGACCACAATACAATGTGTTTTTTTCTCTACAAAGTTCTGGTGTCAACATTTGAGTGGACCCCATTTAGTGGTGACAAAAGTTTTTAAGAGTTTAGAATGTTTTGAATGTTTTGTTTGACTTTGTTAAAGGCATACATCTTCCTGCACCATATTATTCCAAGAGGCACAGTTCTTTTTCTCATGTTGTTTTTACATGTTGCTGTGTTCAGCCAATAAATAAATACTTTTGGCAAATCATTATTCAATTGTGACTTTATTGTATTCTATAAAAAATATTAAAACCTAAAATGAATGACCTCATATGTGCACATAATTTTTCTCAGAAACTACATGATGTAACAAGTGTCTTTGTTTCTACACTCAGGTCCCAATCAGCCCAAATAACAAAAAGAAATGAATAAAGCATGCCATGCAAGAGTTCGGGTCCTAGGAGGTTAACTGGAATGTTTTTATGATTTTTTTTTGGAACGTCGTGCTGTCTTATTTAACCTAACCTAAATGGGACAAAACATGCAGAGCCACAAAAGTAACAAGTATCTTTTTCTTTTTGAAATGTAGTTGAAAGTATAATATTTATCTTACAAATGTAATGTAGTAAAAGGAAGAACTCAACTTAAGTACATATACTTTCTTAACGAAGATTACTGCAAGCTCAAGTATTAACATTTGATTCCTGTGGCCTACTGTACCACTTTCCAAGAAGCTCTGGTAACACACACTTTGTAAAGAAGATATGTGCTCTAGCTCTAACAGTCAGTCATGAATACTGTATTTTAAGTTATTCGTTCTTGGAAATACTGGTCTTCTCTCCACACAACAAAATCGAATGCATCAAGTATAATAATACACATGAGCCTTGTTCAGCTGCACTTTACAACACAGTTTCCAAGGCAGAACGTGGCATCTTCAGTCACCAAATTGATGGTCTTTCCCTTCAGACAGAAAGTACACTTGATTTCGACTACCCCAACACCACAGCAGTTCACATTTCCATCTGGTGACGCTCCCAAGACTGGAAAGTCTGGGTGCATCAGTCAGAGTGCGTGCATGGCTTTCATGGTGACATCCATATCGGAAGAAGATCAAAGAATGTAATCTATAAAGTTATCAAATGTAACAAGTACTGTACTGTGAGTAAAAGGATGTCAATATATTATTTCCTGTTAACTCCCTTATTTCACCTAGTTGCTATGGTCAATATTTTGTTGGCGTCAGGGTACCAAATTGTTTTTTACTAAAGACACAAGGGTTGGGTCTGTCCTACGAACTGACTTTAGCTGAGATGCTGTGGTTTGACGTGACTGCTGACTGAACCAAGTCCTTCTTTTAGCCTGGGTACAAGTTTCTACCACTACAGTTTGATTGAGTTTGTTTGACATATGTACAATGTATTCTTAATGTTTAAAAATATCACTGTATCGCAGTTGTTAAATTATTGCCGTAAAACAAACTGCATTTACCTGTTCTTTAGTGCTCTTCAATTAAGAAAAGACATCTTTACATATTTTGCATCAGCATAGTTTAATTTGCTCCAATCCTCACTGAACATTTTTGGAACAACAAAACTCCCACCATGGACATAATGGATGGATATATCTGGAACATACTTTTGGCAGCCGGGAAGAACACAATCACAAGAAAATGGATGGCACAAACTGCTCCAATGATTAATGACTGGACGGACATCATAACTGACATAATCACAATGGAAATAATAAGCGGCGGACTCAGGTTGAAAATGGACAAATTCAACAAACAATGGAATGTACTGACCCCCCTTTTCTTGGGATACCACCTTATTACTTTATAATCTTATTCTTTACTTATCTCTATGGTTCTCTATGGTCCTTGTCCAGCTCTGTTTTTTTTTATGTATTATTATGAAACTAATTGATTTAGGCCCCATTTGCGGGGCACATTGGGAGACCGCACAGCGCACACCAGTTGCTTGAAGTAGGTCATAAAATGTATTCTTGTCCTCTGATGTGAGCAAAGGGATGTCTTTGGAGTGTCAGCTGATGGCTATGGAATTCATTGTCTTGTTCTAATTGTCTTTTCTTTTTCGATGGATTGATGAAATTGATCCCATGTGCTTCAGCAAACTCAACATTACGCTCAGAGGTTGCTGTCCGTACACAAGGGAGGGATGTGCAGCTGGTCTCTAGCTGTATTTTGTGCACTTCTCACGAATATGCACCTTCAGTCTGTACTTCAGAGAGAGCAGAACAAACAACACTAACACTACAATTTTTTATCAAAACATCTTAATGGGTCTATATGTTTTATGTTGTGTTTAAGATGATAGAGCACTGAGCTGAAGAGACTGTTCACGTGTGTAAGCTGCCTCACTAAAACGGCAAAAACGCTATCATCTGGGAATTATGAACATATTTCCACAAATATTTTTTCAAATAAAAGGTGGTGTAGAGTTTGAGACTTGTCCTTGCTGTGTCGGATGTGAGAGACACAAATGTGAGGTGTTCAGACACAAGCTGCTGATTTTATCTCGTCAGTTGAGACTAAATTGTGGGTAAAAAACTAATGAGCAAAAGTTGCTCTTACACACTTTATTTTCCTTTGTGGTGTCAAACATTTATATAATAGCAATGTTTTTTCAGAATAATTGTAACTTTAACCCTAGAATATGACATTGAGACATCCCTAATGATTAGACAACGTATCTGTGTCTGTGTTTTCTTACTCACCTTTGACATGAGGAGGAAATACTTTATTTTGAGCACTTTCCACAGTTGAAGGTCTGAAACCCACAAAATATTTATAAGCCTCTAAATACTTGTAAGCTTTTAATTCTGCCCCTGTGAATTACGACAGTCGATTGATGAGATAGTTGCCGATGCCATGGTAAGCTAAATCGGGCAGCACTAACTACCAGCACTCAGTTGGCAGTTTTTCAGGTTTATGAACCATGATTTTGGTCAAATCAAATGGATCTTAAGCACCAACATGCTGCAAATACGTGTGCAGCAATAACATACGAATAAATTCTTTAAAAATCATACTATGTGATTTCCTTATTTAGATTTTGTCTCTCATAGTGGAAATGCACCTACGATGATAATTTCAGACCCTTCCATAATTTCTATGTGGGAAAACTTATATTGCTCTGTCTCAAAAAATGCCTATACAATTTACTTACGTTTACGATCGTGACATGACAACATGTGTGGATTTTTCCATGGGTATGAAGCCACTGTATCTTACAAAAAAGGTTGAGCTGTGCATTGTAAAAAAAATAAATAATAATAAATACATTTAAAGCTAAATACAATGTCACAAAGTCTGTTTATGTAGATTGAAGACCTGACATTAGTATTGAATAATGTCATAATCGTTTTCAGTGTCGGAAAATGTGACAAACACAAATAGAAAACCATTGCCTGCGACGAAATTAAGTTTCACAGGGACCAATCTTAGGACCTCTCTTATTCTTATTAGTATGCTTTCTCTAAGCTGTTTAATATAATGCAGTAATGTATCAGGTGTGTATCATGTATCACACCATAATTATGCACATGACACACATTTGCATCACAATGAGGAGATGAAAGCCATGTTTATCCAATTAAATGCTAACAAGATGGAATTAATTATCTTGGGACAAAACAAACAATGCGAAAGTCAGAAAAGGAACAATGACATCTAGGCATCCCAGTAGCATAGATTCATAATAATTAGCATTAACTAAATAAAGAAGACTATAAGTAATTAAACAGGAACATAACGGTCTCTACTCCATATGAACGGTTCTTCATCAGCCTCGAAGAATTGGTTTCTCCTCCTGAGTGGGTCCAGCTCCACTGTCTATCTGCAAATTGAAGCGCGTCCTCCTGTCCGTCCGAGGGAGTCGGATCTCTCCTTCACTGTGGAACTCCTACTGGTTTCTACTTTTTCCCAAAGAGGTTTGGTAGTTTTTCCTGGCCGAGAAGGAGGGTCTAGGACATGGACTATTTGAGCCACTCCCATCAGGCAGGAGGCTACGGTCCATCCGGACCAGAACCTCCTGCCACAAGAATAGTTTCTTTCCCTCTGCCGTTGGACTCATGAACACTTCTAAACACCTGCCACTTTAACTGCAACTATTCAACCACTCACTTTCTGCACTACAACTGTAAATGTAACTGTAATTCTTGTGTACATAGTAATGTCGATTTTTATTTTTATTTTATACTATAATAATTTTTAATTGTTTCTTAATGCATGCCCTTTGGATTGAATATATGTTGTTTTCATTATTGATCAGTGTTTTATGTTGATGACAAGTTCCTATGTTTGTGAATTTTGTTTATTGACAATGGCAATAAACCTGTTCTGATTCTAATGACAGGGGCGCTTGGGACATCTGTCTAAGGACATTACCAAGTTCCTATGAACATTGTTTATTCTGTTTTTGTTCTGTCTTTTCCACCCTAGCCCCTCGAGGCAACTACTGTTGTGATTTTGGGCGTTACAAAAATAAATTGAATTGAATTGAATTGAATTGAACTGGATGAATGAGGTGTAATGTATAGGTGTAATGTATAGGTTATTACCAAAGACATACTGTAATTTGATCTGGTATTTAGTGACTTTTTTGGCACATTTAATGATTTAATGAAACCACAATATTGATTCAAAAGGACTCATTAAAACAGGTCAGTTTACTTCTGGCTCTTCTCCCCAAACCGAAAACTGTAGCGAGTAGCAAATTTTGATATACAGCGGGTTTATCTATGAAAAACTAAAATCCCCCGGAGTCTGAATCATTGGAAAAAGTGCAGTCAAATGAATAATGGGAGGCTAGATAATTCCCACAACTCCTGTAGCGATGTTTCATTTTCTTAATTTTTAGAAAAGCAGACATGGTCCACATGACCGAACCTAAACAATTTGCTGCTAATTTTGTTTTTTCTTTGGTAAAAAATACCAGTGATTAAATGTTTTCATAATCCCTTATAATTTTAGCTGTGCTGACAACGAATATGTCACTACTTATTACATGCTCCATGCTGGCAGTAACTCTGTTAGGTTGATATGAGCCTGTGATAGGATGTGGTGACCTATTGGCCTCTTTATGGATGTTTGAGGCTTCTATGCTCCTTCTATCATGAGAAAATCAGCTTCCGTCCCACAATGTGATCTGCAGCTTTCATAAACTTAGCTCCCACTTCACCCACAGAATCCAATTTTCTTCAGCTGAGGAAAGGTTATTCCAGGAACATTTACTGGCTGTAGATACGATTGGAAACATGAGACCTCAATAAGCCATAAATCTGTTTGGGTTTTTTTCAGGTTTTTTTTCATTGAAGCTGTAATATATTGGGGCATGTTTCATGTTTCTTTCAATCGAAATTACTAGTTTAAATGGTTTTGCCTCTAGTAATTTACAGTTCTGTTCTTGCATGTATAGCGCGTTATAGTGTGTTAATAATAATAACAACAATAAAATGTAAACTGAACTAGATATATATAGTTCAGTTATTTTCAAATTGAGCTGGAGGGAGTCAGAAATCTTGGTGTACTATAAAACGTAAGATGGAATTCACTGTTTAACTGTCAGATTGCTAATTTGTTGGCCTTGTTCATATCTTCATATCACATCCGTAACTCCTGGGCCTATCCACATGAAAGAAAAAGTTCAAAGTATTCGCTGTCTCTATTTTTTTCACAATAGCTTCTGAAAGCGGTGTCATTTTTCAGACATAATGATAAGAACGTGAATGCAATTGAAAAAAAATAATTTAAAAAATCTCGGTAATTACTACTCTCAATGAAAAGTTCCTGTCACTATGACTACCACCACTGTTATACTGTTATACCACAACCACAGCCAGCCCTAATACTTCATCATATTACCACAGTATGTCTGCTGTTATCAGGACTGCTTCAAAAAAGAGATTATAAAGCTCCAGCTACTACTACTACTGCTACTACAACTACTACTACAACTACTAATACAACTACTATTACTCCTACTGCTGCTAGTACTACTACTATTACTACTACTACTACTACTACTACTACTACTACTACTACCTCCTCCTGTTTTGGTCTGTTTTGAGGACAGGTTTGGTGAATGCTGCTGGAGTCAGACTTTCCTCATGTTTACTTATTTTAATTTTACATCTGTATTTAAAAATGAAGAAACCTGAAATAGACCACAGCTGTTCTGCTCTTCATGAAGTGTTAAAAAGGCTGTCCTCTTTCTAACGTCCCACTGTCACATGACCTCATTCCAAGCCAATCACAAATTGCCGTGGCCATGTCTAAAGCTTGTCCATTTCATCAATGTGTCCACATATACAACAATGACATCCACAAACCATAGGGGAGCAGGTTTGAATACAATGGATTACAAAATTGTAATGAAATGGGAAATAGAGGAGGATCTGCGGATACTCCTTAGATCAAAGCCAGGCAACCAGTGCATCAGCAGGACTTGAGCCCTCTGTGCGCTTTGCCCAGGTGTAACTTTTACGCCCAGTGTGGAGCAGGTCTAAGTGCAGGTACAACATGAAAGCAGTGCGGGCTGCGGCCAATAGATAGAGCAGCGGCATGTGACCGTGGTCAGATGTGAACAGCGAGTCCCACGGGCCCCGGAGAGAATGTGTGTGGCTTTGATTCAGCGGTTTGATTC
The DNA here is from genome assembly GCA_015082035.1 of Chaenogobius annularis. Taxonomy (NCBI): domain Eukaryota; kingdom Metazoa; phylum Chordata; class Actinopteri; order Gobiiformes; family Gobiidae; genus Chaenogobius; species Chaenogobius annularis. The sequence continues at coordinate 286,032 of BJKM01000412.1, read as the reverse complement.
AGCTGGGACGTGGTGACTCCCCCCTCCCACATTCAAGCTTCTAGCTCCCTTTGTTTTACACAGACCCAGTCCACAAATCCACAGTGAAACTCGAAACTAAACATGACTAAAGGTCATCCGATATTTGTGAAAGTTCCGGTAACAGCAACTAAACAACTTCCTGAGGCCTATGTTACTTCCATCTACGGAAGCAGCTTTATTGTGACAAGGTCTGACAGCAAAAACAGGTCATTTAACGCTGCGCACAAAAAGACGAACAAAGACGAAACAATTATAGTGACAAGTACGTTCGCCCCTTCAACATGACTCCCCCATCACCACCGTGGACTCCTTCACCATCCTGCACCATCATCACCCAGCATCTCAAGTGGGAGGCCCACCAATCAGCTCCCTCATCAAGAAGGCCCAGCAGAGGATGTACTTCCTGCGGCAGCTGAGGAAAGCCAAGCTACCAGTGCAGATGATGGTGCAGTTCTACACGGCCATCATTGAGTCCATCCTCACCTCCTCCATCACCGTGTGGTACGCTGGAGTCACAGCCAGGGACAAACAGAGACTACAGCGCATTTTACGCTTTACTGAGAAGGTGATCGGCTGCAGACTTCCATCTCTGCAGGACCTGTACGTCTCCAGGGCTCTGGGACGAGCAGGTCGGATCACAGCTGACCCTTCTCACCCTGGACATGGACTATTTGAACCACTCCCTTTAGGCAGGAGGCTACGGTCCATCCGGACCAGAACCTCCCGCCACAAGAACAGTTTCTTTCCCTCTGCCGTTGGATTCATGAACACTTCTTAAACACCTGCCACTTTAACTACAATTCAATCAATCACTCACTGCACTGTCACTTTCTGCACTACAACTGTAACATTTAACTGTAAATTCTTGTGTATATAGTAAGCCTATTTTTATTTATATACTATAGTAAATTTTAAATTGTTTTCTTCACTGCATGCCCTTTTGATTTCATATATGTTGTTTTTATTATTGTTCATCGTTGTATGTTACACCTTAATGCCCAAACAAGTTTTTGAATTGTATTCATTGACAATAAACTTTTTCTGATTCTGATTGTGAGAGAGAGTCATAGTATACTGCTACTGAGCGTCTCATGTTGTTTTCTGCTATTCTGGCCAGACTTGTGCCCAGTCAGGGCCAGCGGGAGCCCATGTATATTTCGTCATCATGAGTCAGAGGTCAGAGAGAGTGTGACTTTGGGGCAGACGGGGAGCCAGCAGGACCAGCCCCCACGCTGGGCCCTGCATTCACCTGCCACCTACTGTACACATATCACTTTGCTAACATGTGTTTACACAATGAACCCTGTAACCATAGAAGCCTTGGAAAAGACCAGGAAAAACAGAGAAAAACTGTTCTTATTTTAAAATTAAGATCTTTAAAAAGAAAAAAATAGTGACACACATCGAGCATTTAGACTTTAGACTTAAACTCTCTCATGATTTGAGGGATTTCTCTCAAAAGTCCTTTTTCAATGTCACCACTGACTTTAGAATTGCACAGAGCAAGTGTTAGGGTCTTGGGTTACGTTACTATAATCACTGCCAAAAAGTCAAATAATGGTCAATTATAATAACGTACATCTCTTCTTGGAGTAATTGAAATGCAAAAATACAAATACACATTCCGAGCACATGTCTGGTCAGTCTTAAGTCCTTGTGACATCAATGTCACCAGAACTCCAGAGAAATTCAATTTAAAACCAGCTACTTCAGGTAAATGTCACCAAATCACAGTGGGGAATTATCTGGGACCAGCCGCTTTTGTTAGCCCTTAGTCCATTGAGGCTGCAACTAGGTAAATCTGTGAACAATTTGATGACACTGACAATGGTAAAAGGAACAACCAATTGAAATGTAAAAAAAACAAAACCTTTGAAACATTAAGACAAAATGTTATACTACTACATTTTGTTGTTTAGTCAAATCATTAACCAACCTTCATGATCTTGTTGTTTACTTTACTTTTAAGCACCGTAATAAACAGGATAAAAAAGGTTGATGCCAAGAATCTTTTAACTATTCTAATTGTATCAGAGCATTGCAGTGTTATAGTCTATATTTGAATGTTTCTAAAGTACAATACACTGAATGTTATTGCACACGTATCCTGATTTGATAGAAAACGAATCCATATGCAGCTATAGGACATGCACTAAACTTTCCTGCTCTCTCCACCGCCACACACAAACGGAGGGATGCAAATGCAGAAATGATCCGATACTGCATGCACCGAGCAGGGCCGTTAGGTTGTGTGCACGGTGGACAGAGCGAGGCACCGCGCACCGGGAGATCAAAGCAGGATTGTCAGGTTGCGTGCAAGAGACGTATTTTATGAGAGGAGATAAGATTCATACTCCTGAGCGTGAAACACGTGTCTTGTACATCATTTCACCAACAGGTCATTTATTTTTTTGCCAATATAAAACAAAGCTTCTACTGCAAAGTCCTAAATTGCTACTCTTTTGAAAATAAGTTTCAATTAGGGATAGCTGTAAAAGTACTGAAAAACACCACAACATGGAGAGAAAACAGAAAAAAAGAGGAGGGACACCTTGAACGAGTGCTCGGAGAAGAGACTGCGGGAAAGAATGAGTGATATCAAGTTTCAAGTCTCGAAACGGAGCGAAAGCACAAAAGTAACTTGGTTGTAAAGCATCATTGATCAATTTGTAGTGGGTAAACACAAATCCAGCCGTATTGTAGTGGCGATTATGGCGTATGCCTGTATGTCACGTAGACAAATCATTCCAAGCCTGGGGGTTAGGACCCAAATTTGGGTCCCCAAAAAAATTCTCAGGGTTAGAAATTAGGTCTAAACTAGACTGTGTGAATTTGAAGGGATGCAGTTTTTAGAAGTCGGCTAGTCCGCAGTTTTTTTTTATTTTTTATTAGTCAATTGTACATGGAGACTTTTTAAATACATCTTTAACCAAAAAAAAGGTTGAAATATGGTGACGGAAATCTTCTAGATAGAGAATATTTACATAAAGTGTATTATCGATTAATAGCTTCTTATTTCCGAAACCTTTTTTATTTAATAATACCACAGTCTGCATTATAAAAAGTTATTTTCATATGTGAGTATGTAAAGTATAACTATTAGTCACAACTACTTAATCCTATTTTTACTTAAAATACTTTCTCAGGTAGTAGAAGGATGTTTGGGTCACAAACATATCCCTAGGTAAAATAGGGGTCGCTGGGACAAAAGGTTCTGGAAGCACGAGTGTAGACCACAGGAGCTAGGCTATAATGAATCATCTTACCATGACATAAAGTAGAATGAACGATGTGATCTGTGTGTTCTGAACGTTTTTTCAGTTCTTTGCAAAGTCACAAGCGAAGATTTTACAACTTAGTACACCACCACTTTGCAAATGACTTCAATATGGCAGTTCAAATTGATTTCTTCAATTGCTCATTATTGCAGAGTGCATTTAGCTCCCAAGGACATGTAGCTTAGCCTCGAGTGTGCAGACGATTAGATCTTTACTTTTCTGAAACTATAATTTAGCCAAGGGCGAATTTGCTGCGGGCTCAATGTGTAAACAACATTTTATAAACAGGCCTGTGTGTGCATCGTGTCACCATGGAAACACTCACAGCCGTTGTAGATGTCCGTGGGGATGTGCACAGCCAGCCGTGTAGTTGTAGTCTGTAAGTCGATTTTAAATGATGCGTCGTGCTTGAAATCGGGCCGAATCCTTTCCTCTGTCTTGTTGGGATCCAGCTGTGAGGAGACAGACGGATCAGAATGCAGGCAGAGGAGTGCTGACTGTAAAATAACATGCATAGACACAAAACTCATATGTGCTGAAGCACCATTTTACATACAATAGCAGCAATGACGAGTTTATAATGGATAGAGAAGCATTAGCCAGAATAAAAATGCACCAAACTGTGCATAAATGAAATGGATTCATGGTCTAATGTACTAGCATTATGGTGTTTCATTGGCAAAAAGAGGTTATTTTTCTGATTAAGAAACAAAATAAAAAACAGCATTATATTTTGGCAAATTCCCAAATAGTTAAATAAAAATATTTATATGCTATCTTATAATATATTATGATTAGTGTGTTGTGTGACAGGAATACCAGATTTCACACGAAGAGCAACAACTGACCAAACTTTTTTTTTTTTTTTTAATAATACATAAATATAAATATAAAAGGAACCTGAGCCCCACAAAAATTAGCCCAAAAAAGTAGCAACGAAAAGTTGTGTGTCACCGCTGAACGAGCGCTAATGGGATGTGCATATTTTCAATCTCTAGTATTTCAGTCAATATTGGTTGTATTTAAGTACAGCAGAACTGAAAAAAGGCATATCTTACAAAAAGATGAGGTGCACACACAGGCCTCAGTGTGCGAATGCTTTCATAGAAGAGTGAAGTGAGCAACAAATACACTGACTGACCAAAAAGAAATTGCCACAGAAAATAGGTCAGAATCAGAATCAGAAAAGGTTTATTGCCATTGTCAATTAACAGAATTCACAAACACAGGAACTTGTTTCGGTATTAAGGTGCAACTTAAAACAATGAACGATAATAAAAAACAACCAGTGACGTGCATTCAGGGGAGGCAGGGGTGGCAGGGCCTCACCTGTCAATCTTGGGTGAAAAAAACTCAATTATAAAATATAATAAAAGTTAATATTTGTCATCTGGTATGTATTATAAACCCCCTTTCCCTTTGAATCCAATATTGAACGATATTTTTTAAAATTAAGATTATCAGAGTGTCCGCATGCCCCGTAACTCCCGTTCAAACACAGGGAGGAGGGGCGCCTCTCGGTGCACAGTGTAATGCCTCACAAACTGTGCCGTCCCTCTGTATACAACAAATAAAACACTCTGAGGATATGCTTTGTACTTCCATATTCTGGATAATGTATGAAATGTATTTCTGAAACGTGTTTCGGCTCGTAGATTCATTATAAAAAAACAGCAGTAAAAGTTCACTCTGCCTCATGGCAGAGCGCTCCTGAGCCCGTGGACTGCTGCGCTATCTTCTCCGTTCTTGAACTCGTTTATTTCTTATTTACAATCCGGCTAATCAAAATGTAAAGGTAAGACCATAAAATTGTATTTATTTTGGCTTGAAATATTCTGGAATTTGCCTCAATTGGAATTAATTTAGACCTCAAATAAAATATGTCACAGGTTTGAGTAAAGAATGCTGAAATGAGATATATAGCACAACTCATTGTCTATTGTCAATCGAATTATGTTTAAGGTGCTCTGTTGGGTTCATTCGCATTGGTGTCTCACTAGGCATGAACCTCACTGCGCGTCACTGAAAACAACATATATGAAATATATATGAAATCAAAAGGGCATGCATTAGGAAACAGTTACAATTTACTATAGTATAAGATAAAAATAGACTTACTATGTACACAGTTACTGTTAAATTTACAGATGTAGTGCAGAAAGTGACAGTGCAGTGAGTGAGCGATTCAATTGTAGTTAAAGTGGCAGGTGTTTAGAAGTGTCCATGAGTCCAAACGGCAGAGGGAAAGAAACTGTTCTTGTGGCGGGAGGTTCTGGTCCGGATGGACCGTAGCCTCCTGCCTGAGGGTTCAAATAGACCATGTCCAGGGTGAGAAGGGTTAGCTGTGTTCCGACCTTCTCATCCCAGAGCCCTGGAGACGTACAGCCGGTCACCTTCTCAGCAGAACACACAATGCGCTGTAGTCTCTGTTTGTCCCTGGCTGTGGCTCCAGCGTACCACACACTAATATTTAGTTGGACCAGCTCTAGTTTTTATTACAGCACACATTTGCTGTGGCATAATTTCAACAACTGCAATGTCAAAAGATTATTTTCATTCCAGTGTCGCATTCATTTTTAATCAAGATCTTATATTGATGATGGGCGAGAGTGACCACTACACAAAGCCTTCTCCAGCTCGTCCCAAACACTCTCACCGGTCTTCAGCTCTGTAGTAGATTAGTTTCTGCTTCTCCTTAGATGTTTTCTCTGCTTGATTCCAATGATTTGTCTTTCCAAATGTTCCTCACTGCATCAGTTGGGTTTAATACCGTGTTGCAGCTGAAAGATCATCACCTGCTGCAGTTATCCATTAGGAGGAGAGGGCCTACTGTATTTGCTTAGCTGAATCCAGGTGGTGACTTTATTTTTGGTCAGGCAGCGTACATTTACGGGTAAGCCTATTATTATTCAAAACAATTTGAAAATATGAAATTGAACAAAAAACATGTCGTAGAAATAGGCCTAGCCTACTGCATGAAAAGTCTACTTTGGCACCACATAATTTCCATGGTGAAATTCGCTTTACTCCTAATTATTAGAGATGCACTGATATATCAGCCCATTATCGGCATCAGCCAATATTCATGTAAGAGTCATATTGGTGTCGGCCAAAAGTACCAATATCAGTTTGCAATATTACGCCGCCGTTAACTCTCCATCCTTCTGCAGAAACAGTAAGAAAAAACAGCTCCATGGACGGAGGATTACTTCTGCTATATTTTGACAGAACAGGCTGTAATCTTGAGTCAAAAGACCCAGAAATTACAAAGTTACAGACTTTTAAAAGCTTTAGAAAGGTTTTAGACAAAATTTACCATTAAATACTATATGCGCAAAATATTCACTTGCAACTTGTTTATTTTCACTTTTGACTTTTTTTCACTCCTAAACAAAACTTGTTTCAACCCAAATGAAGGGTAGTATGTGTTCTAACTGGTTCTATACATTTAATAGATTTGTTCAAAATATTCAAGAGTGTTAAAAAACAATATTAATACCAAACAATAATAGCCTAATATCGGTTATAGGCCCAAGCTTTTCCCATAACATTGTATCGTAGTAGCATAACATGTCCATATCAGTGCGCTACAACTAATTATAGATTTCTTGGTAACAAAGCACAGCAGTGGCACACACGTAAGACTTAAAGTGCATGACTTCATCCAATTGATCCGCAGCTGACAGTGTTCAGACAGTGCAAATGAAAAAGTAAAACAACAAGGAAGTGAGGACACTGAGGCCCGTGTGTGTGCGTCATGACAGAGCAAAGCACAGATCTTGGTGTGTTTGCACCTGCAGATCACATGCCCTAAACCTCTTTCTGACATCACTGTTCACAGGATAGAGGCTAGTTATGTGTATATGGGTAGTGCTTTCTCTGATCCGCCCCAGCCCACCTCGCACCCTGGAATCAACCCGCCCCACATCTAGGCCTATTAAAAAGGTTGCGTGTTGACATGCAATAGCTTAATTAGAACTACAATTTTGAGTCGGTCTGAAGAAGCACCTGAAAGCTGGCTGAATTTCTGTGGCTCAGAGAATAGACTTTGAGGCAGCTCTGCTTGTGTACAAGTCTTTCTCTGGCCAAGCAACAAAGTACATCTCTGACATTTTAGTGCCGAACCATCTCAGACACTAAGGACCTCGGGGACCTGCCTCCTGCTGGTGCCAGAGTCAGGACTAAACATGGGGACTCAGCGTTTAAAGATTATGCAGCTAAAATCTAGAACGGCCTTCCTGAGGTCTTGAGACAGGCCTCTAATCTGACAGTGTTTAAGTCTAGGCCAAAAACAGTTCTTTTTAGCTGTGCATGTGACTAAGGGAATTTAATCTGCATTGTACAATTTTAAATACATTTAAATGTGATTATTTATTATTATTTGATGTATTTATGCTTTTACTCTCTGTATTGCGAGTTGTTTTGTAATGTGGTTTATATGTGTTTTATGGCTGTGAAGAACTTTGGGTTACATTTTGTATGAATGTTGCACTACAAATAAATCTTGATCAATTGATTGATTGGTGACATGTTACCTGAGCAATGAGACATGTTGACAAATCAATAAACCTACTACAACTAATAATCCTTTAAAATAAACTGGGAGTATGCGTATTTCCTTTGCCTCCCCTCTCTCGCTCTCTCCCGAGGAAGGCAGACACAGGTAAATCCATTCAGAGCACAGAGAGCGCATGAACAGTGATGACTGCACAGACATGTCTACACTTTAAGCTGCGAAATGCTGCGTGTTCAATCCCACTCATTTTCAAATAAGCGAGTCTAATGAGGAACTTAATTTAGACTAACTGCAAAGATACATCTAAATTCAGGTAATTCAAAACAGCATTTTAAAACCCCCAAACCCCCAATCAGTCAAAGCACAACCCGCGCATCACTAATAGAAGCTAATGTCTTTGATGACGTGAAAAACGGTCAAAACGGCATCGATAAAAGGAATAGTTAAGAGAGGACATAAGATTCCGATGGTTTTCGATACCCATCCTAAATTCAATTAACTTTATTTATCAAATAAACAGGAACTACTAATATTATTACTGCTCCTCCTACTACAACTGATGAAAAGTTTGAATCGATTTAGCCATCAAGCTTGTGGAGTACCTCAAGGATCCGTTTCAGGGCCACACATATACAAATAGCAGATTTACCCAAAAAAAATCTGGGAGAAACTATGCACCATTTACCAGTAACAATTGACAATTGACGATTAATGTTTGGTCAATAGAAAAGATTGTCTGCAGGATAAATGTAATTCAATGCATCGAAAGAAATATAAATTGGAATACCAGAACATCAAATTAATAAATATATATTGAAGTTAATTCCATCAGGAATCCTTACATTACTACATTACTAACAAAAGTGTCAAAGTAATTGTTAGCTGAAGCACACTTGTCACTACCCTGTAAGTACCCCTGATCTAGCGTCACTTCTCCAGTCATCATGACAATATCAAACTTCTTGATCACTTTATTTGCCAATGTTACTAGCAGCCATCATAAAACGGCTTGTATGTAGTCACAACCTCACACTTTGTTGTTCTAATGATAAATCATAAAGGAGTACCTCAAGGTTCGGTTTCAAGACCACATTTTGTACCAGAGTACAAGTGTTTTCAGTCTGTAGAGTTAACTAACTAACTAACTAACTAACTAAGCTATATTAGGTAGCCTAAGGGTTTGAGCAGAAACAAACTTTTACAAAATTTGAGACGGTTTGATAATATTATTTTCAACCATGATATATAGAATTCTCACCAACCGTCAGTGAATAAAATGTTTAATTCAAAAGCTAGAAACACTTATGTAATGACGAAATGTACGCATGGAATATGATCAACACAAGCTAAATGTATCAAGCAGCTCACCTCAGATGGAGAAGATCAGCCAAAGTTTAATTAAAATATAAGAGAGCCTGTATTAAACCTCTATGCAATAAAAACAAATGCCATGAACTAAATTGCAGTTGTGCAATTCATCCATCCATCCATCCATCATCTTCCGCTTTATCCGGGGCCGCAGGGGCATCAGTCTAAGCAGGAGCTCCCAGACTCTCTATCACCAGACACCTTCCTCCAACTCCTCCGGGGGATCCCGAGCGGTTCCCAGGCCACGCGAGAGACATAGTCCCTCCAGCGTGTCCTGGGTCTTCCCCGGGGCCTCCTCCCGTGGGACATGCCCGAAATCACCTCCCTAGGAGAGGCGTCCAGGAGGCATCCGGAACAGATGCCCCGAGCCACCTCAGCTGGCTCCTCTCGACGTGGAGGAGCAGCAGCTCTACTCCGAGCTCCTCGCGTGGTGACTGAGCTCCTCACCCTATCTCTAACCCTGCGGAGGAAACTCATTACGACCGCTTGTATCCGAATCTTGTCCTTTAGTCACTACCAAAGCTCCATGACCTATTAGGCAGTGTGCCAATTCAGATTATTAATAATTAATAATACTAATTTAAAATACAACAATAATTATTTTGCTGATTTTTGTCACCAAAATGTCATTATTTTAAGAATTTTTGACAGAATGGTGGATTAATCCAAAATTGGAAGGTCATGAATTGTGAATCTAATCATTACACCCCTACATTATAGCATTATACAGTGTTTTGTCATATTACACTAACAACTTTCAGAATTTCTTTCTTTCAAATTACATTAATTAAGAGCATGTGAAGTTGTCAGTTGTCACAGACTAATTGTTCTTCCCATGTTTTAGTTTTCCATAAAAAACAGATTATTATTATCAGATTATTAGCATCGGAATCATCACAATATATTAGCATATTAGTAGGCCACTTTTTTGTTTATATGCTTGAGCCTTATCCATCAACATCTAATAGCTAATGTAGACGGCGCATCACTTTGACACTCCCATGCATATGCTGTCTACATTCACAATATCAAGCGTGTGTTTTGATGAATGCTTCATTCCAACCCCCTGTATCGCTAACATTTAACCAGCAGCTGACGATACAAACCATCAATAGTAGATTTATAACATGCATGAATAATCCTTTGTGGCATTTTCCAGCTCTCGGAAAGACATATGACACAAGCATAAGATATGGATGGAGTGGAGAGACGCGAGTAGGGCAGGTACAGGGAATATGAGGGAAAAAAAGTGTGCTCGCTTCCTAATAAAGCAACCAGTATAGCCAGCCTCATACAATCTCGTCTGTCAATTTAGGCTAGAAACATAGGCGTAACCTCTCCACCTGACGCAGGGGAGGAGAAGACAGGAGATACCAAAGGAGGTATGAAAAAAATGAAAAAAATATAAAAGATCTATGTGAAGGGAGGCATGCTTGAGGCAAGAGAAGAAAGCCATACATGAAGACAATAGCAGATATATTACATTGCAATGCAAACCGGAGGTGAAGACGCTGGGGATGTTAGATAGCTGTTTTAGAGGAATACACTTCGCAGGAACGAGGGTGTGACGCGCGCCTAGGGGCTTACAAGAAATGAGAAACATAAAAAACGAAATAACAGAGAGAGATGGGTATTACTTACTGTTGTCTTTTGAATGTTGTAATAGAAGATGTCCTTGTTTCTCTTGTTAAAAGAAAGAAACACATGTCAAAGTAGTACAAGTTAATCATAAAAGTAGTATGAATGGCCTTGGCATGGATACATGATATACATTTGAATAATCCTGCATATTCCGGAGGGATTAAACCACTATGAGTAGGCAGAGTTAATTGCTGCGTGTTTGTCCATACGAAGGAACTATATGTAAAGATCCGATGTGCGCCACCTCACCTGTTTTTGGCCACTTTCCTTCATTTAGTGTAATCCCTCATTCGTCACAGGAGTGTTACCATTGTAGAAAAAGATTCAGTTGTAGTCATCTGGGACTCTGTTTTTTCAGAAAAAACGAAACGTTTCGACTCTCATCCAAGAGTCATTCTCAATCAAAGAACTCCTGTTTATATCCTGCTCTGTGAGAGCCCTGCCCACAGGGCGGGACCTCTTGCTAATGGCCCATTGAAACTTAAGTTTCGTTTTTTCTAAAAACAGAGTCCAGATGACTACAACTGAATCTTTTTCTACAATTTCCTTAATTTAGTCAATGTGTGCATTAGAGCCCCTATTCTTCACTAGGGGTGTTCCAAAATATCGAAATATCACTTTATCGTGATACTAAATTTGGTGATACAGTGTCGAAATCGTGGGCTGTTGTATCGATATATCCGTTTTGGTATAATTTCCCAAATTATTTTGTGACCGCACTACAATTTTGTTACTGGCTTAAAGAAAGGAAACTTGTTTACGCAAAACATTTGACATGTTGACTGTTTTGATGATTAAAATGGGTGTATTTAATTTTGAGTCTGTGCATGTCGTGATTTAACAAAGACAAATGTTGTTAAAATGTATTGTGTTCTTTAAAAAATACTAAAATTGTCATGAGCAATATATCGATTATCGTGATATTATCGTATCGTGAGCTGTGTATCGTGTAGCGCATTGAATCGTGAGGGACCCAGTGATTTCCAGCCCTATTCAGGCCGGGGTCCAAAGTAGGGCCCTGAGCACCTCCTTGAGGGCCACACAATCAATAAAACACAATACATATACTATGAGATTGGGCCTCATGTTACTTTATACAGAAAAAATTGGGCCCCGAGGTAAAAAAGGTTAAGAACTCCTGCGCTAGCTCGAGGACAGGTGGTGAAAATATTAGCGCTTATATCACAGTGAGTTCAAAGAACTAGTTTATTTTCTCTTTTGCCGATGCGCTGATACTTCATCATCCACACTCCCCCGGCAACACATGGATGTGCTTTTCCTGTGTGCAAATGCAAACTACAGATGTACTGTGGACTTTATTGACATGTTGCCAGGGACAAAACCCACATTATCAGAGTGCGTTGTTTGCTCTCCCTACCAGCTATTGGTTAGAACTTCCCCTACCAATGCTTGGATGTTGCTTTGAAAAGCCTGAATAATGCTCTCTAAGCTTAACGACATCAAACTGAAGTATTTGACAAATTCATTGCTAATTGCTGCTGGTGTTGATTATGAACAAAATGTCCTATGTCATTCTTAATCGACTTGCTGCTCTCATGTCTGCTAAGAAACTGACAACAACAAAAGAAAACTACAGTTGTGAAAGCAGTCTGAAGTTAGGGCTTTTGTCAAGTTTGGGCAGGAGCTGAATAAACTATAAAACTGTACTTTATCTGTGCCCTTTCCGAGAGTTATTGGGCCTTATACGGCCCAGATAAAACTAAAGCTTTGATATTGTCTCATGGACCCGCGTCAACAGAGGAGTAAGACCTCTCTGGGAAACTCTGTTAAGTTTGTCACAATGGATACATACCTTGGTATCGTTTTAGACCAAAGCCTGTTTTACCTTGGAGGCTTGTAAATGTCTGGAATTGGCCACTTTTATGCCTCTAGTAGATTATGGCATTGTTCTTTACACAAATTCTACTGCAAAATGTTTGAAATCCCTGGATACCTTATATCACTGGGCTGTGAGATTATCAACAGGTTGTGGCAGCCTCACCCATCTCTGTGAACTCTATGCCAGGGCTGGGTGGCCTTCTTTGGGTGCCCGGAGGTTCAAACATTGGATGATTTTAGGAGTTATATTCCCTCTTCTACTTGTGTGCCCTGGTGCAGAGAGCAGAGAGTCATTATGACCTGCACTCACTTGCACAGCCTGTTGGTGCCCCATGACTGACTGGGGAAAGAGAGCGAAGGAACGCCCTTAAAGCGGATTTGAGATTGGGAGAGCTGGGTCCAGTTAATTTGTTCTTGAATGCTTCTTAATTGTGTAAAGGTTTTTATGATTTTGTCCCAGGTCCCTTTGCCCCAGGTCTCCCTTGTATATAAGGTCTCAATCTCAATGGGTTCTTACCTGGTTAAATAAAGGTTAATAAATATGGCAACCTTGAGAAATGTTATGAAAACGCCCCTGGAGATAGAAGTGCCTCAGCATATTCTAGTAGCCCATATAGATTTGAAACATAAACACAAATCAGGAATATATGTGATATATATATATATATATATATATGTGTATATATATATATATATATATATGTATATATGTGTGTGTGTGTATATATATATATATATATATATATATATGTATAGGAGTGAAGCAACGTGAGGGCGTGGTCTGGTGCATTCTGTGAATGGTCAGAATCGTAACTAATAAACTTCTAAACAGGTGTACTGGAGTCAAAATACTATCCCCATATGGATGAGATAATCATAATAAAACAATCTTCATGGGCAAAAATAACACAAATTCTAAGTTATAGAATAATTAATACAGTCAAATTTTATGTGTTTATTTTTTTCCCCCCACTAACGTAAACAGTGCGGCGCTGTTACACACTCAGCTCTTAAAGCTCTTTGCTTGACACCTCCAGCTTTGGACACCTGTTACTGCTACACCTAAACTGGATGAATCCCCTCTGTCACATCACATTCACCAAAATATACCCTACATAACATATACCCTACTCCATAAGAACGGTTCTTCATCAGCCTCGAAGAATTGGTTCTCCTCCTGAGTGGGGTTAATTAGCATTAGCGTTTGCATTGAGACAATGGCCGTGTTCACACTTATTGGTCCGGATGACTCTACTTCAGAAGAAAATCCACTCATGATGTCATGAGTACGCAGTACCACCTGTCACCAGAAGGAGGTAGTGGGTCCCGAAAGTGTCAGCATGTAGGGTTGAAAATGAGAAGAAATTATACAGCTGATTTTTATAAATATTTAATGAAACTGAAGTTTGGAGTGGCGACTTTGACTGAATACAAAGAAGAAAAGTGGAAATGGATTAAATTCAAATTAGGTCACTTTATTTGATATGCTTTGCCCCATGTAAACGCAGTTTTCTGAACTGTCTGTTCATCTCGAGTATATTTTCCCTCACATGCTCTTGTTAGGCACCTAGAGACACTGAGACCTCTGATTTCAAAAGGACCAGATATGAACTTGTTTGATGTGAATCTGGTTTAACAGAGCGTTGACTTCTCCACAAACGACGCACACTTAGCAGGAAGTGCACCAGGGCTTGCTTCAATCTGTGATGATGTGAACACGCCTAGAAACACCTACCTTTATAAACACAGAAGTGTACCTTGATGAAGAACCTCATTTGTAAGTCTTTAACATGTTGTCAGAGATATCCAACCACCGCTTGTTGAGGCGTGATCTTCAAGTATTTAATCATTTTTAAAATGACTCTGCACAAACCCTATAGTGACGGGAAGTAGCGAAGCTAACAGTGAGCTACCTGAACGCTGTTGTGCACAGAGCTAATAGCCTTCACAAACCTTTTAGCATCATAATGCTTATTAGCCATGCGGTTTTAAGCCATTCCAGTAGCTTCACTTCCCACTTTAGCAGCGGGTGTCAAACACACATTGAAGTGTTCCCTGTGCACTGACATGATCAAATGTGCAGTAAGATGTTATTTTACAGTTTTTATTGCTTTACCTAACCACCAAGCTAAATACATAAGGACCCACTGTTTGTATATGCTCGTGCAATACTGCACTCTGCTCATCTTGTTAAATTGTATGAGCCTACTGCTATTTACAGATCTCTGGGGGACCATTTGTGCGCCTTGAACACAAGCCTCAGACCGGCTCATCCACTTGAACGTGAGTGGTGAACCGTCATGGCCGCCACTGACCTCCTCTACCCCATGGTTCAATAATAAAACAGGATGAGATGAGAGATGAGCCTGTATGATGTCCAATAAAGCTGTTTAGTAATGGAGCAGTAATCAGAGCTAACAGGCGCGCAGTGATGAATTACAGCTGTCCACACAAAGGCAGAGGAGAATGGATCCACGCTGCCGGGATGCAGGGCCATATATTAGACACAAACCATGCAGAAAGAACTGTTATGTAAGCTTTTAGGGTTTGGTAAAAGGCTTTGAGTATTTGTTTCATGCTCCAATATTTGTGCAGTGTATAACATACTTATACACGGCTTAATGGATCTGTACCTGACTATTGTTTATTCTAATTCAGGAAAATGCATTTTAGTCTATACAATATATTGTAAAAGGAGATAAAAAAAAATTGTGCAATCAGAGAAAGTGGTTATGTTTAAATGCACACCAAACATCATTATCTGATTATTTGAGAAAAAATGAAAAAGAAAATGTTAAATACAAATACAACTGTCATTTTAAATAGCTGATTAACTGAACTGTTCGTCACCAGGTGTTTCTTAGATTTCTCTTGGGCAATCTAATTATTCTTGTCATCTTTATTGAATAATACTTACAGTTAAGGCTGCACAATATTGGAAAAAAGTGTTTGTCTCACTCAAAATGCTCATTTATTATTATCAGATTTATTTTTTGCCTTATGGAGGCTATGCCCTTTATTTTTTAGCATTTTAACAAGTGATATAATAATAAGAAAGCCTGTCCATTTTGTTGGCTTCCTCTGTGATGATCATGGCCCTGTTTCTGTGCTCTTTACACACTTCAGTGACAGCTGCGTCCGCGGTGAGCGTCTGATAGTTAAAAAGTCAAAACAAGCCCATGCATGCAACAAATGCATGATTAATACATAACATAATAATCACAAATCATCAGGCAACTTTGCGATAGCATATCACATATCGCACACTCCAATATCGCAATGACAATATTTTTTCTATATATTTTGCTGTGTGTTTAAATACACCGATATACGAGACTTGAAGAGTAATTTTACCATAATTACACTATAACATAATTAAAGCTGGGGTGCCAGACTGTTTTCTGCCCAAACTATATATAGTATCGTGTGAAAGCAGTACTTTGTGATGAAATCAAACCACTGCATACAGCCTGGATCTAAAAATCTAAGTATTTTAACTTTAGCCAACCCAGAAGTAAGAGTCTGACAGTGGTTTGGTGGTGCATCCTAACTTCACTTTGCTGTCTGAAAAAAGCTGTTCTAAAGCTGGACATGAACCTGAAAATGTATGCACACTCAACCGATCAATGTACCAAAGAGTTTGGGTTTGTAAGGACTGGGAACAATTTAGAAAGCTGTAAATACATACTTCCTCCTTTCACATGGTGAAATTCAAGAACCCCAGCTTTAAAGGGATACTCTTGGGGTCAAAATGAGACCACCGTGCGCTGTCTGCATCTAACTATGAAGTGTTTTTATCAGCCGCGAAGCAGGAAGCATGATAGTTGTTAGCAGCGGCGAGACACCCAAACTCTGCTTTGGCCTCTGAACATTGTGACAAGAGTAATTAGGCTGCATTGAAAATTGAGGAATAAGTTTAGACAGCAAAATATTATGTACAATGTAATAAATATTTAAGTACTATGTATTTACAGTATATACATACATTACAGTATATGTACAATGTAATTCTATTTCTAAATTATACTGTATTTACAATGTAGTGATGATACAATATAAGAACTATAAGAACCTGGGAATTACTAGTCTGTAATATAAATTGATGGTGTACACGAGAGCACAAGGAGTAACCCTATTCACTACGACCCTCATTCAGATAAAAAAAAAAGACAAAAAAAAAGTCATTTCAAATGCCACTGAAATGACCCGCATGGCCCAGGAGTTAAACCTGCCACCTTCTTCCTGAGAGGTGACAGCGCTAACAGATGTGCTTTCTCTGAATAGTGTTTGTTTGCTGGCTCTCTTACCTCAAACTCATCTTTCCACTGGTGCTCCATCTGGAACTTCTCCGCAGCCGAGGCCAGTTTCTGGGGAGTGAAAAATGACACACCTTTAGAGACTACTGCAAACGGTATGGCTCCTACCGAAGGGTCTAGAAAAGCTAAGAAGAAAGTTTTACGACATAATGATGAACTTTTATTATATGTATCAAACTGTAAGCTTCTGTACAGGGCTAATATTATGTTACTGTAGGTAACTTATCTATCTTGCATTTATTCAATTACAGAAGCAGGCGCACCCCTCCACAGACACCATTTAACATCTCTTTAAAAATACAACTTTACACAGGTTTTGTTTTGTGTTTTGTCCATACGTTCACTTTTAGAATGTAGAATGGAAGAATTCCACATAAAGTTTTATAAATGAGACCCCTGACCGGCCTCTTGGTCTGTTACAATCACCTAATTCTTTCCATGCAGATAGAAATGTTAAATACATTTCAGGCAAAGGAGGCGGACCTTTCTGGAGAAAAGACACCCAAAAGAGAGACTTGTAAAATAAATTTAAGGGAACACTCTTCTTTTTTTCATACACTAATAAGTTAAGGTACACTTTAGTGTCCCCATGGGGAAATTTTTCCTCTGCATTAGACCCAACGCTCAAAAAGTGCCACTGGGGCCACCTGTCAGGAGCAGTGGGCAACACGATGCAGCGCCTGGGAAACCATCTCCAGATCTTGGGCTATTTTTGGTCATTATCTTATTCCAGGGAAATTGGGAAGTTGGTTATTTCCCACTTGAACATTGCGAGTTCCAACTTTAGAGTGCTTCAGCAGAAATAAGTTGCATGGAAACAATATGGCTAATGCTAAACTGTAGGTTAAACAATTTAAACATTAAAAGGAACATGTTAAATAACAGATTATTTTCTAATTCAACCTTTAACAAATGTTTACATCTCAGATCCAGTTTGTGTGGTGATTATCCTTGTGGAGTCCCTCGACCAGCTCCCCCTTCACAAGTAGGAACTACAAGTGAGAGGGATTTTTTTTCAAGTCAGAGGTGAGAAATATCCCAGTTACCAGTTGCCTGGAGTGCACTATTAGCTAGAGGATTGTGTGCATGTTGTGGATTGACAGGGAAAACTGGAGCACCCGGAGGAACCCACCAAGACCCTGAGAAAACATGCCAACTCTGCACAGAAAGACTTGGTCTGATCCTGGAGTCAAACCTGGACTCTTCTTGCTGTGAGGCATGAGCGCTAGCCACTAAACCAACAAATGTCACTAAAATACATACATTTCACCAACTGGAATCCCAGGAAAGTTAAAACATGTTTTGAAAAATAGTTTGTCATTGTTTCTTCTGGCCCCAGAGGCCTGGCGTGGCAGTGTAGATAGGTGAATGTCGCATGACTGGGGGGCGGGATCGCTTAATTTCGGGCATATTTTATTTGGGTAATTATATTAAAATAATAGGCATACTAATTGTTATCTAAGCCCCATTACTGCAGTGATTACACATTAAACTTCAAAATGAGGCAAAGAGGAAATAAAAACCATCTCTATAGACGCTGTGCACATAGGCTAATGCTACATTCGCTTGTAAAACGCACATTAGGTGCTTCTGGTTAACATTTCAAACCGCTGTTTGAAACGAGAGGCGGGCTCTTCTCAATCAGCGTTCGGCTCTGTGGGAGAAATTACAATTACAATTAAAAGTGACAACAGTAAGTAATTCA
Organism: Chaenogobius annularis; assembly: GCA_015082035.1. Lineage (NCBI taxonomy): Eukaryota > Metazoa > Chordata > Actinopteri > Gobiiformes > Gobiidae > Chaenogobius > Chaenogobius annularis. The sequence goes on along the minus strand of BJKM01000412.1, from coordinate 267,348 downwards.
GCAATAACAGCTCATGTGAAAGTGACATCTCAAAGTTTCCACAAAATAAAGAGGTAAGTCTGATGTTCACCACAGCTAACATTTTGCTAAAGGGTAAAATGTCTTTAAATGTCTGCATACCAGAGATCTCAGACTGTTTTCCTTCATCTTTGTGATTAAACCAAATATAGATCAGATGTTTATGCTTGCAAAATGTTAAGAGTAGAATTGCTTTTTAGTTAAAGTCTTGAGAAATCCAAAAATCATCCTATGAGTTTTGTTAATGTCTCCCTCTCTCAGTTCACAAGAGATTTACTGCGGTTTTGGTATAGGTTAATATGCAAATACTCCAATATTAGTAACCAGCAGAGTACACACACGAGTAAAGTTACTTCAAAATAACGTTACTCATGTATAAGTATAAAGTAGTTGTCCAAGAAAGTACTCAAGAGTAACCAGAATCCCTGTTATACAAAAACATATTATAGTTCTATTATTTCTGAACTACAACTAGAATAATGCCTGATATAGACACAGCTTCTTCATCATGTGTTGGTTTTTTGTTGCAGTTGCACTTCTCACACGCTGTGGGTTTGATCTCCACATCCACTGCTGCTGAAGGACAACGCTGGGCCAGTCCAGAACAATGCCATTTCAACAACTGCCTCTCTTAATAGTCATATAAAACCTTAAATAATAATCCTTCCGAGGTTATAGTACAACATAAAAGGAGTATGGTGAGGACCCAAAAGCAGCAAAGGCAGACGGAATCACAGTCGGTAATGACCTTTATTATCACAGCAGTCTTATGATTATACAGAGGCGAGGTGAAAAGTCTTGGTTCACAGCGATCTTCTGAGAGATCTGAGAAGGAGTGAGACTGGGCGTCGCTGACAGAAGGTAAAACCACCAACAAGTGGATTACCTAGCTGGCCGACAGGTCTACAGTGAGCTGTGTAGCCACAGAGCCGAGCAGGTGTCTAACCAGGAGGGAACAGACGAAGCAGAGACGAGGCAGGCAGTGATCCTGCTTACTGCCTGCCTCGTCCAGGGAAAACCACTGGAAAGTCAGGTATAATACAAGAACAATCCGGCACTGGCGCAGAGACAGGAGCAGGCTTAAATGCAGGAAGAGCTGTCACAGGTGTAGGAAGTGGGCCTAATGAGGAGGCGTGGCTAACAGGTAGAGCGGGGCAGAGACAGGTGTATGGAGTGGGTCTGATGAGGAGGCGAGGCTAACAGGTAGGGCGGGGCAGAGTCATGACCATGTTGATGAATATTTTGAAACATTTATGAATTTACAGGAGCGATCACTGAGGAGACTTCTCTGCTCTGCTCTGCTCTGTCTGTGAAGAAGAAGAAGGGTTTGTCCAAGTGAAGTGTCACCTCAACAATGTGCACCATTCAGTATGACCCATGTGTTTCTACTGTGACTAAACAACGCAATACAATTTTTGGAGGAAAAATGACCTATTCTCTTTTCTTCTCACAGAAGGACTGTTTGATGAGTACAACATAAACATTTGTTATGAAACCATTTTTGTCCAACTTGTTTTTGACTTACTTACTGGTTATTGGCTCTGATCACAGGACACATTTGTTGTCCCAAAATGTATCACAATGTTCAAGTATAATAATTTTTTTTTTCAGATTGTGTAGATCCAGTTGTTCAGGAATTTTATTTGCAAAACGCTTCACATTTGAAAACAAGTTTGAATATCCATGGATAAAAGTATTCCATTATTGAAATACAGTGTTACAATTTTTAAATGTAACACTTTACAAGTGGTTGAGGCAGTAGCAGACTTTAGAGATGGGATTTCATGTAAGTATATTTTTTTCATATCATTAGGAGATCACTTTTTTGTTTGTGTGACCTCTCTCTCTCTCTGGCTCAATCTGCTCGCGAGCTTGTGCTTAGCGAGTGTTATGAATGCAACGTAACATGGGATATTTATGCAGAAAGATTGTGCCACGGTAGTGATGCACAGGTTGTAATTTGACCGGTGGGTCAGGTCTGGCCAAGAAAGTTTCATTTCAATGCGGCGGGTTCTAAACTGCAGCCCGCCATTTATTGCATGTCCACTGACGTCTTCTTCTACAGTGTGTCCAACGCTTGCGCTTCCTGCTAGAGTGCCCCCCGGTGGCCGTTATGCAGTAAAAATCTATAGATTAGACGCACGCAGGGTTCAGTGGACAAAAAGTAGCAGCTTGAAGTCCGAAAAATACAGTACATGATTTATAAAACATAACACAAGGGGGCGCATTTGATTTGGCTTTCCCACAAAAACGACATTGTAATGTTCAAAATGTATGTAATTGAGACACACAAATAAGTACTAATTCAACATTCAGCTGATTTCCCTTTTAATTACTGCACCAGCTAATTAACAGAGTCCAACAATCACATGGATAAATCACAACACTGCACCAAACCACGCATTCAAACCACGCCACAAATCACCTCTAAACCAGCGTCTGTGTTTGTTTTTTGATCCATTTAAAGGAGGGGGAAAGTAGGTTGATACACAGCTAAAAAACAAAATAAATATGCAATTTGAAGAAAACTTAGACTTTGAAGAACAATAGATTTATCTAAATGAATTAGTTGGAATCTTTTGACTCATCTTCATCCACAACTTCCAGTAGTTCACATTCCGTTGTGCACAGGGCCCTTCAACGGCCAAAAGTCATTTCTGTTTTAGCACGTTAGCGTTCCTCCACTGTTAACGACACAGCAAACTGAACCAAGGAGTACTGATATACTTTCATCTCTCCTCTTCCTCGTCGGAGCCTCACCTAAGTCTCCTGCTCTGTGTGTGTGTGCATGCATGCAAGTGTGTGTGTCTCTCTGTGTCATGTGCGCCCTCGGTTTTTGACGGCTCCTCCGCTCGCCCCCTCTTCAGAGGAGCGATAGAGCGACATGCCAATAAACTAATAAAAAAGCTGCCTAATAGGGCCTATGTGTCATAAAGCATGTTTAGTGCTACAAATGAGCTTTATTATCAGTTTATCGATGCGTCCAAACTCCACAGAGGGGCAGGGTCAGGTCCTTTTAAAGGGGGCATTTTACCCTGGGGTCAGGACTCAGGAGAACCCAGCAGAAATACTTAGTTACATTAGTGCATTCTGGCTTTACTGTTACAAACTGTAAAAAGACATTCCAAAGAAAATGTGGCCTGTTGAAATTCTCTTTGTTTGCTTTTATCCGACAGAAGGTCCTGAACTGGCCTGGGGCAGTTCAGAGGCGTCATTTTAAATGCACATCACATCTCAATGTAAGACTATACCTTCCTTTACCATTTTTCACCTTTACTGCTAAAAATGTCTACAGAATGTTTCAAAACTTTGTGCACAGGCATCAAGGGGAATGCTATCTGCCATGACCCAGCTCTACACATCCTGAACAATTCTGCAGGTATTTTTGTAAAAAATTAGAGGTCCCAAATCATGCAAGAATTTGTCACCTTTTTGAGCTAGCAAACATTTAAGGTTTATGTAATTGGTTTTAGTAGGCAGTGGGTAATTTGAAGGGGGATGGGGGACTTTTTTATCTATAAAACAGTGGGTCTTTCCTGGACTTTGGTGAGTTTTTGATGCATTTGTAGTTATATCCTACTGACTACTACTGCTTTTGTATGATAGGGGTACAAAACTATTATTTTCCAAAGCAAAACACCCAACAATACAGCTTACTGTAACCATTATTGTATTTTAAACTTGTGAATAAGAGACAGATTAACCAAAAAGAAAGACTGGCTCAATGCTTATGGGATGTAGAACTTCTGTTTGAAAATTTTTTCCAGAGTCATTGATTTTGTGTTATAAGCTGTTAATGATCAGTCAGTGGCCTCTTCATATTATAACAACAACAACTTGTCAATCATGTGCAATATCTTTTGTAATTAAGAATAAATTCACACCGCAATTGAGCAGATGTTAGATTTTAACTTTTATTCCTTGTATCTGGGGACACAAATAGGCCATGTTTATGAGAAATTGAATTACAAATTCTAAAAATCCTCCCTTTTACAGCTTAAAAGTTGTGTTCCTTTCAGTCCTCTCTCTCTCTCCAGAGCTCAAAACTCTTGTCTCCTGCAGCTTCAGAAGTCTATTCACCTTCACTACATACACCACATTAAAGACTAGGACACGATAAGATGTCCTAAACTAAAGTGAAATGCATGAATAATTCAAACCGTAGGATTTATGAACCTGGACATAACTTTTACTCTGTAGATTTTTGTGTTAATTAAATCCAAGTGTCACAATGTCCCTTATAGATTAGTGAGTACAGAAATGACTTAATACTACAGCATATAAATAAGAAAACACACATTTTGAACAGTCAGGAGGAGTTATTAGATAAAGTATATTACAATAAAGTGTTTGGGTGAGAGTGAGTAATTTACACTATGGTCATGAGCTTTGGGTGATGACCGAAAGGACAGGATTGCAGTTACAAGCGGTCGAAATGAGTTCCCTCCGCAGGGTGACTGGGCGCTCCCTTAGAGATAGGGCTCGGAGCTCAGTCACACGGGAGGAGCTCGGAGTAGAGCTGCTGCTCCTCTACGTCAAGAAGAGCCAGCTGAGGTGGCTCGGTCATCTGTTCTAGAGGCCTCCTGGAGAAGGCCCCGGGGAAGACCCTGGTGAGACTATGTCTCTTGGCTGGCCTGGGAACGTCTCAGGATCCTCCTGGAGGATCTGGAGGAAGTGTCTGGTGCGAGGGAAGTCTGAAAGTCCCTGCTCAGACTACTGCCCCTCAGCCCAGCCCCGGATAAGCAGAAGAAGATGGATGGATGGTAGCAAAAGTAATTTGTCTTATCTAGTACCTTACCTACAGTAAGTCGAACATAAAACTAGAGCTAACAACAGGCAAATCCAAACAGACACTACACTACATTTGTACGGAAAACCAAACTCAAGTTGTCTTTGCCCCAAAACTGTCTGACCACTCCCAGTCTACAGCAAGTCAAAGAAAGCAAATAGGTACAAACGGCATGTATGAGTGCAGTCCGGTCCCTTGGACTAGCACATGTGGTTTTGTTTCCATTGGGGCAAAGTCTAATTTCTGTGAGTTTTTTGTCTTAATCGGACTGTGCAGGAATACGACTTCCCCAGATGTTTTATTGGCATCTCTGAGATTCAAATCAAGGCCCCTCAATCAAACTTTCTGGGTATACATGCATTTTGAACAAACTGTTTAACCAGTTATCCAGTTTTCCTGTTGTGCATGTAAACGTAGATAGTAGTCAAAGATCACACCAGACGAGTGCATCCAGACCTGCTTTATCAAATCCATTCAGAGACGTTTTAGCCCTGGCAGATCTTCAACAAGCCCCCCATCTGCTGCACAGAACAACGTCTAAATACAGAAACAACGAAGCTAACGTCAGAGAGCGCCGGGTTAGCATGTGTCTCAGGTCAGGCCCGCTCGCTCTCAGCTCACCCGTCTGAGGATGCAGGCTCTCGGATCAGCTCCAGGTCTGCCTCCCCCCTCTTCTGCACTGGCTGTCACAGCTAAATATACAGCCCCCATCAGCTATAAACATGAGCACAGCATCAACAGCGGCAGAAGCAGATGCTACGCTTAATGTATCTGTGAGTGACGGTGGAAGAGAGCGCTTCGTGCATCACAAGATTTGATTTAGAAATGGGTAGAATTGAAAGTAAAGTTACCTTGCAAAATTACACGCAACAATATCTAAAGCATCATGATATTGTATAGTCAATAATAATATAATAAAAATAATATTATGGGCTGTCACAGAATATTGCATTACAAGCTCCTTTGCTAAAATACATTGTTTTGTTACAGCAGCAGCTCAAAGACTTTTAGGTCCTAATTATTCATACCAAAGCCTCATTAAGACAATTTCAAATGAAAAAAAGTATCATTTGTATAATTCTGTCGCAATAAATAGTGTGTGATTCAAATTAAGATAATATTGTACTGAGAGATTTGGATATTGTTACATTCCTAAACTACACCAAATGATTAGGTATTAAGGGTCACTGCCAAAACATTACCAATATTACAAAAGTATTCACAGCAATTTTAGATTTATTGATATATATTCTATGTGCTTTTTAGGTGCTTAGCTTTTAAAGGTTCTTTCCAACATGACTTAAAAAGTTGGTTCTATTACTCTACACTTTTAACAATCATGTAACAATTCAATTCAATTCAATTCAATTTATTTTTGTAACGTCCAAAATCACAACAGTAGTTGCCTCGAGGGGCTACAGTGGAAAACAAAATAAACATTGTTCATAAGGACTTGGTAATGTCCCAGCGTCCTGTGTCCTTAGACAGATGTCCCAAGCTCCCCTGTCTTTGGACCCTCCTTCTCGGCCAGGAAAAACTACCAAACCTCTTTGGGGAAAAGTAGAAACCTGTTGGAGTTCCACAGTGAAGGAGAGATCCGACTCCCTCGGACGGACAGGCGGACGCGCCTCAGTAACACTGTTTCCCTGTTTTCTAATCCCATTTTGGTTCCCAAAACTCAAACAAAAAGGTGCACTATGTACGTTTTTGGAGATTTTTAATTTGAGCGTTCGAGCTTCCTAATTATTCATCATGATGACTTTATACGCTTTAAACTCTTCTCTCTCTTCTGGGTGCCAGATACAAACCATCTTGGTGGTCCCACATTACATGGTTCCTATGTGAAAAATACACATTGCAGACTTTTTGAGGGCCTCTAACTGTAATGGGCTCTGGGTAAAAAAGTACCCTTTGCAAAGTACACTTTTAAAGGGCAAATATGATGCATTATCTGTATTGTTATTACCCTTTGAACATGCTCTTGAGTTCCTTTACCATCTCATATTTTAGAACAAAACATTGTTTTTTTTAAATAACAAACAAAATTATATTTGGATCCCTGCTGTTTAACTGGAACTACCTGTGTTTTCACATCCATCTGCAGCCTACTGGCATTTGGTTTTACAGTAAACATGGTTTGAACTTCAGAATTTTATTGTGAGGCTATCGTGGTCCTTGGGATATTTTCGCACCGACAAGGGGTCTCTAGCCTCAAAATGTTTGAGAACCCTGGTCTACACAATAGTCACAAGCAAATGTGTTTTCACAGATGACTTCTGATCTCACAGACACACTTCTTAAAGAGCACACGGCGCACAGACAGACCGAGGCTGTGATCAAAATGTATGACAGAGTGTGAAGGGGCTTGTCTGGGGGATACAGGGGGGCTGGGAAGTGTGCGTGTGTGGGGGGCGGGGGTACCAGGGAGGGCTGGGGAGTGTGTGTGTATTTGTCATTGTTGGGACTAAAATTAGGTCCCCATGACGTAAATGCCATTACAGTTCCGATATGGATTAGCTAGACAAAGGGGGGCATTGGTCAACCAAACTGATGTCTTGGCCACCAAATCAAAAACTCGCCCCCCGCCCCACATTGTGCAATTGTGAAGTTGGTGCATGGTGGAGCCTTGGCAGGCAGGCAGTAGTTTTAGCTTTTTTAACTTTTCTCCCACTGTTGGTTGTGCGCAGGACTAGCCTCTGTTAGCGTGCACACAGAAGCTGAATAATATGACTACATTCGGTCAGTCATTACCCTCGGAGTCCACTCTTGGCCGCGCCTCACGCTGTTTCATGTCATGGCTCTGGCACGTCAGAAATCTCTATGGGTCTAATTCGCAACACAGTATGAGGTGGATGGTATTAACAAGGGCCAACTGTTTATTTTATCTCATTATTTTCACTTTTCTTTTTGTCTGGGACTAGTGGCTTCAGCTGACAGCAGACGCGATTTGGGACAAAACTATGACTTAAAACAAACTCAAATGCACATCCAAACGCATACGTGCAGACGCTGGAGGTAGTGAGCAGAGAGTGCGCGCTGTGGCTCAGTGCAGCAGGTGACGTGCCCCGCCCCCCTGTGCGGAGCTGACTCTGAGGAAGTGCGCTCCGTGAGAGAGTTGTGTTTTAATGTATTTAATTTCATTGAAGCAGATAGTTCAATGGTCATGTGAAAATGATCACTGGCCACTAAATGCATTTTACTTTGCTTAGACAATGACCAAACAGTGCCTGGAAAGTAGTCTTTGTCTTTAACATAATTTGTTTTACAAATTAGTCACATTTGTAAAACAACAAGGCCTACATTACATAAAAGTGAACAAATAATCCAACAGCAGTCAGAGAACATCAAGTCCCCTGTTGAGTGTTTTCTTTTGCCTGTCGAGTTGGTGTCGCAAATCCGTTTCCCTCTGGGGATAAATAAAGCTCTGTCTATCTATTAATATACCTACATTGTCTCTTATCTGCAGATGGGAACTTAATTGGAATTTTCATTCAGTTTCGGTGATAACTGTCCAAAATATATTATCAATCAAGCCCACACTCTAAATGAGACCCTCTCAGTCCCTGCTCTGACCTGTGGAGGCGCACTGAGGCGCTGCAGACACATGAGCACGCTGTTTTAACTATCCACATCCACTGTCCACATCACATGTTCACCCAGAAGTCTAACCACACTGACAATATTTAATGCATAAAACAAGTTTGTGTGACAGATCAGAGTCTCCACCTCTTCATCACAACATCAGCTGATCCATACAACCACACAAAGCACACATCCAGACAACCCCTGCACAGAGCCCGGGTTATAACACACATCACACTGTTCTTACACTCACTGCTGTTGCCTTCACCAAATGAGAGCTTTTTTCACTTGTTGTACATTATAAGTCCACTTACCAGTTATATACAACAGTATTTTGAATCCATGGGGTGGGATCAGCCTTGGCCATTCAGATGCTAACTCATCAGTGATGAGGGGGCTATAGCCACTAACAATCGGATTTCTGCGAACCATTACAGACCTGTTAGGGTAACAAAGAGGATGAAGAGGAGGTGGAGCAGAGAGCGGGAACACACAGACGGAGCAGCGGCTCCACCATGGATCTGGGCTCCACGCAGAATTACTACACTATATCGATATTTATGACCAAATATATATCTTGCCAAAATGATCGTCCAGCCCAAGTTCCGAACAATAAACATCTGGGAGTCAGAATCTCTGAGGACATGAAATGGGACCAGCACATCCATGTGGTGAAAAGGTCCAGGCAGCATCTGTATCACCTCCGGAAGCTGAGGCAGTTCAACATCTCAACAGAGCTGCAGAAGACCTTTCACTGCTGCACAGAGGAGTCAGTGCTTTCGGGCTGTCTGTCTCTGTGGTATGGGAGTGCCACAGAGAGGGACAACAAAGCACTGAGGAGGATGGTGTGCTGTGTTGAGCGCATCACAGGCACAACTCGGCTTCACCCCAATGAGCTGTACAAAAGGCTGTGTCAGGAGGGCACAGCAGATCATGGCAGACATTCACCATTCTCTCCATGGTCTGTTTGAGTAATTGACTTCAGGAAAGAGGCTTCGCTCTCTCAAGGCAAAAATTGTGAGATTTAGAAATATTTATTCCCTCAGGGCATACGCCTTATGAACATGCGTTTGTAACATGTGACAAATCAATCAATCAATCTATCTACTGCAACATTATGCAAAAAATGTTGTTTCCTCATATGAGTAACTTCTGATCCTCTCTGTGCTCAAATGACGTCAAATTACCGTTTAGATTTCTCCTGTGACGGCTTCTACATTGGACTCACTAAACGCACATCGAAAGACAGATTTCAACAAAGACAGATTTTCAGACAAATACATAAACAAAGCAAAAAATGTCAACCATCCTATTGCTCAGCACTTTGTTTCCTCCACAAATTGCAAAGTCAATTAATTGAAAGTCATGGTAATGGAGACAAGACCTATAAGCATCTGAGGTGGTGAGAGAATCCAAACGCTTTCCCAACGCAAAACACCACTTGCCTGGCCTAGAACTGGATTTCTGTCTTCCTTTAATTATCATATCTGTCCCTTCCATGCCAATCACAAATGTTTTTTAATTAGTAATTTAAACCATTACAATTAAAACTTGCCAGTTTTCAACAACATGCACATTGGTGCTTCACTGCCTCACAGTTTGTGTGTACCCAGTACCAGACTATTTAAACCACCAAAGATCTTTTGTATTGCCTTGCTTGTCCTGACGATGCCCTGTAGGGGGTGGAAACACGTTGGTATGTCCCTGTTCTATTAAAATATTTGTATCCGTATATCAGAGTGCCTCAGACCTTTCTCTTTACTGTATGTTTTTCTAAGTAAGTCTATTACAGTATCGTGACATTTGAAACCCACAAAATGCAGGAGCTTTCAGGTGTAAACTGAACATGTTCCTATGCTGGAGCAAATGATCTGTTCATCTGGCCTTAACCACACTTCCTCCTGAATGACAGCTCAACAGCCCGACATAACGGTTCATTACTGCGCTGCTGCCTGTGTGCCGCACGGGTCAATTGATTAGAAGTTAGTGGTTGAAGCAGAGATTTCCAATGCTTTGCTAACGCACTCCCCCCGGCAGCCCACATCATTAGTCTCTCTTGCTCATTGTGGTTGCAGTGATAGTTCGGTTTTCTGACAGTAATGAGTCCACTTCGTCACCCGGGTGACCACTGGAGACCTGGGGGTTGGTGTGGAAGGTCCCTCATGCACGCTGATGGTCTGACTGACTGATGCGAAGAGATCAGGCAAGCTGAAATTTAAAGTTACAAAATGAAGTTACAAGGAATAAATTCAGAAAAAGAGGCGTCTCCACTGTCTACAGTGAACTGCACCGGTCCTTTTAATAAGGGGTTTGGAGCGGAATCTTCGCGTTAGCTTCCAAAGTGGTTAAAAAGTATAATCCAGGAACAATTTTGATTTTAGGGGATACCGGAGATTTTGGTTGAGCACCTATAATTCACTCAGTTTTGGAGCTACAGCCATCAAACTGTGATGTAAAAGACGTGCATTTATTGGCTACAAAACAGGCTACAGGAAAATAATCACAGACATCATGGGCAGATGTTAAGTCCAAGGTTTTTGCCTCTGAGCCATGGAAATGCTTTCCGCCATTAAAAGACCCAAGCCGAAGCTCTCTTAGGTGAAACAGGGCTTATGTAACTTTTTCTGGTGGAAGGTACGTCATCTGCACTATTACTTTTTGTATTTCAAGTTCTGCATTAACATTAAAATATGTTATATGATCACAACAATTGCCTGTTCCAATTCCATATTGTTTTAACACTTGAATTCTGAACTATGTTGTTATTTCCCTATAGATGTATGGCCTGTTTGTGATGAAGTCATACTAATTGAAATACATTATATTGTTGCATAAAGGGTAACACAATTAGGCTATATTTTATAAACCAAGTTCTCAATTCAGAAGTGGTAGAAAGGGTAGAAAATAGAGCACTGTTCGAGCCAATTAAGAGGTGTTTTGGTTTTCGCTAACACCATGCAACACTATAGGAGGCCACTATTTACCAGCAGCAAACTGAGCAGCAGAGTCTATTTAGTAATGGTGATCAGACGCTTTTAAAACAAGCCCAAACCAAACTGTTTTTGTTTGTTATAAATGAAAACAGACTAGTATTTAGCTCACAGCAGCTACTGCTTTAGCCTGATTTACACAGCTTCACATTCCCAGCTGTTGTAGTCTGCTGAGCAGTTCTGTTAAATGTGTTAAATGAACCCTTTTCTACACATTATTTTGTAAATTTCATAATAACTGTACTTTTTAATGTATTTATAAATAACAATTTAACAACTTAATTTAAGCATTAGACTATAATCGAAGTAGTTACTAAGCCTGAATCTTTCTTAATAAACTATGTTATTGCAATTGTAATTAAGCCTTTGTTAATGCTGTACTAAGCATAATAAAAGTGTAGTTTAGTTTAAGTAAAAAAAACATTACAAAGATATTGAAACATATTTTTTTAAGTATAAATCAATTTGCTATTTATTTTTGTTTGCTTGTTTTATTTGAATTATTTGCTTTTTCTCCTGTAGTATTCCTTAAAATAAATGATGTGCCTTGGAAATACCCCAAGCCTTAGTTTGTTTAAAAGTAGATGGTGCTAAGACTGCATCTGCTGATGTATTGAATAGTGAAGTCGCTATTTGGATGAAGTACTGTAACTATTGTTAGAATTGGCAATGGAGACAATTTCAGCACACACAATTATCCTTAATAAAGCATGAACACTTGAAGACTTGCAGCATGACGTGGTTTGACGTGACCACCCCCTCCCCCACGGTGGCCACCTCCGCCAACCCAAACCTGGTCTCCCCCACCTCCCCCACCACCCTCTCAGTTCAGGAACAGGATGTTCACAGGCTATTTCGGAAATCCAACCCCCGAAAAGCTGCTGGACCAGACGGCGTCTCTGCCGCTACATTAAGACATTGCGCACGAGAGTTAACCCCCGTCTTCACAGACATTTTTAACCTCCCTGGGGTCATGCCATGTCCCAGCCTGCTTCAAGTCTGCCATCATTGTCCCTGTCCCCAAGAAGCCCCGGATCACTGGACTTAATGACTACAGGCCTGTGGCGCTGACGTCTGTAGTCATGAAGTCATTTGAACGCCTGGTCCTGCCCCACCTCAAGTCCTTCACCTCCTCCCTGCTGGACCCCCTGCAGTTCGCCTACAGAGCCAACAGGTCTGTGGACGACACCATCAACCTGGCACTCCACTTCATCCTGCAGCATCTGACTCCCGGGAACCTACGCCAGGATCCTGTTTGTGGACTTCAGCTCTGCGTTCAACCACCATCCTCCCTGCTCTGCTCCAGGACAAGCTCTCCCAGCTCAACGTGCCTGACTCCACCTGCAGGTGGATCACTGACTTCCTGACGGATCGGAGGCAGTGCGTGCGGCTGGGGAAGAATGTCTCAGACACTCGGACTATCAGCACAGGAAGCTCCACAGGGCTGTGTACTTTCTCCTCTGCTTCTTCTCCCTGTACACAAACTGCTGCACCTCCAGCCACGACTCCGTAAAAACTCATCAAGTTTGCGGACGGACACCACCCTCATCGGGCTCATCTCGGACGGGGATGAGTCCGTCTACAGGAGGGAGGTGGACCGGCTGGTGTCCTGGTGCAGCGGTAACAATCTGGAGTTCAACGCCCAGAAGACAGTGGAGATGATCGTGGACTTCAGGAAAGCCACAGCCCCCCAGCCCCCCTCATCATGACAGACTCCCCATCACCACCGTGGACTCCTTCCGCTTCCTGGGCACCACCATCACCCAGGACCTCAAGTGGGAGCCCTCCATCAGCTCCCTCATCAAGAAGGCCCAGCAGAGGATGTACTTTCTGCGGCAGCTGAGGAAAGCCCAGCTGCCAGCGCAGATGATGGTGCAGTTCTACACGGCCATCATTGAGTCCATCCTCACCTCCTCCATCACCGTGTGGTACGCTGGAGCCACAGCCAGGGACAAACAGAGACTACAGCGCATTGTGCGCTCTGCTGAGAAGGTGATCGGCTGCAGACTTCCATCTCTGCAGGACCTGTACGTCTCCAGGGCTCTGGGACGAGCAGGTCGGATCACAGCTGACCCTTCTCACCCTGGACATGGTCTGTTTGAACCACTCCCCTCAGGCAGGAGGCTACGGTCCATCCGGACCAGAACCTCCCGCCACAAGAATAGTTTCTTTCCCTCTGCTGTTGGACTCATGAACACTTCAAAACACCTGTCACTTTAACTGCAATATTCAACCACTCACTGCACTGTCACTTTCTGCACTATAACTTTAAACATAACTGTAACTCTTGTGTACATAGAAATGCCTATTTTTATTTTTATTGTATAGTAATTTTAAATTGTTTCCTAATGCATGCCCTTTTTTGATTGAATATATGTTGTTTTATATATTAACTCAGTGTTTTATGTTGCACCTTAAGGCCGAGACAAGTTCCTATGTTTTTGAATTTTGTTCATTGACAATGGCAATAAACTCTTTCTGATTCTGATTCTGATTCTGATTCTGAAGACTTGCAAATTGTTTATTTTGAAGGATTCAGAGTTGTTGGATTAACAACTCTATAACCCCAAACCCTGACCCATCTGTCAAGTAGTTACCTGAATCATTCTGAAAAAACAATTTGTTCACTCTTCATTCATACTTTATAAATTGGCACAGGACACTGACATGATCAGAAAAAGAAAAAAAATGCATATAAGCAAGCAAATGAAAAAATCACAACTACTTACGTATGATGAAATTACAACATTATATAAACATATAGTTCAAAAAATCAATTGTGGATAATATTTTAAAGATGCACTGTGTAACTTTTTCCTTTGGAGGGCTCGTGGACCATACAATACCTAATTGGTAGTCTTCATTACCACTGGCTTGCTTATTACCTCCTGTGGCTTCTCACTCCGCCGTTACAAGTCAATTTATAGAGCTGTTATTTTCTTTCTGTGTCCAAGTATTGAACTGGTCTTATACTTACTGCTTCGTCCCCAGGACCATCAATATCCAAATATCTCTCCAGCACTGATATATGAGGCCATTACGCTTGTACCAGAGTTCACACAATCCTTTCAGCACTACCTCAAACAAGAACTTTATAGATACTAAGGTGGCGTTTGGTTGGGTGCAGTAGCTCCATTAGACAGTATAATACAGAATAGTAAATAAAAATAGGTACCAACCGATGCAAGATAGGCAAGGCAAAGCATTGACAGAATTAAAATGTAGCACACAAATGATTAGAAAAAAGAAAAACTTTTTGAAAAAATATCTAATTACAATTTTATTTTAATCAGATTTAGATTTATGTTTTATGCTTCCTGCTTGTCTCCATGGAAGTGATTTGGTTTTCAGTTAAATAGCATGAAATTATGGCATTAAGCTTATCTCAAGGCCAAGTTACAGGTAAAGTCTGTGAAAAGGTGACCTCGCTCATTTTTTGCAAGAAAAATACATGCAATGCAGAAGTTAAACTGTCCTGTATAAGCAGTGTAGAAAATGCTAAGGGCCCACAATGAGGGGAGGGGCTCCAGCCGCCGCTCCATGTGCCACGCACAAATTCAATTCAATTTATTTTTGTAACGCTCAAAATTACAACAGCAGTTGCCTCGAAGTGCCACAGTGAAAAACCGATTAAACAATGTTCATAGGAAATTAGCAAATGTCCCAGCATCCCCTGTCCTTAGACCCTCCTTCTGCAGGAAAAACGACTAAACCCTGGGGAAAAAATGTGCCTTATCATTAACGGGATATAATGCAACTTCCAAGACTATGGAAACAGTTTGAATTCAAAAAAGATGTTCTACGTCCACTAGCATTTGGCCAGTATTTTTCTTATTCACGGAATTAGGGGCAAATAGCTAATGCGGCTTAGATTTAATCACGTAAATTACAACAGAGATTTGCAGCGACGCATTTCCCCCCACATTTCTGTTGAATTCTTATAGAAGCAGCATAAAACATTAACCACTGACACAGGATCAGCAGCATCGGTGCAGCAGAGGTTAATGCCAACTGTGCCAAGTGTTGATATAAATAATGGCCCAGTGGGAGGATCTTGGGGTGAAATGCAATCATAATGCATAACTACTTATGGCAATATAGCATTGTGGGCCGTCCTTGTCATGTGAGAGCCCGGATTCTTATTGGCCATTCATAAAAGTGCCCCCCTGTTTGTTACTCTCCCTCTGGCCTCTCACTTTGTGCCCGCCCACTGGCGTTTCACTTCCGTGTTCTCCCTGGCGCCTCATGGCAGGTAAGAGGAGCTTGTGGTCTCCTTCCTAAATTCTGTGAACTGTCCTTAATCCCTAACATATCTTTGAGCACAGTCACTGGGCTAACAGTGGATCCATGTTGCATGCGGCTCCAGGTTGCTCACTACTACAGTTTAGGTAAGCGCCCTCCGTTTGAACATGCGCGATCCTTCGGCTTGCGCTTAGGTTCTTGTGTGTTTTATAGGCTTTGGCTACAACTGCTCGCTCTTGCCTCTCCCTCATCAGAACCCCAAGTTACGCTCTTAAATGAAAGTATCTAATCTGAGTCTTACGTGTTCTTGTGCCTCCACGCTGTCTGTTGCCCTGTTCGTGGTTGCTTGCTCTGTACCTCTCCGGTCTCCGGGCCGGTTCATGCCAGCTCTGCGCTAGTGTGTTTTGCCACTGTGTTGTAATACATATTTCTGTGCTGAAGCTCTGATGGTGGTGGTGGATTCTCCTGGTGGTGGTGGTGGTGGTGGTGGTGGATTCTCCTGCTGGTGGTGGTGGATTTCCCTGGTGGTGTTTTTAGTGTCTTATTAATAGGTTACTGCCCCATTTGTTTCTACCCTACACGGCTAAGCCTCAACCCCAAAGGTCTTATTGAGAGGAATTGAGTTTGTGTGTGTACGTGAACGTGAGTGGGTGGGTGTGTGTGGTGGTGAGTGTTAGTATTTCTAATTCACTTTTAACTTAATAACTAGTTTGAAAATAGAATGATTGCTATTAATCTAGGATTACCAAATCATTTATTTGAATAATCAATATTTTGCCTCTTCAGTGAACATTATCTGCATGCCTCAGGCTCATTTCCCCAGGTTAACCTGGGTTGTGTCATCTGCTCTACTGCCACATACTGTAAATGTAAAACTTGGACTTGGATCTAAACTCAACTATGCATGTGTTAGGTAGGATTTCTGAGTACATCAGAAATCTTACCAAGACTGAAATCTAAACCACAAAACTAATACAAGCATGCCATGCATTTGACAACATATTCATTCAGGTCTAAACGTCCTATGTCCCCCGAGGAAACATTTCGTTGTTAGCCAAGACATTATTTGACCTGAAATGACAAATAGCGTGGACAGAGGCGTGATCATTTGAGCCCGCCCCCTGATCCCACCCTTCAGCCCCTCAGCTCCTCAGCCCCATAGAGACATATCGATATCCCGCCTGCACCAGTGTTCTCTCACTCTGTCTTTACCACCTCACATGAATCTGGTGAGAAGACACTCTGCACTGCAAAAACAGAATAATATTGGTTTGATTTTATTACCATGAAACTATTAACTGTATTTCATCACTATTTACAATTGTTGTTGTTGTTTTATTCTATATGCAAACTAGAAAGACCATTAAAAAAATCTGAAAAATTACAA
The DNA here is from genome assembly GCA_015082035.1 of Chaenogobius annularis. NCBI lineage: Eukaryota > Metazoa > Chordata > Actinopteri > Gobiiformes > Gobiidae > Chaenogobius > Chaenogobius annularis. Next base: position 250,340 of record BJKM01000412.1, on the reverse strand, counting down.
CACTCTAACACTTACATAAACTACACCATAATTAGCCCCAAATAAAGCATGAAGAAAGACTTAATTTATTATGAACAAATAGTTTACCAAGCCGAACTCATTCTTAAAGGGGAAATATTATGCTTTAGTATTGAGCTATAATATAAGTAGATCATAATTTTACATGTTGTTCATTTAAAACCGCAATATTGATCTAAAACGGCTTAATAACAGAATCCATTGACTTCCTGTTCAAAACTGTAGAACCGATAAGTGACATTTCACTGTAAAAAGCAGCAGATTGTCATTTCTATGTTTTTATTTTTGAATAGGGCTACGTGACATCTTAGAGCAACGTACAAGTGTCACTTAGAATATTAATAATCCTAACTAGGTACAGGGATATGGGCGGGGATAGGGGGTAGGTGAAAACAGTAATTTTCTGAGCACTCAAGCCTGCAGGACAATATAGAATTACTCAAACACACAGGAATCAATCCAAATACAACTTTGAGTAGACTCCCATTTAAAGCATTCATTCTGAATTCGTTTCATTGGAGTAAAAGTCTCGCTGCGTAAATTTGATATAAAGTAAGCGGTAAGGTTTAATTTGCGTAAAAAGATCAATGTTCATTTGCAACAACGAATCAAATTTTAAAAACGTTCCGGGTGACTTGAAAACACTGTCGTAGTTTGTATAGAATATAGTATTTGCTGTTGAGATCATCAGCCATATGCAAACTCCCACAACTGGAAAAAGGAGAGCAATTAATGGTTGAATAAGGTGAATAGCTTTTGTTTTGCACCATCTACATTGTGTTTGTACAGAGCTGAATTATAATTGTGCCCCAAAATATAACACCAAAAGAATAAGCAAAGGTGTCCGCTCATTTCATCTTTTTTGCAGTGCAGAGCTTTCAAAGGGAAAATGAGACCACCTTGACAGCACTTTCGCCTCCCCCATTGACTGTTAGCATGTGTGTGTGCTCAAAGCTAGTGTCCCCAGATCAATGCAGCAAACCCAGACAAAAACAGGGCAAATAGCAAGAGGCCAAAATAACTATTATCATTATTCTATTGTCCTGTAAATATGATTTTCTTTTTTTCTGTATCCATTAAGAGTTTTGGTTCAGATAAAGAGATTCTAGGAGGTAAAAATTGAGGCATGGTAAAATAATGACAGAGGAAATGAAAAATGTGCAACAAGAACATCAAAACACACACACAAAGTATGAGTCATCATGTTTTTGCACAGTGGGCCGAGCTAGCAAAAAGTTATGTTAGAATTTGTGGGATGATGAGAGAAATGTTGAAGAAAAGAAAGAGGAAAGAAAAGCACATCAAAAAGATAATTATTGGATTTGGAGAATGATCAGATCATAGAGGTGAAACGTAAACACTTCCATCTGATGGCAATCATCTGATTATCTTTCTGATTGTTCACACTTCACGCAAATTTTGACAAAGAAAATGGTGCACACAACTTCCAGAATAAGGTGAATATGAGAATGTTTTATAGACCCTTCTAAACAGTGGGAGTCACCTATGTGCAAGTCACAAGTCTCAAGTCTTAATGTCCTAGTCCAAGTCAGCTGGTATTGTCTTTCTCTAAGATGGGCCGGTTCACGTCACAATACACTTTTAGCAATCGACCCAAATGTGCTTCTCTAATCAGCCAAATGTACGACAAGGAAACATGAGGAAGAGACCCCGAGCGCTGCCTGATCTGCCTCACATACACAAACTGTTAGGGGGGACTTTAGTGCTGTTTGGATTCATTCTTTGGCTTTTGCGGATTTTTCCCACAACCTTCCCCTCATGTGCACAACCTGCCCCACATGTGCAGCTCAGTGTGGTCGTGGACCAGTGGACGTGTGTTTTCACCTCAGGAGGGGGTGAGTGACAGGTGAGTACGAGGTGGGCTGAATGCCCTGGATCGCTCTGAATGCCCAGGGTATAGAAAAATGATTTTAAAAAACTCGTATTTTTAATGATTTTTTTAATAAACACAAGCTCTGAAAGATATGACGTCATCACATTTACAGATTTACCCAGCTTAATCCTGGGTGAATATAGGCAACTTTTTCCATGTTAAAGCCATCTTTTTTATGTTTGATTCCAGTTAACTTTAAAAAAGAGAGAAAAGCTGGCACACTTACTCCAAAACTGCATTAAATCTGGAATGTGGGTCATGACCTGATGAAGAACCAGTCGGATCGAAACATTCATTCATTCATTTTCTACTGCTTGTTCCCGTTAAGGGTCGCGGGTGACTGGAGCCTATCCCAGCGACTTTGGGCTTTAGGCGGGGTACACCCTGGACAGGGGCCAGCTCATCTTAGGGTCGGAACTTTGTTGATTAAATGCAGTTCTGGAGTAAGTGTGCAGGCTTGTCTCTCTTTTTTACATGTTTACTGCAGTAGCCTGGCACCTATAGTGATGTGCGTGTGTAAGCAGCTGATTTTATAGATTTTATGTTGAAAGTGCAATGACATTGCGAGTCCAGTAGAGGGAGCTCAGTGGCCTTGAGCGTCACGCAGGCCGTCTCTTCTTCAGTTATAAACCAGCACGGCATGAAGAAAGACGTGTCCTTGCTTTATTTCTCATAAATATCCCCCTTTATAGGTAGTGTATCACTGTACAATGGCTAGGTAACAATATTAGCATTAGCTCCTTTCTGCTAAATCTCATATCCAATATTATGATCCATGTTATTAACCAAAGACTGTATATGGCAGGGGTCATTAGAAACACTGTAAATATTGTTTAAAATGTGAACACGATATATTCTGTAAGACCATTGTTCTAGTTGTTGATGAGTTATAAACCAGCATGGCATGAGGAAAGACGTGTCCTTGCTTTATTTTTCATAAATGTCCCTATATATTACATTTCATAAATAGCTTTTACACGTATACCTACATTATTTGGCCATTTAGCTTTAAAACACTGTTATTTATTAAGTATAATCACTGGAAACAGTGGCATATTTCCATTGGATTAGCAGTAATTATAAATAAAGTCTTTCTGCTTGTTATTTGTCTTGTTGTTGATCTCACACAGGAGTTTGTTTTGATCCTGAGCCTCACGTGTGTCTCAGCGTGGCTCACTTCATGCTCACTTCCTGGTTTTGTCCCTCTCTCTGGTCAAGAGCGACCTTTCCAACTGGATCAGAATTGGCTTCTTTGGCCAGGATGTGTTCCATTCACAATTACTCAAACGAACCGTACCAGCCATGCAAACAAATCCTGGTTTGAATAAAAAGTGTATTGTGAATGCAACCTTAAACTGTCTACATGTGTCTAAAATTAAAGCCAAGAGGTTAAAACACTGAGGCACAGGCGCAGCGCATATGGCTACTGAAGAGAAGATGTTGCGCATTACTGCAAACAAAACAGTCTTGCTGCACTTTCAACGCTTCTGCAATTGGATATTTTTGAATGTCATGATGGACAATACAAGGTCACTTTCACTTACGATGTAAATGTACTATTGGTCAAAGCAAACCCATATCAGCATAGAAGACTAGACTAATCCAATTTACGCAATATTGCACAGTCCACTCAAACTGGAGGAGAGGCATCCCAAGCAGAGTCAGAACAAAGTGCCTGTGTGTTTGCTGCTGGTGCTGGTGTGTGATGTGTGGGAGACACAGATGGAGATCCCCACAGGAAGCTCCACCACGCACCTTCACAGCTCTACACCAAGGCTGGCCCTCTTCTCTGCTGCTCCTGTCTGCTGCCCCGCTCTGCTGCTCCTGTCTGCTGCTTCTAACGCTCTCACTGTCTTAATGCTTCACCAGGGAGAAGGCTGACATTGCACTATTTGTCCAAGTCGAAGTAACATGGAAGCTTTCAGGTGCAGGTGTGAGGGTTTTAGTAGCTGTTGAACTACAGGGAGTCCCTACAATCCCTAAGTTTCTCGTCATTCCTGTTACCATCGCCCCAAAATTCCCCCATAAATTATGACACATTACAGTGGCATCATCAACGAGAGACATTCAGATGAACGTTTCCCTCGACCTGAACAGACAAGAGAGCTTTTACTTGGAAAAATCCAATCACTTTTTTATTCACATTTTTCAAAGTTGAAAATACACTTATTTTGTGTAATGACCCATTTACGACATTCTAGAATTAAGAAAAACATTTTCAGAAATTGGTTAAGTCTGGAAAAATTAAGACCTGTTCCAAGTGGCTTAGTGAAAGAAAGCACTATCTGCGGAGTGCTTGGGAATATATTTTGGATATACTACATAAGACAAAATGTACTATGGGAAAACAGGCGAGCGATGCGGCTAAGCTTACCGAGAAAATAACCTCTTGGCTGTGGATCCAACTCGGCGGCTGTAACAGAAAATATAACAAAGGCATTTGACGCAAAAATGTACTCTGTTATTGCTGTTATTCGTAAACGAACATCCAAGACTGATTAACGATTAACAAAGTCACTGCAGCATAGAAGGAAATCTCCGACAGTGGACACCACGCTGGCCAATATGACAAAGCTGGAAAAGCGGGTGAGCAATTGATGACACATCGAAGATTTAGAGAAACGCAACTGTAGATGTAACCTACGGGTTGTTTCACAGAGGGCTCTGAGGGGAAAGAAAGATATATATTGCCTATTTGGAAACTTGTATCCTGTGCCACTCGGTAGTCGAATAGCACACATGCTCTCCATGTTAGCAAGACAGTTTGCAATGCCCTTCCCCAGTCTCATCCCCATTCCATGCTATTATGTCCTGTCTAACAAAACCTATGGGCCAAAAAATGCTTAAAAAAAGAAAGAAAAAGAAACTTGGATCCCAAACCACCTCAAGCTCACAACCAAAGTGGGGGAAATAAAATGCATCGTTCCTTAGTACTGAGGCCCGCTCCCACTCAACGTTCAAGACCCATCATACTGAAGTTTCACAACTTCAGTGATAAACAACATGTCATGACTGCTGCCAGACGAGTTGCCGCAGATCAGTTGAGTGTGTTATTTGACGAGGTGAAGTCTTGCCTGAGAAGACGGTGGACTTCACACTCACGTTCTCTGCTACGCTGTGGCTTTACGTGAACAGCATGCTGAAAAATGTTGACACACTAGAGGAGGCCTTATCTTAGGCAGACTCGCTGTCGGATTCCTGAGCTATTTTACAAATTAATTTTCTTCAATAGATGGGACCTGGACATTACTAGAGACGGGCATGACTAGATGACGGGCATGAGTGACTACTTTATTGTTTTACTATACCCGGGTGAAAATGTTCTACTCACTAACCCCCGAAAGGTCTTTTTGCGTTGTGATTTGTTTTGGGTCAGAAAGTGGGTTCTTTGCATGTTTTTGGGATGAACCCTTTTTTTGCAGCTTGTTTGTTTTTTGTGTTATTTTGTTGCAGTTCCTGTGTTTGTGTTTGTGTTCAACCAGAGAGTTTTGTAATAATGGCAAATGTTTTTTGTATATATTTTTTAATTACTTGTTAAAATGGTTAATACAATGACATCTGAAAAAATATATAGTCATCCTTTAATGTTAACGGCACATTAAATCCAATTAAAAGGTCAAAGATACTAACCAAGAAAGGTAAACATAAGAGGGGAGTGGCTATCAAGCAGAATAGCTTTTGAACACAGCTGCTGTTGCTTTTTACAACACAAAGTATTATGAAAGTGGTTCAAAAATCTCTAAATTATCAGCTTGGAAGCTTAAAAAACAACAAAATGAAGGAACAATTTGTAAAATACAGAAGAACAAGACCAATACAATCTACATTTGAATCTTTCTATAAAAAACGTTTCAGCAAAATATCAGGAGATACAGAAGAAGAAATAAAATATTTTCTGGATACTCTCAATTTACCTGTAGTACAATCAAAAGACTAAAAAACAATACATTCCTTTAATTGAGCACTCAAAAAACCTCAGATCCTCAAGGTTCAGAAGGGAAGGATCGACTTGAGTGTACCGCTTATCGACCAATCTCAATCCAATCTCAAGAATGTGGACAATTGATACATACCTCAATTATATCCAAAACAATGGAACAAATACTACCCAAATTTAATCTTCAACGATCAAACAGAATTCATCAACTAACGACTGACCAAGACAACATAAGGCAATTTTTTACACATAGTCGACCAAAATAGCCACAAAACAAAGCTTATAATTAGTATATATATATATATATATATATATATATTAATATATATAAATATAAATATATATATAATATATTATTATATATATATATAAGGCTATCTGTACTTCATCGCTGTTCATAAAAAATCCCTATGAGTACATTCACACTTGCACATTCCCACATCAAAAATCAAAGTAGACCAAGACTAAACCCAAAACATAACCTGGACTAGAACAGGAAAAATCAACTCCACATCAGGACTAAAATGGCTCTGTGTTGTGATGTCCCCTGAATACAGCCTATTCTTGCAATAAGAAGAAAGTCAATAAAGCATTGAGCCTGTTCATAAGCAGTGTTTAAGTGTGTCCTCCAGAGAGTGCATCTGACTGTAGCTCACTTCACTCCGACACATCAACATTCCAGCACAATTGTTCAAGTGGGAAGTGTAAACAATAAAACTCAATTCAATCTTTCTGTTTCCACTCTCAGCTCAGCCTAAGGAGTTATTTTTTCATTTCAAGGTCTTCATGGTTTCAGTCTAGTACAACCATAAAAAGTAGAAATACACTGCACCTTTAAAGGAACAGTATGTAGCCTGTTCTCTTACTGTTTTAGAAAAGGAACAACAATCACAACTGAGCCTTTGTGTCCAGAGCCTTAACTCTGCAGAGACACACAAAAGTGTTCTCCTTCTCAGTTTAGGACAGGCCATGGCTCATGTTCAGCTCAGACCCTCCGAAAAGGGATGTCAAGATTATTTGATGATTTGTATCCAAAAGCCCAATTTTTAAAGAAATTAAGACCTGAAAGATCTTTTTTTTTAAACAATTTTTACAAATATAATGCCTTTTTTACAAATGAAAACACTACATGATGCAGGTTTTTTCTTAAATTTTTCCAGTCATCCACCTAACAACTGATGCTGGAAAAGTCTCTTAATCCTATTAGATATGAGTGCTGATTATGACATTGTTGATCATTCAATCCTCTTACAGAGACAAGAGATACCTAGGACCCCTTCTGTTCAATCTCTACATGTGTCCGATCACTCAGATCTATGTTTCACTGACGGCAGGTGAATATGGACCAGTGGATTCACTCTGTCACTGCATCCAACAGATCAGTGTTTGGATGCAAAACAACTTTCTCCAACTGCACTCTACTAGAAATCTGGGGGTAATAATGTACTCAGAGTTGAACTTTAACTTTAGCCACATCAAATCAGCACCTTTTCAATCCAGACTTGGAGCAAATTATCCATGCATTTGTCTCCAGTAGATTAGACTACTGCTAACTGGCCTCTCTAAACGAGTTGTAAAACAGCTGCAGTACATCCAGAACGCTGCTGCTCGGGTCCTGACAAGAACCAGGAAGTACGATCACATTAGTCCTGTTGTAGCATTTCCAAGACCCTCACAAATGTATGAAGCATTATAATAACAGCGTTACATCAAGAGTTATTTTGCATTATAGTTCATGCTAAAGCTTTAGAGCCTATATGTTTATTATGTTGTTTATTAATGTTTCTTTTACTTTTACTTCTACTATCTATCTAACAGAGAAAATTCAATCCAGAGAAGGCAAGTCTTGATATATCACCACTTGGGGCCGCCATAAAAGTTATAGAAAGTGATGATGTTTCTCGGACATGAACATCGCAGGTGCAGAGCAGGTGCAGCGGGGTGAACTCAGTCACAATACAACTAAAGTAGAGAAGAAGGGTCATTGAGTTCATATCGTGGGGCTGCAGATGTGGTTGTGAGGGCAGTCATAGAGGTGGATTTTAACAAGGGGAAAACCAGAATAAAAATGAAGCTATAGAGTGGAGAGATCTATGCGTGCCTAAGGAGTCCATAAGATAAGGTTATCTTGAGGTAAGGTTAGCCAATATTCAATATTCAAGGGGAGATATAATGGCGTGTAACTGTTGGTGCAGCGGCTTTTTCTGCAGAAACTGTCTGGGTCTTGTTGGTGTTTTGTCATCTTGTGTGGATCATCAATAAAGACTATCTTGGGTTGAAACTTCTCAAGTATGTAGTTCGATTCAACAACTGGCTCAGTGTGGCTCAGAGAACAGACATTAAAGCAGCTCTGCTTGTGTACAAGTCTCACCATGGCCTAGCACCAAAGTACATCTCGGACATGTTAGTGCCATATGCACCATCTCGGACTCTGAGGACCTCAGAAGTTTCAAACTGATATCTCTAACTTTAGATTGCTTCCTGTTCACCTGCGTGTCTCAACAAATGAATCTACAATCCGAGTAGAGCTATATTTGATTTGACATGTTTACCTCGTATATGGGGACATAGAGAGCTCATGGTTATGAAAAGCCGCTTTGAAATAAAAGTCTGTGCTGCTCAGTGGTGGAGCGTTTAATTGCATATGTCAGACACATGTGCAGCCGGCCGCAGCGTTGTGAGTTTGCAGCTTGCCTTCTCTTCTCTTGCCCCCACAAAAAATATTTAATAAAAAGTCTACCCTACTTTTAATTTGTATTTATTTGTACAAAGTTTGCACATACTTCAATTCTCATTCTTTTGACACTAACTCCAAACACTAAACTTCTTCATCACTGTACAGTTCTCCTCTGCCTCCGCTGATGCTAATTAGACATTTAAGACACGGTCTTTTGACATGGAAACACATTAGCCTCCTCCGACGTGTGTCTCTAAGAAGAAAAAATGAAGCCTTCACCGACGCAGTCTGGATCGCTCTCCATGAATCTCTCAGACACTTGTGCTGGGCTGAGCATAAGTCTATTTAGAATTCTCCATCTGTAGTGCACACTCTCCTTCCCACACACCGGCTCATTCCTCTCAGCACACGTACACGGACACACACATGCATGCAAACACACACACTGTCTCACACACACACACACACACACACACATGCACACACAGGGATGGACTGTTGAACATGATCAGCACTTACAGAAGACTGATGCAGGTGGAAAGACATCTGCTCTTAAGACAAAGGAAGATCTTCATTGTTGATATGTTGATTGAAATCAGGCTTTAACCATACTATGTTGGCATCTGTGTGTAATGAGATGAAAAATGGAACGATAACCTTTTTAAGTGGATGCTAATTGATTGCTTGCATGTACGTTACATTGCAAGAAGTTATGAATGTGGACGTTGTAGTACAAGGCGGTGTGTTATGGTCATAAAAACATATCAAGATCATGATTTTGGTCACAGAGTCAGTGCTTATCTGTTGAATGCCGCTCTGCTCAAACCATATGTGACCTTACCACATGAGAATGCCTGATCTCGTCAGATATCCCGATGGCAGACTGATGTAAATACCAGATGCAGCAGTAGAGCTGCAATGACTCTATTGCAGAAGAGGACAAACTACGGCCCGCGGGCCACGTCAGGCCCGATTAGCCTTTCCATCCAGGAAATGTTTTTAATGCCAGCTATTAATAAAACAGACTGATATGCCCTCCATGCATGCAGTGCTGGGCTCCCCAGCTCTGTGACAGCCACACCACTGCAACACCAGCTCATGATTTGTTAACAGACTCAGATTAGCTTGCTCACTAAACTTTGTCTCTACACTGGGGCACGTTCTCCCTCCCTCTCCAACTCATTGGAGTACCTCACCCCTGCATGAAACAAACTTCTCCCTCAGAAAAAGAAAAATACAAAACTGAAAAGTGCAGTGTGAAAAAGTATTCAGCCGCCCTAAATCAATACTTTTGCCCATTCTTCGTTGCAAAACAGCACAAGCTCAGTCAGATTTGATGGAGAGCGTTTGTGAACAAGCGTGCTGTACTAAACAAGCTGTGTACTTTCCCCTCTGCTCTTTTCCCTGTACACAAACTGCACCTCCAGCCACGACTCCGTAAAACGAATCAAGTTTGAAGACGACACCACCCTCATCGGGCTCATCTCGGACGGGGATGAGTCTGTCTACAGGAGGGAGGTGGACTGGCTGGTGTCCTGGTGCAGCGGTAACAACCTGGAGTTCAACCCAAAGCAGTGGAGATGATCGTGGACTTCAGGAAAGTCACAGCCCCCCCTCATCATGACAGACTCCCCATCACCACCGGTGGACTCCTTCCGCTTCCTTGGCACCACATCACCCAGGACCTCAAGTGGGAGCCACATCAGCTCCTCATCAAGAAGGCCCAGTAGAGGATGTACTTCCTGCGGTGAGAAGGTGATTGGCTGCAGACTTCCATCTCTGCAGGGCCTGTACGTCCCAGGGCTCTGGGACGAACAGGTCGGATCACAGCTGACTCTTCTCACCCTGGACATGGTCTATTTGAACCATCTCCTTCAGGCAGGAGGCTACGTCCATCCGGACCAGAACCTCCCGCACAAAGTAGTTTCTTTCCCTCTGCCGTTGGACTCAATGAACACTTCTAAACACTTGTCACTTTAACTGCAAACTATTCATCACTCACTGCACTGTCACTTTCTGCACTACAATGTAAATTTTACTGTAATCTTGTGTACATAGTAATGCCTATTTTTATTTTATTTTATACTATAGTCATTTTAAATTGTTTCTTAATGCATGCCCTTTGGATCGAATATATGTTGTTTTTTATGACAAACCCTTTCTGATTCTGATTCTGATTCAGATCTTGCCACAGATTCTCGATCAGATTTGGGTCTGGACTTTGACTAAGCCATTCTAAAACATGAATATGTTTTGTATTAATCAATTCCACTGTAGCTCTGGTTTTATGTTACGGGTTGTTGTCCTGGTGACGTATACCTCGGCCCTAGTCTCAAGTCTTTTGCAGATGCCAACAGCCCCACAGCATGATGCTGCACCACCATGTTTGACAGTGAGGGTGGTGTGTTCAGAGTCATGTGCCATGTTAGTTTTCAGTCACACATAGCGTTTTGCGCTTGGCTGCTTTTCAACAATGGCTTTCTTTTTGCGACTCTTCCATAAAGGCCAGATTTGTGTAGTGCATGACTAATAGTTGTCCTGTGGACACATTCCCTGTCCACCTGAGCAGATGCGGATGCGTGGTCCGCAAAAATGTGTTGTTTTTGTCCACATGCTCTCTCGTGCGGCGTCTGCACCGACCCGATTTTACACATCAGTGTCCGGGAAAAATGTGTGCAGGGATTTCCTAGAGCTAGGTCTGTAGGCACATAAACTTCATAAATACTGCCTCTGTGCGTCTAATTGAGGCATGTGCGCTGCTTTGTGTTGCTCTTTCACAAAAAATGCCAATCCAATTTATTGACGTTTGTGGTTGTGACATGACAAAATGTGAAAATGTTTCAGGGGAACTTTTGCATATACATTGGTCAAGACGATGTACTTTAGATCACTAATTAATAGAAAAACACTTTGTTCTTGTCGCCATATGCACGCACAAACGTGGAGGAGCGCTTATGTCACACTCGAGCTCATTACTCCAGAACAGCCGGCGAGAGAAGAGTGTGAATGTTCTGACACCTGGAGACGCCATTAAACAGCCATAATGCCGAGAGAAGCCGCTTTGAACTGCATTCTAGCTCAGGTTACATATAGAGCTGACTCTGTTTAAAGCTATCAGAAACATTTATCTTGAAATGCGACTGGTAGATCTGGTAGTCACAATTTTGTGCTTTAGCATTATTGGGATTTTTTTGTGGTGACAAGGAACACTAAAAGATATGAAGAGTCAATTTGCAAAAACATACAAGTGTCATTTAAGTCATCGGTGGCTTGCAGTGGTTTTAAAAAACAAATGCATGCGACAGCAATCAACATATTTTTCCATCTCTCCTTGATACAGATGCGCTCAAGAAAAGCTCAATACTTTGGAAGACAATTTCAAAATGGAGATATCTGTTTTGCCATTCTTTTTAGTTGTTGAAAAAGACAGCTAACTTAATCAGATAACCCAATAATAGACACCTGGGGACACGTGACAGTTAATCAGTGTTTAGAGTCCTACAATATTTCACAATGTAAAATTGTATGTAGACATGTTTTAAAAACAATATGCATAGTACTCCCTATTTACAAAACAATACATTAATTTAAATTACAGTGTTTCCTCTGCCCCCAGAGGCTTGGCATGGCAGTGTCACGAGAATGTCATGTGACTGGGGGGCGGGGGCGCTCCATTTAGTGGATATTTTTTAACTTATATTAAAATAATAAGCATACTAATTGTTATCTATGCCCCATTATTGCAGTGATTTCACATTAAACCAAAAAACAAGGTGAAGAGAGACAATAAAAACCTTTTCTATTGAATTTTATAACCTATAATGACAGGGACTCTAACGCTGAAGTTGTAACTGTTTTAGCGCATTCTTTTTCCTCCATTGCTGAAAACAACAGCAACAAGTGATTCGATTCACAAACAGGAGCCGTAATATCCTTTCATCGCTCCTCTGCCTCATCGTAGCCGAGTGTGTGTGCATGTGTGCGCTCCAGTCTAGTGCAGGAGAGAGAGCCACATCACCAAAAATGATGCCTAACAGGACCTACGTGTCATAAAGTATGTTCACTACTACAAATTAGCTTATTATCAGTTCACTGATGCCTCCAAACTCCACAGAGGCAGGGTCAAGTCCTTTTAAAGGGTTGCATTTTACTATGTGGTCAGGACTCCACACACAGATGAACCCAGGAGGAATACTGTATCATTCAAATTGAACAAAAATTGAAATTGCAGGCCATCTATTAATGTAGAAACAGAGGACAGGGAATTTAAAAATGGAACCTTGCTTGGCCTATATATCACTGGAAGTATTTGGAATACAATGTATTTCAAAATAACTCAAGTAACATTTTCTCCTTCATTTTTGTCTTTGCCACATTGTTTTACCCTTTGTTTTTGCATATTGCACCCTTTATCCTGATCCAAACCTGCACACGTGTGAACAATCAGAAAGAACACTGAGTTTAGAAGTTTGCTTCCTAACAATCCTGATGTCCATTCTCCCTTTCTACAAAGTGCTCCTCTTTGTTTTTAAAGCACACACACCTTCACCGGACTCACTGCTCAAATTGCCTTCACTAAAAAGCATGCGTCATTCGTTTACTCAAAGTTGTATTGCGATTGATTCCTGCATGTTTGCGTTAATCCTGTTTTGTCCTGCAATTGAGGCTCGAGTGCTCAGCCCCCTACCCCCACCCACATACCTGTACTTTGTTACAATTATTTGAAAAATGATGTCTCTGAGCGCAACATGTAAGGCTCTAATTTCTCTGAGCCTCTTTTTAAAAATAAAAACATGTAAATGACAACCTGGTGCTTCTTTCAGTGAATGTCACACTCAAGGCTTATCAGTTTTGCAGTTTTATACAGTTTCTATTTCTCCATTTTAGATCAATTTTGCGGTTTTATACTAATCCCAAGGTGACAGGTTTAAAAGCCAGTAAAGCTACAAAAATGCAGAATATGTCTTTTTAAGAGTATCCATGACATCTAGGAAGCTTTAAAATGGTTTAGAAAGCGAGAGTAACTTCCAAAAAAAAACTGAAATCCTTGCATCAGGTATTATATAATCCCATATGACAAAACGAATGCCACATAAATGAGTGAATCCAAATGATAAGTGCATTATGAAGCCGACCCGGGGGAAGTCTGCACAGCTAAATATAGTCCAGCCCACACAAGCTGTGAAACTTGTCAGCGCGCAGCCATCAAGTGTCGCCGATAAGCCGTCTCAAATTCAGATAAGTGTTTTAACAATGCCCAAGTCAATAACGGCTCTGTCCACCACCTGGGCCCTGTGACGTTAAGTGCAGAAAGGAGTCTCAGAAAGGAATCATAAGTCCTATTATTAACAATTCGCACATTATCACAAAACTGGTACATTTGAGTCCATTGTAAGGATCAAAATCTGAGTATGTTATCACCGGTATATGTACAAAATATCACTTTATTTTAGTGAGATACAATTCTGATGATTCCATATTTTTTGTATTGATACTGATACAGTTTTCATTTTTCCATACAATGCTTTAATGGTGAAGGCATTTCCACTTTACTCTATGAATATTTGATATTAAAAACATAAGTTTCTAAAGTGAGAAAATAACAAAAGTGCTCAATCTTGATCTTATAGTGCTAAAACCTTAATAAATATAAATAAATAAGTTAAATAAATTCAAAATAAATTAAATTTGTAATAATTAACTAAAAAAAACACACAGAGGACCAATGAAGCCAGATGATAAGAGGGTCTAAATATGAGAGTGCAGTTACAAGCCAGTCTGCACTGGCTTCCAGTTATCCAGAGAATCATATTTAAATGTTGCTCATGGTTTTTAAGTCTTTAAATGGTCTGGCTCCCTGTTATTTGCAGGAGTTATTGTCTCACCATGTTCCTGTCCCGTACCAATTACAACCAGGAGGTAAAATTATAACCTAAAAATTGCTATTCCATTATAGCAAAATAAAAATATGTTAACTGCATTTTAGTTTAATGACTAGTCCAACCTGCCATATGCACTTTAAAACAGTCACATTTAAGTTGATAAAGATATGACTAAAAGTTTGTTTTTTTACAGGATTAATGTTTAAATCAAGAGTTTTTTAAATGGGCTCTAAAACAGTGGTTCCAAGAACCTGTCTCACACTCCCAGTTGCTCTAACTACGGGTACTAGGCAAATACATTGGTTTATTTTTTTAGTTGTATTTGTTAATTGTTACTTTTCTTCCTCCTTTAATGATATTGATGTCCAAATACTCCAAAACATACGTAAGAATGTAAAACGTACTGCAAAGCACATATTTTTATTGGAGTACAATGTTTTTTTTCTTCTATATTTCATAAATATGAAAATGATGAAGTACACAAATCATGGTCACGTACGTCCAGAAGACCCCTGGACCCCTGGTTGGTGTTAAAACAGGAGAATATAATTCAAAATCCAGTTTTTGGAGCTGTCCACCACGTTATATGGTTATTCCTCAAAAACAAGGCAGAAGTGGTTTCAAATGCAATTCATGAGGGTTTGAGTAATCTGGATGTCTCTTGGGCACTATTCAAAATTGTGCAGGTAACAGGCCACCGGCTGCCGTAACAAGGAAGTGTCTCCACTCCCACTCCCCCTCGGCCCTCCCCTCATGGAGCAGAGGGGCAGATAGCAAGAGCGCTACAGCTACAACAGTCATTTACACTTTTCTTTTGGGCTTTTTATCTTTTCTTTTGGGCTTTTTATAAAAAATGTGTCCAGACAGAAAGTGCATTTGGATGACCAGAAGGCGCGCTTCTTTTCACGCTTCCCAGAGACGAGGAAACTCTGGGAAAAGTGGTCAGAGTTGTTTCAATGACAGGCTACCATCGGAGAAAGTGTGTTTGTTTGTTTGTTTACACCATCTTATGAATGAATAATTAACTAAAACACAGACTTTCGGTGAATATTTTCTCTTTAACACAAAACAATGACGAAATGGTTTTAACATCAACAAATGAAAGTGATGCCCAGCCTTAGAATTAACCTGTTAATTAGTATGGAACAGTATCGATGCCCAAATGAGTCAGTATTTATAGATTATCACATTTGGTTAGTAGGACAATTAATCAAAATGGAAAGATATGTATTTATTTATTTATTTTTATGTTGTTTTCACTCAGGCTTTGATGGATAGGACAGTGCAGTGTGAAATGAGGAGGAGAGAGGGAAGGACATTCAGCAAATTGACAGAGCCTGGCTTTAAAACAGTGAAAGCCTGTGGTTTGGAGCAGAGTTCTGACTTTGGAGGTGTGTGTGTGAGTGTGTGTGTGTGTGTGTGTGTGTGTGTGTCAAATTGCACTGATTAAAAGTCTGTATTGCTTATGTTTATTTATTTATTTTTATTTTAAGCATTCACTTTTCTTCATAATATTTTGTTGTGATTAAACAAGAATTAATAATAATAATGATGTGGCAAAGCGGGAACTTGAAAGGAAAATAATTGTCCACATGGATGGCGTCAGCAGAAGGGTCATTTTAATATTGCTTGTTATTCAGCTTAAATAACATTTCTTGCAGTACTAATTGATGTATAGCGATTTATAATCCAAGGATAAAAAAACATGCAAAATAGGCAAGTCTTGATATATGTCTTACAGTTTGAAAGCTCCCGTAAGATGCCACCTGGGGCCGCCACAAGGGAAACGTTATAGACTGTGTATTTATTTACTTAACTTTCATTCAACCTTTGTTCAATCTCTTTTTCAAGAGCGACCTGGCAAAGAGGCAGCAGCACACAAGGACAAACATTTTAAAGTTAATTTATATTTCACACGTCATTCAGAGACAGTACTTTCAGTCAAAACATTTACATCCACATGGGCTGATTTCCACGTCTATCAACGTCGACGTAAAGCACGCTACTGCTATTTTTCAGCACCTGTTGTCATCTTTAAATATGCTCGGAGCTAATCATATTTTTGAAAGCTCAATTAGGTCTTTCTCAGAACTCTTTCTCTCTGCGACAAAGGGCAGACACACAGTGTAAATATGCTTGACTCGTGCGCACTGTATAACGTAAATATTAGTCCTGGGCGCGGCGAGGCAGACGTGGAGCGTGCGCCATCGTAATCCGCCTTTTGTGCCTCATCAGTTTGCCTTCAGCACTAACTCTTGTCTCATAATGGTGCACATGCATAATGAAAGGGTAATTACAGACTACAGACAAGCAGAGAGAGTAAGGGACGGGGACGAGGATGTAATTAAAGCCAAGCACTGATAGACATTCCCAAGTCATGTGAAGTGATTGTGGCTTGTTTATCAAAGGACGCATACTGTATTCTGAAAGAATTTACTTTTTTGAACATACTGAGCTGTATTTAGCTTCATCCACATTAGTTTCATTCATCCTGTTGACAAGGTCCTCTCCCTCTGAGCCTCTCAAAACACTAGAACACTCCCAGATAGTAACAGATGAGTCGAACAAGACACCACCGAAAATTGCCCCCGTATTAGGAGTGAGAGGGATTAACAGCAGCAGATCTTTTTTTCATTAGGACCTTGAACAATTAACGGCAACAATAATGGAAAACTAATGTGAGAATCAGAATCAGAAAAAGGTTTATTGCCATTGTCAATGAATAAAAACAAGATTCACAAACTAGGAACTTTTTTCTGTGATAAGGTGCAACATGAAACAACAATATAATGGCAAAATATTTAAAAAAGATATAATAAGGCAATAAAATAAAATAAAAATAAACTTGTATTACATACTTAAATACATATGCTAATTACGTAATATATAATTTACATATTAGGCCTACTTCAACATGATTTGCATTAACACTTAAGGTAATGCATTAAAATTCTTTCTTTAGGTAACTAGTTATGAGGTGCTATTAAGCACTAGTTTTTTTATTTATTTTTATAAGCACTTAGATAGTTCGATTAGACGCTTATAAAATCTTTAAAATGTTAATACGCCGTTAACCAAAAACGTGTGTAAATAAACGATGTACAAAGTGTTTGTAAGAGCATTACTAAGATGCTTATCTTTTCAATATTCAAGTGATACATTCTGGGAAATAACCTTTTAAACAAATAACATGTGTATTATAAATAGCTCACTAATAAATGAATAAATGAATACATTAATCAATCAATCAATCAATCACCCACACTTGTCCCTGTTATGTGTGGCCTCATGCAGAGAAATGCCCCTGTGCTCTGCGTACGCGCTGGGATAGAAAAACCAATTACACATTAATAATGCATGGGCCTTTGTGACGCACTGGCTTTTATTGAGTTGTGGGCGGGGTAGCGTAGCACCTGTGGCTAACTAATCTCCAGCAGGTCAGAGTTCATCACTATAAAGACTTTAATAAAGAACCTACCAGACACATTTGAAACACGCTGGCTTGTGTTTTTGACCCTGGACTAGATTGATTGTTTAAGGTGGTATTAGAGAAATATCAGGCTAATTCCCATTTCAAGAACACAATTTCAGACTTTGTTTGGGTTATAAGGTTTCATACATAATAAGACTCCACGTAGCTCGTATTTTTGCCGAAGATATTAAATTGCCAAACGAATACGGCTGCCGACCTTTATCCACATGACCACCAGGGTGCACCTCTACCCGCATGTTCCTGACTAATGTTGAAACCATTTCTTTGTGTCAGTTGTTGCCTTAGTCTGCTGTCTTGTAAAGGTTATTTAAGGTTTATTTATTAGAACGAAGCAGGTCTAAAAGAGGACTAGTTCAGATCTACAGTGCTAAATCATGTCTAATAGGTTTAAAATAGACTACAACCCTAAAAAGGGAATAAAATATATAAAATACTCAAAAATCAATCAAACACTACTTGCATACCACTAATGCAACATGAACCTCAGTTTTCCAACACTTTTTCACAAACATAAGAGTTAAAATGACCTGTCAACATGTGCAATGGTGTAAATATAACATTTTAGATAGTTTGTCCGTGTATGTTGTCTGTAACAGTTAAGATTAGGAAAAGCATGTGAATAAATGCTAACTTCTCTAACTGTTCCGTACAACTTTTGACGTTATGGCTGAGTTTTGTTTACTATTAGGGAACCGTGGAGGAGCATCCTGGTGGAGGCATCTGGGTGAACGTTTGCAACCAGATGCTTCTCTAAATGGCAGCTGTTATAATTTACCAGTTCGTTTTTTGTTTTTTCCTATTGTTGCAAAAACCTGTGAAAGAAAATAGCTTTTAGATTGGCTTTTCCTTGCTTTCAGAAGAGGGCTAAAACGTTACTTGAGTAAATTGAGTAATTCAATTACAAAAACGCTTTGATTATCATTTTATTGCCTAAATGATTTGTTTGATATATATATTGAATTAAAACCGTGTGAATCTGTGGCGCACAGACCTACCTGGGGCGCTTGTTTCACATGGAGCTTGTTCCGCGCGGCGCCTGCCACAACTAAAGCGCTAGGGGAGGAAGCAGTCTGTTTTAAACTCACACGTGTGTCTGTGGGGTGCAGTTTTGTTGTGTGAAAGAGCACAGAGGACCGCAATGATGAAAAGTGAACGGCTCGCCTGTTTACAAAACAGCTTTCTAGCTGTGAAGTTTCTGTGGAAGACAGACATGAATGCCTTTACATGGTTTCATCATTCCACTCAATGATATCACACTGATGATGCACTCATCATGGACATTTGGACTACAATACTTCACATACTTATGTGAAATCGAGCAGAAGATCCTTATTTGTTTATTGCTATGAACTTTAACTTTTTTATTATTATTATTTAATACCCTTTTAATCATAGTTAAACTGAATATAAAAACATCGTATGAATTGCTTAATTGAAGAAAATAATTTACCATGTTTTTCTTCCACAGAATCTTCACAGCAGGAAAAGAAAGAAAAAATAAAGTTGCATTAATTATTTCTGTTAGAATCTATAATAATAATGACATATCTTTATAAAACAGGACAATAACTTATTCGAAGTTTTCCAGTCAGGGTTCAGATCCCACCACAGCACTGAAACTGCACTAGTTAAAGTTACAAATGATTTGTTATTAGCTGCTGACGGTGGACTGGTCTCAATCCTGGTTCTATTGGACCTCAGTGCAGCGTTCGACACAATCGACCACAACATTCTACTGCAGAGGTTAGAATCGTAGGTGTCAGAGGGACCGCCCTCAGCTGGTTTAAATCCTACCTATCGGATAGGTACCAGTTTGTTAATGTAAACCAGAGCTCCTCACCCTGTTCTAAAGTAACCTACGGTGTGCCTCAGGGGTTCAGTTCTCGGTCCAATTCTGTTTACTCTTTATATGCTGCGTTAGGTAACATTATCAGAAAGCATAGCATTAACTTCCACTGCTATGCAGATGACACACAGCTGTATTTATCAATGAAACCTGATCAGACCGATCAAGCAGACAGACTTGGTGCTTGTGTGAAGGCTATAAAAACCTGGATGACACTTAATTATCTGCTTCTTAACCCTGAAAAAACCGAGGTCATCGTACTAGGCCCTAATCATCTACGAGATGCTTTATCTGAGCAGATAGTCACACTGGACAACGTCAGTGTAGCCTCCAGCTCCACTGTAAGAAACCTTGGAGTTCTTATTTGACCAAGAGCTCTCATTCAAAGCAGACATAAATCAAGCCTGTAAAACAGCCTATTTCCATCTGCGTAATATAGAGCCAAAATCAGAAAAATCTTGCCTAAAAGCGATGCTGAAAAACTTGTCCATGCGTTTGTAACATCTAGATTAGACTACTGTAACTCCCTGCTTGCAGCGTGCCCTAAAAAGCGCATAAAAAGCTTTCAACTGGTTCAAAATGCAGCAGCAAGATTACTAACAGGAACTAAAAGAAGAGAGCACATTACGCCGGTGCTCGAGTCTCTCACTGGCTCCCTGTCGAGTTTAGAATCAAATTCAAAATCCTCCTCCTGACTTACAAAGCCATAAATACCTGGCCCATCCTACCTCAAAGAGGCTATAGTACCTTATCATCCAACAGAGCACTTCGCTCTCAAAATGCTGGACTTCTGGTGGTCCCAAGAGTCTCTAAAAGCACAGTAGGAGGTAGAGCATTTAGCTACCAAGCTCCTGTGTTGTGGAATTGGCTTCCTGTCCATGTTAAAGAGGCCGACACAGTCTCTTCATTTAAGACCAGGCTTAAAACGTTCCTCTTTGAAATCGCTTATGGTCAGGCCAGTTAGGAACAGAAATAAAAACCTAACAGTTCCCAGCTATGCTGCCCTAGGAGCAACTATACTGGGGGAAGTATGGAGCTTGAGCACCATCCTCTGTTTCCTACTACTTTTCTATCAAACAATATTTAATATTTAATTTCACTGGCAATTTGTTCATCGCTTTTCCTTCTTTTTCTCCCACTTCCCGACGGGAGTGAAGCAGGCACATCGAAGACCTGTGGATCCAGATGCTCCTCAGCTGCCTGGAGAGACGGTCTGCCTGGAGAAACGGTCTCTACTCCATATGAACGGTTCTTCATCGGCCTCGAAGAATTGGTTCTCCTCCTGAGTGGGTCTAGCTCCACCGTGTATCTGCAGATTGAGGCGCGTCCGCTCTGTCCGTCCGAGGGAGTCGGATCTCTCCTTCACTGTGGAACTCCTACAGGTTTCTACTTTTTCCCAAAGAGGTTTGGTAGTTTTTCCTGGCCGAGAAGGAGGGTCTAAGGACAGGGGAGTTGGGACATCTGTCTAAGGACACAGGACGCTGGGACATTACCAAGTCCTTATGAACACTGTTTATTTTGTTTTCCACTGTAGCCCCTCGAGGCAACTACTGTTGTGATTTTGGGCATTGCAAAAATAAATTGAATTGAAATTGAATAAAACAGATTAAATCCGAACAACAGTAACACTAGCTGTGAATTAAATTACGTTTTATGCCTCATCACTAAAGATAAGGAACATCTACACGTGTTTGTAAAATGAGGCCAGTGTTAGTTCACCTTGTGTCGTGTTTTGTGCTGTAACTCTGTAACTGCAGATGATTCTTCACTGAGGTCCAGTCATTTGGCAGCATCGGCTCCATGTGCGTGCACTTTAGCCTCTGTGTCTTCACTGCTCGTCACACACTTTCTGTTTCATAATTGTGGTCTTCCGTACTCCACAGACACACGTGTAAAACAGACCGCTTTCTCCTCCGTTATGCTTTAGTTGCTGCTGGCGCCGCACGGAAACAAGCTCTGTGTGAAAGTTTGTATTAAATATGTAAATTCAACCAATCATCAAGGCAATACAAATTAGAATCAAAGGTTTTTTAGAATTAAATTACTTGATTAATTGTTTCTGCCCTAGCTGCAGCCCTATTTCAGAATATTATTTATGTGGTCTTGTAGCAGTAATGCACAGTTTGGTCTCACTGCAGCGTGGGGTTTGGGGCTTTATATGCAGGTGCTGACAGGTTTGTCCCAAAGACATTAAAATGACTCAGCCCAAGCCTTAACTGTCTTAACCTCAAGTAGAGTCCAAGTCCAAGTCGGAGTCCACATGCAAATCCAAGTCCTCCAGCATAAACCTCATGTCGAGTCCAAGTCCACCTCCTCAAACCCATTGGTTCTCAAACTTTGAGATTTTTGATGTGACGCCTGAAGTTACCAAGTGACTGAGCATTTTGAAGCTGCTCCAGTGCAGCGCAGGGAAGGACTCCTGCTACCAAAGTCCAGTTCCTCCACAAACACATGAAACAACTTCTTATTCTCAAAACAGTGACGCTGATAATCTTGTTTGAGTGATGAGATGGGCCACAGCTTCAACTCCTGTGACGGTTTCTCTCTGCCAATAAAAAACTAACTAATTTAGGCTAATGTTGCTATGTGTTTACATCACTTTCTTTCCTGCTTTAAATACGGCCTGTGCGATGCATGTTTATGGGGTGTTGGGTGTACCACGGTGAAGATAGTGGCAGAATGAATGAAGTAAAAGAATTTCTTCTCCTGAGACATCGCCGCAGAGTTTCTCACACAGCACAAGCTCTTGATGCCGTGGACAAGGGCCGTCATTAACAGCAATACTGTGGCTAGACTGTACAAAGAAAAAGCATATGGTCTACTTAATATATATATATATATATTTTTTTTTTAAAGAGCAGTGTAGGGGGCCAAAGGGGTCGGTTGGTGACCAGTTAGATAAAGTGAGGTTGAGAACCACTGCTCTAGCCTGAACCTCAAGTCAAGTCCAAGCATGAGTCCATGTGTGAGTGTATCTTCTAGCCTGAACTTCAAGACCTGAACTTCAAGTCCTCTAACCTGAACCCCAAGTTGAGTCCAAGTATAAGTCAAAGTTCAAGTCCAAATCCTCTAGCCTGAACTTCAAGTTGAGTCCAAGTCTTAGTCCATGTCCTCTAGCCTGAACCTCAAGTCAAGTCCAAGTCCTCTAGCCTGAACCCCAAGTTGAGTCCAAGTCTTAGTCCATGTCCTCTAGCCTGAACGTCAAGTCAAGTCCAAGTCCTTTAGCCTGAACCCCAAGTTGAGTCCAAGTCTAAGTCCAAGTTCAAGTCCAAATCCTCTAGCCTGAACTTCAAGTTGAGTCCTAATAGGAAACTGAATCCTCTCGCTTTAAAGTCAAGTCGAATCCAAGTCTGAGTTTGAGTCTTCTAACCTGTTTGAGTCAAAGTTTGAGTCAAATGTTGAGTCAAAGTTTGAGTCCACATTCCAGTCAAAGTTGGAGTCCACGTTCGAGCCCACTACTGAGTCCACCTCCTCTCGCCTGCCACAGTCGTATGTCAGAGTCGAGTCTGTGGTTCATGATAAAGAGCACCTTTAACAACAGAGCAATCGAGTTTGGCTTTGAACTGCAAACTTCACCATCACCGCAGCAGATTACATTCTTGAATTTCTGCATACAAATAAAACAAATATCTTTATCCATCTTCAAATGTCCTGCGATTCGTCCTTCTAACTACAAATACGTCTGAAATGTAAAATGTCTCCCTTAACTCCATCACTCACTCCTCTGACATGTGCAGAGTCGGCCTGTCCGTCACTCACACATTCATTAGCCATTTGTCTTTACTGTCCCATCCTTTGCTCTCTCCTCCATTCATCTCATCATACATATCCATGGCAGTTCATATCGTCGCATTGTGACTCAAGGTTATTCATCTTCGTGGTATAGAGCCGTAAGGGAAAGAATATGCAGTAAAATAAAGCGGCAAGAATAATTGGAATTGCATTTGGATAGTCATTTTTGGCATATTGCAAATGCTGCAATTTCTACTAAAATCTAGTTTCTTTTTCTTCTGCAAACCTGTTTAGGTCCCTACAAACATGTTCTGAACCACAGTGTTTGTTAGTTCAGCAGATCAGATTAAAGTCTACATTTGTACTTTGATTGGAATTCTACTATTAAAATATAAACTGCTAAGATCACGTTCACAATTCTTGTAATTTCATATTTTTTCAAAGGTTTTTTAGCCTAAAGACCGAAACTAGTAGAACTCAGAAATAATCAGCCGACAGAGTGCAAGTTATTCTATCTGAATAAAGTAAAGTAAATAATAACATCTACAATGAGAAAACGTATTAAAAAAATTAAATTAAATTAAAATCTTTAAAATAAAAAGTGGAGTATTCCTGCAGTTTAATTTTCATTTTATAGTTCTACCTAGCAAGAAATAATCTTTAAAAATACTTTTCACCAAACAAAAATATTACAAACCTGGTTAAAAATTTAAGCTAACAAATAAATTGTTAGCTTGGAAGCTTAGGAAAAAAAATCTCTTTTAAATACAAGATAGACAGAATAATGTAGTTTTAACCAAACAAGAACACATACAATAATCGTTTAAATCCTTCTACAAAAAAACTTTTGACTGAAATATCTCGAAACAAAGAAGAAGAAATACAATCCTTTCTGGAATTTCTCAATTTACCCATCATGATTGAAGCGCAAAACCAAAAAAAAAAAAATAGGTGCTGAAATAACAGTTATTGAAATTCAGTGTTCAAGTGCAAAAGACTAAAAACCAACAAATCTCCAGGGTTCACCTTAGAGTAGTATAATGCTCTAAAAACTGATGGATTGCAATAACATTTTTGTCAATATTGTCTAGTTTAATTTTCCCTTTAAATAACATTCAGTATTTGTATTCCACAGCGTATTGCAGCAGATACACAAGGCCAACACTGCCGAGGACGTCTTCATAAACATTCATACACAGGATTTTTCCATTACTAACAAGACAACCATTATGCCTCCATATACAGGCGTACAGAGTACAGTGGAGAGGGGGCAGAATACAAAAAGAATAATCTCATAATGAGCAGGCTCTCTGACCTATTTCTCCACTAACATCAATGGTGTAGTAAAAGAAACTGTCTCCGGGGTTTGCGCTCGTATTAACACATTCAGTCCAGAGAAAACAGAAGATCTAAGCCAGGCATCAGATCAACTTGGTAAATGAGGGCTTGTTAACTACTGTCGTTAAGGGCATGGAAAGTGACAGGAAGTGAGGACATTGAGGAAATGTTGTCTTCCTACCGATCTCTAATCTATTCATAATTCCTTGTGATTTCTGCCTGTTTTGGTTTAATATCTAAATTGATCCATTTTATAAATTAATCTATTCTTCTCACCTTCCCAACTCTTAAAGTCTTGCTAATACATTAAGGGAGTCATATTTTGCTAAATTGTTTTTTAAAGGGGCTGTACCCAATTTGTTTCATATAATAAAGTAAAATCAGTTTTTTCCCTGGACACATAGTAAAAGTAGTGAGCTGTCTACATCTAATTATAGAGCATTCTATTCTCTGGGAAGCAGTTGTTGTTTAGCGTGATGGTAAACTCTGCTCTGACCTCAGGAAGTTGTGAAAAGTGCTTTTAAACTCATGATGGTGAATAATTAGAATAATTAGGATGCTCAGAATGCATTAGGTAAGTAAGCGATACATTTGTCTTTGGACTACCCTCAAAGATAGTGAAAATTTTGTTTTCTCTTTTTACAATTTATTTCTTTTAAACGTACAGCAACAAAACCGCACATTAAAAAAAACAGGGCTGGTCAGGACAATAGTGAACTCAGGATAAGTACAACAAATAAACCAACAAACAAACAAACAGGTTTTCATGTTGTGGAGAGCCGTTCTACCACAAACGCCTATGGTTCAAGATAGCACGAGGGTAAAAATGGACTAGTTCTATTTTCCATGTTTTTGGGACAGTTAAAATAAGGTATAGGACCTTTATGACCTTTATGATTTTAACCATTGTTGAACCATTTTTTGTACTCATTTACATACTTGTATTCAGAGTGATTTGTGCATGTTTCATCATCAGTCAACTCTATTGTCCCTCAACAAAGACATCATTGCCCCAAAGATTCCCAAAGCAGATCATAATTTTTCTTCCTGTTCAAAACTGCACAACTGATACGCCCCACCTCATCATAGTGACCATTGTAACAAGCAGCAGATGGTCATTTACTTTTATTTACTTTTTATTTTATGACATTTTAGAACTTTACATGTGTCACTCAGAGTCTTAATTGTTCAAATAATGGATGGATTACAGTAATTGGGTCAACAATCAAGAACTGGGCCAACATTATAATTGACAAAATGGAGTAACTCAATGAAACAAACGGACCCCTACACAGAGGACCAGAAATGATTGGACCATTTGATCTGGCCACTTACTGATCAACCAAATGTAACAAAATATTTCCCAATGGCCAATTTCCTTGCTCCTTCTCCTTTATCTCTCTCTCTCCCGGCCTTGAGACCAGCTGGATAGCCAGTCAAACTGACCCACACAAACACACACACAAACAACATTCATTTGGCCTTCACTCTATCTAATCTATTTCTTCTCTTGTTTGTGATCCATCCCCCATATCCACTGAAAAACACTGTCACGTGACACATGTACAATATTCATATTATGTGTTGAATATTGTGTATTATTGTTATGCTTATGGCTGAAACTGTATTTAACTTTCCAAGCGTTCAAGTTCCCCAGCAGGCGCAGTAATTTGGCTGCCCGGGTGGCTGATGGTCTTATGCATGTCTCTCATGTTGCATCTGTCATCAAATCACTTTTCGATGTTGTGAATTTTTTTCACTGACAATGGCAATAAATATATCCTGATTCCTGATTCCTGACATATACGCACATTTTTTTTAAATGAAAGAAAATCAAATTTGGATTTAATTTGGTGTGCTTTGATTTATTTTTTGTTTTTATGTATTTAATTTTATTTCAATTATTCCTTCTGGTTTTGTTCCGTTTCTTGTTATTTTGTTTAATATTTTACAATATCATTTACAGCTGCAATTTAGCACATTTCTGATGGATTACAATAACATTGTCTGAATATCATCATCAAGATAATCCCAAAAATATTGAGATGTGTCACTCAGAGACTTAATTTTTCAAATAATCACAACTAAGTACAGGGATGTGGACAGGGATAGGGATCTTCTGACCATTGGAGCCTCAGTTACAGGACAATACAGGATTAACTCAAACATGCAGGAATCAATTTAAATACAACTTTGAGGAAACTAATCATGAGGAAACACTGTTGTTGTGATGACGTTAACATTTAGTCAAAAGTAGTATCTAGTAACAGATACTAATCAATACTAATACATACAGTAGTATTGAAACATACACAAAACATCCCATAAACAGAATCAAATTAGTTTTAACTTGTGTTTTATCAGAACTAACCCTGATGACGTTTTGCTCACACACACATTAACTGAAAGATTGTCGGAATGTGAAATTCAATGTTCAGCTGAAGTGATTCCAAAGCAGCCCACACTGTTGGAATGTGAAGCTGTCGGGGCGTCCTGGCAATATTGAAGCATCCTCATGGTTCCTTTGGTTATCCCACCACAACGTCTGGGCTGGAGGAGGACCGCCGCAACTTCCAACCCAAATATCGTCCAAATTCATATTACCATTCATTATTTGTAGTATACAATGTGTTCCTTGATAATTTAATGAGGGTGTGACGTTTCGAGTAATCCAATAAGATTTTGAGAA
The DNA here is from genome assembly GCA_015082035.1 of Chaenogobius annularis. Classification (NCBI taxonomy): domain Eukaryota; kingdom Metazoa; phylum Chordata; class Actinopteri; order Gobiiformes; family Gobiidae; genus Chaenogobius; species Chaenogobius annularis. The sequence goes on along the minus strand of BJKM01000412.1, from coordinate 222,834 downwards.
GTGACTGCACAGATGGTGGAGTAACTTTTACATGGCACAAACAGACAAATTATATCTAAGTCATTTCAAAGAATATATCTGTGGACCAAACGTTTAGAAGGCACATTTTTTACACTTGTTTTTCTGGTACTGAGGTTTCAGTGTATGTTTTATTGAGATTTTAATACATCTATTTTTGTTATCTAAAGCACTTGGAATTACATTGTGTACGAATTGCACTGTACAAATAAACTTTGCCTTGCCAAGTTGCTAGAAGAATGCCTTCCCCCTCAGATTGATCAATCCCAATTTAAATTTGATCATATTAAATTCAAATAAAATCATAAATCATAAATAAAGAAATAAATGTTTGACGTGTGATACAGGTCAAATAAAACTTGCATGGTGAATATTAGTCCATAAATATGTGTGTGTCAGACGGATTTGACCAATATTTATTACAGAAATCAAGCTTTGGTGACTTTTTTTTTTAACCCACACGGCAGAGTCACATGAAAAAGTAATTAGTGAATGAAGGGTTAGGAACATAGACTTTTTCTCATTATCATTTAAAACAAAATAGGTCAATTTCTTCATCCACAGTCTGAACTCTGCTCCAAACACATGCTTTTACAGAGGATTGACTGAAGACCTTTGACTGAACCTCAGTCTTGATTCAGTTAATTCAACTAATTGCACAGGCCTATTTATACATCCTGCATTCATCCACATGTGTTTTTATTGCTGAAAAGTAATTCACCATGAAGATAGATACACTTTTATTTAATAATTCATTTATTTAATCAGGTAAGAATCAATTGAGATCACGGCCTCTCGTGGGCTCGACACACGGGAGGCGACAAACGACAGCGACCTGCGGCACTCATCGCAGCAGGTTTAAAATCGAACACACGGGCAGCGATGACCTGCAGCGCCCAGCGACAGCCTCACATGTCGCGCTCTGCTCCAGGGCAGATCATGAATCTTCCACACATTTCATTAGCTGTGAAATTCAAGGGAAATATGAGGTTTTAAGAGTTTTTCAATGCATGTCAGGGATGAAAAGTGGCATATATGAATCGTCACAAGGGGTTTACTAAAATAGTTTAACTGACTTGGCTTCATCGGGGGGAAAAGCTGACCTGGGGGCCAAAGGCAGCTACTTTCTTTCATAGGCAGATTCCAATATTTTAGTGAAATACAAAATATGAAAATTGGACAAATGCGAGTATGTTTCTGAATTTGTGCAGTTCCCCTGTTCCTGTCAGCTCATTGCTTTGAAACTCTCTCTGATTGGCTGCAGTGTGGGCGACAGCGACAAAAGTAGAAAATGTTTCTTCTTTCATGATCGCGTTGCATGCCCGCATGTGCACGTCAACATGCACAAGCGTGAGGTTTTCACGGGCACTACTTTCGCTTGTCGCTGACCTGAGGGAGACTGCCGATTTTCACATTGTCGCGCAGGTTCTATTGGAAATGAATGGAGAAGGAGCGACGTTGGTCCCCGTGTGTCGAGCCCATCATACTGTAGAACAACGGGGAGAAGAGAGCGCCACCAAACTCCACACTGGCAGTGATGGTGGCCGTGTATTTGCATTGAAACTAACGTCGTTGGCAGCAATTATCAAACTTTATCAGAGTTTCAGAGATTATTTTTGTGCACTCGGAAGGACAAAAATATCATTTTCAGAAGCAAGACAGAGACTTTTACAGCTCCAGATTGACAAGAGAAAGGGATTCCTGCAACTAAACTGGAGTGAGTCTAGTGTTACATTAATGAAGGTACAATGTATTTCTGCATTCATTTGTGTTTTCATTTGGGGAATGATTTAATCATCATCTCATAACAATTCAAAATTGTGTTTTGGCGGTCCTAATAATTATTAAACTATTAATTAAGAAAGAGGGAGGTGTTTAAAGAGAAACAAACACAAATACTTTTCAAAAACGCTGTTAACATAAACTGTTCAAAACTAAAGTTTCATATTAGTTAGTACACAAAATGATTTCACAATTTTATCAAGATCACATCTTTTTATTTGCCGGTATCAGTAAATATTATATGTACAGGGTTTTATAATAAAGTGTAGCCCTCACAAACATCTCTAGAGACACTTTTTGATGACATTAGAAGGTGGAAAGTGAATCAGATCACAGACGCAATCGACAGGAGCTAAACTCTTTAAACACACATTCAGACCAGGGGAGGGTCCTTAATGTTTAATCTGATCAGTTTATAAATGGTTTGGTTTCATTTGATTACAAAAATAAACCCCTAAAGCTAAATTTCAGGCTTGTTACCACAGTTTCTTCCCTGCCAAAATGTCATCCTTTTAGTCTCGTGGGTGCAGGTGGTCCTTAAAGTGTACCTTAACCTTAACCTCCACCAGAAAAGTTATAGTGCACCTTTAAAAGCGGAGACAGAAGTTTAAAAAGAAAGACTGAATATGCCAAATCCTCTCAAATGAAAGCCATCTGATGTTAAGACAGCAATTAGTGCAGTGTGGCTCATTATTCCGCCATTTACAAAAAGCTATTATTTTTTCGCAGTCTCTTAAATAATTTATACCCCCATAACTAACATTTTATGCCTAATTTACTTCTCCCTATCAGAGTCGACTTTATTCGACAACAGCTAAATCATTAGCACAAAGTTTTCCACTCCTCATTTCTCGGTGCAGAGAACACCCTGCAGCTGTTCCATAAGCCATGTTTCCACTGGTTTGCTTTAGAGTGGGTCAGTAGGGGTGGGAATCTGTAGGGGTCTCTATTTATGGATGATTAAGAGATAGTTTACAACTGTTTATCTTGTGTTTAACATGTGCTGAAAAACAAAGTGAGTAAAGTTTCTCTTACTAACAACATGAAGACAACATGATCGTTCAAACATGAATTCATTGTGGTTGGACAAACAAGAGCTCATTGAGGCAAATGTCTTCTAAAGGTAAGCTAAAGGTAAGACTGACTTTTACTTTCTATAAAAATATACAAACTAAATCATATCTGAAGGAGCAGTGCAAGATAATAATAATTTATTTAATTTTAAATTGTCCCCCCCCCTTTCTTTTTGGACTAAGCCCCGGATGTCTAGCATGTCTTGCTCTGCCTCTGACACTGACTCCACAGAGGAGCAAATAACTCTGGACAGTGACCGAGAGGAGAAACCAATAACACAGCAGGTTTATGGTTTAATAATGTTAGCAGTGTGAGCCATTCATGCAAGTGATTTATGTTGGCCAAAACGTTTGTTGAAATAGTGTGAGCTGTTGATCATGAGATCCTCTTACAGAGACTAGAGGTCTGGGTGGGCATCACTGGCACTCCCGAATTTGGCTTAAGGCCTATCTGGAAGACAGAAAGTACTTTGTTGAAATTGGTAATTGTGTCTGAGATCACATGCCCTTGACCTATAGGGTGCCCCAAGGATCAACCTGGGACTCCTTTTGTTCAACTTCTGCATGCTGCCGTGAGGTTGTTTTAGGTAAATATGGACCAGTGGATTCACTCTGTCGCTGCATCCAACAGATCAGTGTTTGGATGCGAAACAACTGTCTCCAGCTGAACTCAGACAAGACTGAAATCATCGTCTCTGACCCACAGAAACAAAGAGAAAGTGTTGGCAGTCACCTCCAGAGTCTCGCTCTAAAACCTACAAATCAAGATAGAAATCTGGGGGTAATAATGGACTCATATTTGAACTTTAACAACCACGTCAAATCAATAACATCAGCAAATTTTTGATTTTGGCAATGTACCTGGCTTGAAGCACAGTCAGACTTGGAGAGACTTATCCATGCGTGCTGGTGCCAGAGTCAGGACTAAACATGGTCCAGTCTCCTGCTGGCGCCAGACTCTGGACTAAACATGGGGAATCTGTGTTTCTGTTTCATGCAGTTAAAATCTGGAACGGTCTTGCTGAAGATGTGACACAGGCCTCTACTCTGGCATTGTTCAAATCTAAGCTAACAGTTTTGTTTAGCTGTGCATCTGACTGAAAGGATTTTATTCGCACTCTTCTTTTTTATTGTCTTTATTTGTTTTGTGATTTCAATGTTTTTTGTCCTGTTGTGTGGAGCGCTTTGAATCGCCTCGTCTACAAATTGTGCTCTACAAATAAACTTGCCTTGCCTTGCGCTCAGTGCTACATGTGGCTGTTGTTCAGGGACAGGGCAGACTCTGTGGCGTTCTTGTCTTGTCTCTGCTGCAGCTCTCAAAGCCCCAGACACGTCTTTGTTTGGTGTATGTCTGGCTCGTTTGGGACCATGTTGTTAAGAAAATGTACAGGAAAAATACAATTGCCCAATAGTGCGTACGTGTGTGTGTGCAGTTGTTCGTGCGTGTATGTTTGGCACATGTGTATAATGCTTATAGGTGTAAAAACTTCACCTTATTAGGCACAAATACTCATTCTAGGGTGTGTGGGACTTTTGTTATAATTTAGACATTGCAAACATGTTAGTGCATTATTACCAGTAATGTACGATAATTTGGTCCAAAATAGGATAATTTGGGCTCTCTGTACAATAATAGGATTTTGAGGATCTGGCAACACTGGGCAGGACATGGAGGGAGAGACACGTGGAAATAAACGGGCAGGAGCGGGCGGCTTCAATCAAACTGAAAATTCAAATTATTTGTCAATTTAGAACTCCTTTTATTAGAATCAATGATGCATCAAAAAAACTTTTCCCATTCCTAATCAGTACGGTTGGAAAGTGTCTCCACTCTCCTTAGTCAACCGGCCCGTTTAAGCGATCCAAACTGGACAAAAGACAACATAGAGTTATTAGATCATTACAAGATGGTAAAAAGCAGATAGAAACAGAAAATAATAGTGCTGCGAGTGGTCGAGTGGTTAAGGCACATATGCCAGGCTCCTGGTGCAGCCGGCCGCAGTGTTGTGAGTATGAATCCCGACTCTGACATTTAACACATGTCCTCCCTTCACTCTCATCCCCTGTTTCACACTTTCCTGTCCTGTCTAATAAAGTCTACAGTAGCTGTAGCTTTAGTGACATCTCACAGTGACACAAACTTGGAAAGACTGAACATCTTTGGTGAATTGCTGAGATAGTCCTTGAGATAAAAAAGTATAATTCTGGTACAATTTTATGTTTGGATGAAGTCAATTGCTTATCCTGTAGTTACACTATTTACATCAACCTGCTCAGGGACTACACGTGTAAATTATCATTCATGCTATTGCCTGGCACCAGCATTTTACCAATGGCTTTAGTCTGGTGCGTCTTCCCTGTACATATAAAAGTACACCATACATAGAAAACCTCTGCCCCAGGATGCAGAGCCAGGCCCTTAGCATGGAAACACAGGTCACCATGAACCTAACCAAGCCAATAAGCGCCAAGACAAATTATTCATACCAGAGCCAGCGAAACGACACAAACAGTCTGTCAGTGGTGTGCTTACCTCCAGGGCTGCAGACCTCTTCCTCAGGAGCTGCTCGATGTTCCAGGCAGCACGGTCCACCAGCTTGTCTGCGTCGTTCTGTTCTATTGTGTACAAGTGCTGGTTTCTTAGGAAAATCTGAAAGGGAAAAAGATTTCAACAAAATACAGTGGAAGTTCCTATACTATTGATGTGTTTGGATGCTGTGTGTTTATGTCAAGGACTGAAATCAGGATAAGAAATACAACTATATTTGTTATTGTATATATATTGTTATTATTAAGAACAATAGAAGAATAAAAACGATGCAAGATAGTTGGTTCAAGATAGTTAACTGTTTTGGTAAAGCTGTGCTGCCCAACTTTTATATTGTAAATGAGTAAATTAAAAGTTTTCCTCCAAGACTATATCAAAAAGCAGTACATTGTGACAAAATCAGACTGCTCTGTGTTTTGAGGCTAACAATGAGACAGCCAGGTGCTGTTGTGCCCAGAGCCATTTGAAGTGTAGGGTTGCATAAGTGTATAACATAACATAAAAACATATCTAATAATAATAATAATAATATAAAAAAGGTTTCCACTGAAGTAAAATAAAAAGGATTCCACATTTTTATAAATCAAATCAGAACTAAATCAGAAAAGGTATTTCCAAGGATCTATACACCATGTTATGTGAGACCCCCCAAGAAGACCGTAGCCCCCATTAGCCACCCTAGAGAAAATGTCTGTTGCGGCGCCTGCTTCCTGTGTTTGTGTAGTTTTCTGTATTGTCTGTGAACAATCACGGAAATAACTGGACATTTACGAGAATAGTTGTAACCTTTTGGAAATAACAGAGTTTCAACCACGCCGTTTTACTGAACGAGCTCTGGATTTGCTTGTATTCTGAAGTTAATTTAGTCTGTTCATAATTATGACACAAGCGCTTTTGCGTCAACTATTACTATTGAATTTGACCCATTCTGTTCATGGAGCACAGTCCTTTTTTGGAGCTTTGAAGTCAAAGTCAGGGGTAGGAATGTCTATTACTGCACAAAGTGCTAAAATTTGAACACTGTTTTATTTGTGCATTACCATTCTAGTGTTTTTTTGTGTTTTCTAAACATATAGACATAAGAACCATGGAGGGAGAACATGCACAGTGAGTAACAACCTGAGTGAGGCTTCTCCCAGCGGTGGCTTTGTCTGCCAGAGACGTCAGCTCCTTCTGCATCTGGTCCACCCATTCTTTAATCCTGTGCACAAACACAATACATGCTGAATATGTTTATTATTTATGAACTGAAAGCAATGGAACATGACCAGTTCAATGATGTACTCAATTTTAAAACTTTGTGGACACAACTACCACAAGGAATGGGCACCTGCTGTGGAATGAAGCCATAACATTCAGGCTAAATACAGCTGTTGAGATGAGAGTAATCTTAGTGAAGGTAATCTGAGCACTGAAAGGAGCAGAGTGAGTCATAAAGCCAACAGGCTTTCTGCCCTCGGTGTATTCAACAAGTCTTTTCCCAGAAGCGTCGTGAAGTGAACGTAAAACGCAAAACCAAGCTTGGCTTTTGGATACCCACAGCTATAGTTTACATTATGAATCCGAAATATGCCCCAGAGAGACATTGGGAAAACTGAATTATAGCTTCAAATCAAGTTTTGGCCTGGAAATAGGCGCAGGCAGTGCTATGTCCAAATATGTTTTTGGTTTGCCAGAAACAAGGAAAAGTGCCCTTAAAGAAGATGTATACATTTACTTTTCCTGTAGTTGAGCAAAATCTGTTTTGCTCCAGTACACATAAAAGCAGTTCTTAGGGTCAAAATCCGACTGCGCAAAGGCAAGGCAAGGCAAGTTTATTTGTAGAGCACAATTCGTACACAAGGCAATTCAAAGTGCTTCACACAACAGGAAAAAATGCATTAAAATCACAAAGACATGCAGAAATCACAATCTTAGTTCCAAGAATAAAAGGCAGAAGAAAAGCATTTTCCAGTCATATGCAAAGCCAAACAAAACAGTTTTAGTTAGAATTTGAACATGTGCAGAGTACGGCTGTCTCACATCATCAGGAAGACTGTTCCAGATTTAGCTAGCATAAAACTGAAATGCAGAGCGACAGAGCTCCCTCAAACTTGTTCTAAAGTAACCTAACGGTGTGCCGCAGGGTTTATGACTCGGTCCAGTTCTGTTTACGTTTTATATGCTGCCATTTGTTAACATTATCAGAAAGCATGGCATGAACTTCCACTGCTATTCAGATGACACACAGCTGTATTTATCAATGAAACCTGATCAGACCGATCAAGTAGACAGACTTAGTGCTTGTGTGAAGGATATTAAAACCTGGATGACACTTAATTATCTGCTTCTTAACCTGCCTACAGTGGATGATTACTTAAGAACTATGGACTTATATCCCTGGCTCCAAGCAGTAAGTGCTGGCTTGAGCACAGTCAGGCCGAAAAATCTCCACATTGAAGCAGAGCAGCTGCGGTCCACTGTCATTAGAGAGTTGTTGGATCAAACTTATACAGAGACTTTTGGGACAGGCTGCAGGAGGATAGAGTGTTTACAGCTGCTAGACTCACTCAGGTGTGAACAGGTGAACACAGCAGTGGACTGCAGACACACATGCCGGCATGTTAATCTGTGAAATTATGCGTGTTTTATTATAATGTCACCCTTTATTCATATAGAAACGAGTCTAATTAGGAATAAGACTAAGACAAAAGTGCCCTATCCCAAAGATATGAGACCACGTCACACTTTCATGACCCGCTCCACACCGACCCACGGCTAAAAACACAACCCGTACACTATTGCCTGTAACTGTGTTTGCGTAACAACATTAGGGGAGTTGGCAGTGCTAAAAATGTAGCGTGACAAATTTTTTACACATTTAAACTCACTCTAGGAGAAACAGTTCAAGTGCTGTAGAACTATACAGTGCCTATTAAATTAATATAGTATCATAGCATGAAAATGCATCATACAAATAGAAATACAGCTGTAGCCGACACAAGTAAGATAAGATCAGAGAAGGTTTATTTGTCCCACAATGGGACAATTCCAGTATTACAATGCACAGTTCAAGAAAAGCAAGAGAATAGAATGTGCGGGTCGAGCAAAAATAAACATTTATGTTATGTACAGTAAGTGGCTATTTATTCATATGAGCGTCAGTTGAGCATTTTTAATATGGCAAGTTTTAACGCATATAGTGCCCGATCCCCTCTTGACTATGGATGTGTTCAGTGCAGCATATGGACAAAATAATTAGCAGGTAAATAGCAGCTGAAGTGACTTAAGTCTATATTATCTACAATACAAGGCTATGGCTATGGTTAAGTACAGTACAGAATATGGTGCAGTGCAGACAAGGAATGACTCTGGTGAGGATTACTCCAGAGACGTTTGACATCACTGTATATTACAGTATTGCAAGTGATTATAAGAGATGCATGACACATGTTCAGGGCTAACAGTGTTAGCAGTGTTCAGGAAGGAAAGACCTTTGAAACACAGCGAGGATGAATCAATCCGTCACTGAAGTTTCTCTCCAGAGCAGACAAGGCGTCCTGCAGGGGGCGACACCGAGCAGACAGGATGTCCTGCAGGGGGCGACACAGAGCAGACAGGGTGTCCTGCTGGGGGTGAGGTCCGGCATTGTTTGCTCTACTACAGGAACTAAAATCACTGGCTAAAATTTTAAATTCGTGTGTTTGGTCCAAACCCATGATATTAAAACAAACAAAGAAACGTTTAAAACAAAACAAATATATGTTTAATCAAGTCGACGTAATCCCTCATTCATCCAGGATGATCCTTGGTCGAATTGAGAATTGAAATTTCTTGATCTCAAAAGACTAGAAAAGGTTTCAACATTTCAAAAAGTAATTTTCAGTTCTACCAAGGACCACTCTTGGGCAAATGAGGGATTACACTGACTTTTTATCAAGAATTATGGGGAGAAAACCTCAGCAACCTTAAATTAGCGAATCAGGAACCACTCAGATTGAAAATGACTTCCGCATGGAAGTCGAAACCTCTGGATTTCTAAATCAGATTACTACGTTTATGACCTTCACTATAGAGAATGTCATACTGAGGAATATTCCAAGTAAAGCAATACAATCTTAAGGCAAGCAGGTGTAGCCCCTTCCCCATCAGAAAAATTACATAGAACACCTTTAAAACAAGTTTTAATTGTATATTATCATACTTTTTTTCTTCAATAATTCACTTGACAAGCGGTCCATTACTGTCACCACCCAATTTCACACTACAACTACAACTGTCCGATCCAATTCCAGTCTCTCCCTCTGCACGACATCTAAACAGACAAGGCCAAAGACAATCTCATCTCACCAATCAGAATGAGATCAGCCAGTGTCAACTCACATGACCCGGAGTGAGCCAATCACACGGCCTCCTGCACATCCTCAACTGATCCGAGTGGGCACAGGTGAGAGATCTGCCGCATCAAAGAGCCTCACCACAGACGGAGCCATGCAGCTGATCAGGTCCAGGGGATTACACTTTAATGTCTGTTTCATCTGAGCACCAGCAGGAAAGACCACAATACAAGACCTGAACACTTTCATGCAAATAACCATATACTGAGCACCAGTAGGATAAACCATACATTTTCATCACTCACTGCTGCAGCAATAATGGAACTGACAGAGGAAATGTCAGATGCTATTGGCCAAAAATATTATTTAGTTAACCTGGACCATATAATAGTGCTGGATAATTATGTAAGTGTGGCATTAGAGGTGTGGCACACCAACTAAATTAATTTGTTGAAATAAACAACATTAAATCAGACATGCCCAAAATAGTTTGTGGAGTGCCCCAAGGGTTGGTCCTTGCCCTTATACTGTTCCTATTTTATGTTAATGATATTGCATTGGGTTCGTCTGTCTGAATTAAAAGGAACTGAAGTAACAATAACAATGGAAAATCCATTCCATCAAAGGGATCAATATGGTAAAATTGGTAAAAAGTGTTTTAGCAAAATGTTTGCTATTATATGTTACAAAGATATGAACTGACAGTTGAAATGAAAAGTATAATAATAATTCCTTATTTTGGGGGCCGATATCATATATTTTATACTTCTTTCATCTCCTTTTCATTTACTCTAATTTCATTATTTTATATCCATCTAAAATAAATGGGGGGAGAGTGACATGCACAGGTCACCTGCAAGACAAACCATAACACCACAAACTGAACACTGTGCACTGTAGGATGGCCATTTTAACCATCAACTTATCCCCTGCAGGACCAACAACAATACCATAGCAATCACCAGGACATACCCCATCATATACTGAACACCTGCAGGAAAGACCATAATACTATCAACTGATCAATTATGATACCATACTAAAAACCTGCAGGATAGTATAGAACAACTAAACTATCCTGGCTATGGCCTTTCAAACCACTGAGCATCAGCAGAATAGTATATAATACCACATACTGAACACCTGAAGCATACAATACCATATACTGAACACACAGCTAAATTTACTTTGTATAATCAGCCAACCGTTTCGCTTCCCAAAAAGGACGCTTCTTCATGGCGTCACCACCCTCACATAATGAACCATATACAAAAACAGCAAAACAAATATGGACCAGATCACTGTGATGTTTTGGACTGCATCCTACAGATCAGATGCAAAACAACTTTCTCCAGTTAAACTCAGACCAGACAAACAAATAGAAAGTATCAGCAGTCACCTCCAGTTGAGTATTCGTATTTTGTTTGCACAGTGATTTTGATGGAATTATTTAGTGTACAAATTACGCGCTATAAAAAAAATGGCCTTCACTTGAATCTAAAACATTACTTTTGTTGAGAATTTCAAAATGGCTGGACATACAAATTAACATATGAACACAATTAGATAAAATCATGAGGTAAAACGACAGCACCAACATACACATGAACATATTAAAACATTTATACGTATTTGATTCTCCTTATTTTCCACCCATTGTTTTCACCTTTAGCACACCAGACACCACAACAATCAATAAGGATGCTATTAGGTTAACTTCTGCTTTTAACACTCCCCTGCCAAAGCATTTTAGTCACCTTGGGAAGGTCACCACTACTTTCTCATTCCAAAAAACAACATCAAAATCATCTTATTCCTGTATAAAAAAAATCTTATTTGTCATTTGTTGGCTTATAAATATGAATGACAATGCCCTATATCGACCCGAGCATGTATTTGCTAGCTTGCGACAGTGTCCACAAACAAGCTAGCGGGTCCGCACATAAACCTGAGCACTGTGAAATGAATATTGTATGAGGATGATAACAGGTTGGCAGTGGCTGGAGAATCCTTTAACCACGTGTTCACAGTGAATACAAATAACCAACAGTAGCTTCGATATCAGCAGCTACAAAGGGACTCCCATTGAAAACACAGAAGTGTGGAGGTATGTGGGGGTTTGGGTTAAGGTTCGCACCCACTATCTTTTAGTTAAATTGGGTCAGATGACACAATAAACTACTGAAATAATTACAAATAAAGCACATTTTAAAATGTTTACAACTTGAAATTATTACAGTCGTATTTCATTTTACTGTGGGGGTCCCAAGTCGGTTGCATAATTAATTTGGGGGTCCCGGCCTGAAAAGTTGGGCAACCCCTGCTTTAAAGGAGACCTATTTAGCAAAATTGACTTCTAGGAGCTTTTAACCACATTATAATTGTTCCCCCTTGTCATTAAACCAAGGAAGTTGCATTTAGAGTGATTCATGCTGAAGAGAACTACATATTGTGCATTGATCATATATTCACTATTATACAATGCATAATCATATATTCACTATTTTACAATGTTATGCTGCTATTTCTCTGTGCTGCTCTTTTCTACACTGTGATTTCCAGGGAGTGACCAGTCTCAGTAACACGAGCAGACAAAGAGAAAAAGGAGGAAACCATGAAGGGGGTCAGATGGGCACTGGGCCAATCATGGCCCTACTACAAGGACTTACTTTAGGCTCATGCATATTCATTTTTGTGTCTATAATACTGGAGAATGTGGATGCCCCGTTACTCTCCGGGCTATGAAGACGCGAAGTAACGAGTGTTAGGCACCCGGAAGTCCAGACGTCTGTATAGGTGACTTTGTTAGGAGAATAAAAGAATGCGTATTTGAAACTCATGAATCTTGGTCATCTATAGCGCTGGTATGTGTTAGTAACTGATAGAGAAGATCTTGTTGACTTTCACTCCTCTTCCAGTTTCTGAACACGCAGTTGTCCGAGTTTAATAGAACCGGGCATATTTCTTCAATGCATATTCGAGTAATCTTTATTCTCCTGAAGACAAGACGCCATTGCTCCGCAAATCAGAGTGGCGGTTTTCCACCAGGAAGTTTTTGTATTCGTTTTATTTTGCGATTAAAGATGTCCAAAACCATAATGATCAAAGGGTGTCGTAGATTAGAATTATTTAGAAGACAAAAGCCCAATGAGTCTTCTTTAAAGAACACATGATATCGCATTTACCTCGTGGAGTAACATTTTTTATTTCCAAGCTCAAATCTCACTGATAACCCTGGTTCTCATACATTTTGAATGTTGGCTCTATCATGTTGCATTCTAGAGATATAGAAATATATCTATGCTGCTTTTCATTGCTGGAAGAACCTTTTTAGACACCTAAAATCTGAGAGCAACATCACATTCTCATTGTTTCCTTAGTTATTGTGCAAATTGAATTTGCAAGTCCAAATCTCTGTTGCGTCAGTGCCCAGATGTTTTCCACAAATACGATCCACAGAACACCTAATCAGACTTTCAAACCCCATTGGCCACTTCTATTTTCCCTTTTGAATTATAGTAAACAGATAGCGAGCGCTATTATAATTACTTTTCACTGTTTTCGGGAGCGCAGAGAGCACATGTCGATGTTGACCAATCACTGGGCACTGTTATTATTGCAGTTTATTGTAGATTACTTTCCCAATGTCTCCAATGGGATATGTATTGAAAAACACACAGTACTTTCTACCACTCAGGTAGTTTATCATCAGGATTTGGTGTTACCACTCCATCTACTGGCAGCAGAGGGAATTAACAACAAAAGCTAGCTTTACCGACATGCGTAAGCACACAGTTGTAGTGAACTTTTTTTTTAATATAAACATACAAAATACAAAACATAGAACAAGACCAGGGAGAAAAAACAAAGTAAAAAAGGACAAGAAGCACACAGAAATATAATAAAATCACGGCACGTCTTCTGACAAAAAATACCCATTTTGTCCAAAGTCTGTCAAATGACCGATGCCAATACTGATATTTTCGAATCCAGAGCAGCCGATGGTCAATAAGCTTTGTCAATGTTTTTAGGCTAATATGTATGGCAGATGTTCATGATTTCCCCAAAAATATGATATGAAATTATAACAAACTCAGTTACTAGCCATACTGGCACTGCTCTGCACGCTAAAAGTACAATAAGGAAAAAATATTGAGATATAAACATTTTTGTACACTTGCACTATCCTGTTTTACTAACCATTAATGGAGCGGTGTAGTCATATTTTGTGCAGTGCCCTCTTTGCACCTCTGCTTGAGATTTAAGGCCCATATTCAACTGATCTATTGGTTCCCTACAATTTTGAAGTCACTAATTTGAATTTGTTGTTTTATAAGGGAACGATGTTATAGCATGGTTGAAAACTCATTAAACAAATTTAGCATAATATGCAACTATACCTCGTTGTAAAGTTGTTTCCTCATAAAAACATACCAGGAGTTACTTGAGTAATCTTGCATATTTAGCAGTGGCTTCAGGGCAATCAAGGCAAAAATTACCGTGTGTCACAACTATACATAAATTGTTCAAAAATATATCCAAATAAGCCCGTTTTCCCCTCACTTCTGCTGCTGAAGCTCTGCTGAAGTCACTGTGTCTTTTAGGGGCCGCTACAGGCCGCTGGGTATTACTGCGTGCAAAGCATGGTTCTGCTTTTACCATAGCGGCGCAATCTGTAGCCGAGTTCAGAGGCCTGTTCATGCTCCGCTCTCTAACAGGAGCTTTTAGAGCCATAGCAGACAGCAGCTTCTTTTAGTGGTCTGCGCATGCGCTCTGAGGGCCACACAGCCTCATGGATCTATGATCAAGCCACGCTGAATAAACCTGTGTGGGAATCAAGGATGTGTGCAGGTTTTGCCCTAACTGAGCATGTGCAGAGGAGAAGTGAAGCAACAGCAGCGCCAAATTTCAACAAACTGACTTAAAAACGATCTTTTAGAGACAAGACTTTGTTTGTAACTAAGGCCCTGTTCATGTTTCTAATGACTAGATGTTAGTTAGAAAAACAGGCACTTATTTAACAACATAGAGCGATAATTTGTGTAATCAATTGGTCGATGAAGTAGCCTTATTTATTAATTTAGCTGTCTGTGAGTTTTGCTCAGTAGGGTAGGTGCTTGCCCTTCATGTGGGAGACCTGGGTTTGAAGCCCTCTCATTTTTTTTTTCCCACTTTTTTACTATCCACTAAATATTGATGAACGTCCCAGGTCTGCTTGCCCATCCATAAAAGTCACCGCACACACCACTGATGTTTATTAGCATAGTGGTAATCAGGTGCACCTCAGTGTTTTTAACAAACTTTCAACAACTTGCAAAAGGGATGCCCATTTTTTGCAGAAAAAAAAATAAGTTTTTATTTATTTTGTGTTTTTTTATTTTATTATTTTACCTTCCTTTTTTTAAACAGCACAGATCAGTCACAACTCCAACACATCTTCAGACAATCACAAGAACGTGTTCCCTCAAAACAGTGACAAACCATAGATCCCATTGGAATGAGACTCTTTTAGCTTCCAAACCTTTAGAAATTGATTCCTGGACTGGAAATGCTACCAGTTTCTGTCAACTTTTTTCTGGAGAAAGAAGCTCACTACTTCCTCCTTGCCGCAGGTCAAGCAACTCTGGCATTAGGGTTATAAACTATTGGAGTTTAACTCTAAACTCAGGAAAGCGACTAATGCTAGCTACTCTACATTATACGGTTTGTTTAAGCGTGGTTTATTCAAAATCAATAGGTTTTCTTCATTTATTCATTTGTCCACCATCTGAGAAAAAAAGGGAACCTCCTGGGCTGTGAAACAAAAAGTTCCCATTTATCATTTTTAGTGAAATTTGCTTCAGCTTTGAAATGAGAATTGTGAAAACCCAACAAATGCTCAGTTCATTCCTCCAAACAACGGCTTCACTCCAAATTAGATTTACCGCCCCAAAAAAGCACAGCTTGTTACCACTTACGGTATATTTAGAGTAAATCAGACATCAGAGACCAAAATTAAAGAGTACAGCTTCACAAAGAGGCTTCAGTTTGAATATGGGCTCATTTTAGTCAGGCGTTTAAGGGAAAAGAGGTCAAAGTGTCTAGTTAGTGACCTGTACTTTCTCACCTGCTGGACATTTAGGTGCTGGTGCTTTTGTATGTGGAAAAATCAGTATTGCATGGCTTTTATTTGTTGTACAGTTGATAATTTAAATAACACTAACACACACTAAATACCAAATAATGTGTGATGAATGTCTACCAACGTTGCCATAGTTATTAGCAACTCAAACTAAAGATTATATCTTTTGAATTTGCTAAAAAGTAGTGTAAACATCTGCTCCACGCCTTTATTTTGCTGACTGAGTGTTGAGATGAAACAGGAGAGAGATGAGAAAAGAGAGAGGTGGAAATGTGGAGGCGTGTTGAATCCTGAGCAGGTAGTACTGTTAGACGCATGACAGAGGAGAAGTGGATAAACACAGGGGACAGGAGAAAGAAAGTGAGAGAGAGCAGAATAGAGAGAAAGAGAGAGAGAGGAGAATTAGAGAGCAAGAGAGATCAAGAAGAGAGGGGAAGGGATATAGAGAGAGAGAGACAGGGAGGGACAGAGAGGGAAAGCTAGAGATAGAGGGAGAGGAGAAGAGGGAGAAAGGGAGAGAGGGGGGAAGGGATAGAGACACAGAGAGATGGAGATAGGAAGAGGGGGAGAGAGAAGGAAAGAGACTGAGAGAGACAGAGAGAAAGAAGAGGGAGAGAGAGAGGTATAGGGGGAGAGGGGGAGAAAGAGAGAATATAAAAAGCATCCAGTCTCCCAAGGCCATTTTCCCACAAAGCACAAAAAGTCTAAATGGGGATCGTAATGTCACAAATTAGCATTTCTTATTAAGTAGAAATGCTATTATTTGGATTTTGTATTTGTTTTTATGTAAATGGTTAAATATTGAATTCGGTTTTTATTTTAAAAGATGGCATTTCTATCAGATATGTTGCTTCTATGTTAGTTGTGAGTTTCAGAATCACTATAGCTTGTGTTCACGTGACATCACAACATTCTAGAATACATATTGTTTAAAACTGAGCTAGAGCAGGTCAGAATTCTGCGCTTGAATTTGCTGTTTAACTGTCCTATTGTAGATTTGTTGTTTTTATTGTCAGGAATCAGGAATCAGGATATATTTATTGCCATTGCCAGGGAACAGAATTCACAACATAGGAATGTGATTTGATGACAGATGTGACATGGAAAACCACCCGGGCAGCTGGTTTTCACTCGGCGCCTACTGGGATAGGGTAAGCATAACAATAATACACAGTATACAACACATATAATGAATACGTTGCGTGAGGTCACGCGCAGAATTTTTCAGTGGATCTGGGCCAGGGTCACAAACAGGAGGAGAAGTAGATAGGAGGGAATGCAGACGGCGATAATGAAGGGAGATGTCTGTTGTTTGTGCGTGTGTGTGTGTGGCTCTGTTTCGCTGGCTATCCAGCTGGTCTCGAGGCCAAGGCCGGGAGAAAAGATAAGAAGAAGGAGCATGAGTATGGAGCATAACAGGCATAAAATACTTTTTAGTACATTTGTTTGATCAGTAATTAGTCCAATCATTTCTGGTCCTCTGTGTAGCGATCCGTTTATGCCATTGAGTTACTCCATCTTTCACGAAGTTCAGTGGTTTTGATCTCGTTCCACGGTCTTCTGCACGTCCATAATCCGGACTAAGCTGTTTTTGTCAAATTCTACGAGCTGTGCCATACCGTACCCTGCCGCGTCCGTACCATCAGAACAGGTGGCTTCTCCCGGAGCAGCTTTTCTTGGGGAAAAAACTTTATCCAATGCACTCAGAGACGAGACAAGGCGAAGTAGCACACAGAGCGGGAGCAGAGGGTAAACACGTCTGCACTGGAGGAGAGCTGAGCAAGAAGACGTATGGTAAGATTGTATGGTTCATATCGCTGTAATTACTGGGGCTAGTCACATGAAACAAAAACCGACACAAAGTTCAATGTCTTCTCGGTGAAAGTGGTGCCCTTTTTCAAGGCATTATCCCCATTTATTATTTTGTTGTGATTCTTCTTCATGCCATTAAAATAATCAGACCATGGCTGGCCTCGTGTGGTTGTCTCTGGAGGAAAGAGTCCCAGGTGTGAACAGGTATAAAAGCTCCCTCGTCTCTGTTGATGGTCCGTGTGCCCTGCTTCCTGATTTCAAGCCAGAGTAAGTGGCTGGTGACAATACAATGTTTGTCTTAGACGTTTGTCTTAGAGTGTTTAAAAATATATATGTTGATTTTACCCAGATAATTTATAGTAGGGAAAAAATTGATAATAATTGTCTCTGTAATATTAATGGGAACATAATATATTAAATTGACTACTTTTTTTTGCTTTTAACCATGTTATCTTATGGTTACGTCATCAAAAACCTTGCTGGAGTTTCATTTTGTTGATTGTTTCATTAATAGAGCTCAAGCTGTTTCTGCTGATGACTTTCAATCTGAATTGTCTAATCTTAACCAAGAAGTTCCTCAAGGGTCTGACTTTATCCCACTTTTATTTTCAATTTATATAAACTCAATTGGGCATAATCTAAAACATATTAGCATCCACTTGTATGCAGATGATGTGATTCTATATGCTAGGGCACCTGCTGCACAAGTGATTCAACATATTCCAGTGAAATTTCACTCTATTCAACAAAACTGTGTTCAATTATAATTATTAATGAATTCAAATCAAACAAAATATGTGCTGTTCTCTAAAAGAAAAAAATGTATCTGTTCTCACGCTCGATGGTAATATGATTGAACAAGTGCCCTATGACAAATACTTGAGCATGTGGATCGATGATGAACTCTTTCAACAAACACATACAAGAGCTGACAAATAATCTTAAAGCCAGATCGTCATTCTCCTTTAGAAATAAAAAGTGTTTTCCTCTAAATTGTAGAAAACAGTTAATCCAGGCTTCATTTCTCTTAGTTCTGGAGTATGGTGATATTATATATGCATTCTACAGCAACATGTAATCCCTCATTCGTCCAGGAGTGTTCCATTGTAGAAAAAGATTCAGTTGTAGTCATCTGGACTCTGTTTTAGAAAAAACAAAACAAAACGTTTCAACTCTCATCCAAGAGTCATTCTCAATCAGAGAAACAAGTCTGAGAACTCTTGTTTATATCCTACTCTGTGAGAGCCCTGCCCACAGGGCGGGACCTCCTGCTTAATGGCCCATTGAAACTGGGATGGGCCTATTGTATTGTTCCCTGCCTCACCTTGAGTGCCTATTTAGCATCCGAAGGCCCAGGCTGAAACCCTGGAGACGCCCTGAGCAACAGTCTTAAAACCCCTGAACTCAGTTTATCACTCAGCTCTAAGGTTCAGATCTAAGGTTCAGCTCTAAGGTTCAGCTCTAAGGTTCAGCTCTAAGGTTCACTACAGGAGAAGATACAGAACTGACCACTGTCACTTATACTCTAAAGTAGCATGCAATCATTGGGTGTGAGAAGAGAACAGCACTGTCTTTTGTTTGTTTCTAAGGCTCTAGTTGGCATTTTGCCTGATTATTTATCATGTTTGCTGCACATCAGATCAGGTATTCACCGCTTGAGATCTTAAGACATTTTTATTTTACAATCCGACCGTGTCAACACAGAGAGGAAAAAAGGCTTTAAGAAACTTTGCTCCCTGCCCGTGGAACAAAACACAGAGACTATTTAAAAACATGATTAATTAATCATGTTTACCTGCTCAAGCCTCACAAAGTATTCTGTTTGAATCACACTCTTTCTACTGTCAAACTGTGTTCACAACAAATGCATGGCTCTATCAGCATTGTTTATTCCTGCTACTGTCACCTAATCACCTCATTGGTCATGGAAATATAGTTTGTAAAGTGTGTTTTCTAAATGTACACTATATTTAAAGTTAGAAAATGTGAACGACTAATCTCAAAATGACCACAATCATGCTTAAAAGCCACAAGAAATCACATCATCATATCCACTTGTTTGAAAGAATCACCGACACATATAATAGTTTCTACTCTGACCACTGACCTAAGAATTCACACTGTACACAGCTTTAACAAGACGCTGCTGTTGTTGTTATCATTACATTAAAAAAAATTTTTTGATAGGAAAGTGGTGTGAAATGGGGGATGACAGAGAGAAGGGAGGACATGCAGTAAATGTCGGAGTCGGGAATCAAACTCACGACACTGCGGCCGGCTGCACTTGGAGCCTGGCATTGGTGCGCTGTGCCATAACCACTGGGAAGCACTATCGTTACATTTTCATCGAGTATCCCATAATAAAACTGCTACTTTATTATCCAACAGAACACATACACAATATTAAACCAGTAAATCTTATACAATCCACGTTTTATGATATAGTCCGAGCTCTGTTGTTTGCTCATATGATTTACGACTTTTAAGGATATCCGGCGACCCAGGCTGCTGATTAAATTCTGATCTGAAAGGTCAACCCGTGAATGAATTTGTCCGACTTCATTACGTGACATAATTGGCTGTGTTACTATTATGGGATGTGTTCTTATTACTACTATGACACACTGTATACAGGTTAGGTATCGCAACAGTATTTCGTAACATTCAGAAACACCACCAGCTTTCGTTTAGTTCTATATGATATCAATCCAGGACGGCTCTTGTTGAAAGCGATCAGGACGAATACGTAAAGGTGATTGGGGAGAAGCGTCACAACAGCGGAACAAGCAGAGAAATCCACTAAAAAGTTTAAAGTGACAGGTTAGACAATTACTTTCACTATAATGCTGTCAACATTATTATAGAATTTTACAAAAAAAATCACACATAGTTTTCCAGAGTTTGATCATTTTGGTAAAGTTTATAATTGTACTTCCTGGTTGGCAGCAGATGTGACATACAGAGAGGTAATACCATAAATGTTACCTAGCAACTGTACTGTATACAAGGGTATTATTTGTCAACACATTTTTTAAATGAATGTCTAAACAGTCAGTAGTTCCTTGGATGTAAATTGTTGTGTTGAGGCAAATCTTTTTTTTGTTTTTACTTTGATTCACAAACTGACACTTCACTGAAGTAAACTATGATAAATACTCATCACAAGTACTAGCTTACCAAACAAAGTGCTGATTTTAAATATATCAGTGTTGCCATGTTTTAATTTGGTTCTTTGGGTGACTCACCTTTGGGTTCCACCAAAATTAAAATGCCTCCCTATGGTCGGGCCGATGGATCTGACACCAGTGGACAGGTTGAGATGGATTTTTGTTTTTGTGAACTTTGAGTTTATAGTCGTGATGATCTTGAAGGTGAAATACCTCGGGTAATATTTGGTGACTTTTAAAAAGTAAATATTTAAAAGGTAATTTGCAATAACAAATAAGTGCCAAGTGCAAAAAAAGTCATTGGTGGCGTTGGTTGACTTTGAATTAGAATTAACCCCTGTTTTAAGAAAATATGTTTTTATATTATTTCGGCCAGTTTAAGGCCTGTAAAAAGAGGAGAGGCCTGAGAGCACATGGCCACTTAATATGCACGTAAACAAATTAGCTGTGCATTCAGTCCTGTTCTGCTGCCGATTTAAACACATTTTGGATTTGACAATTAAGAATCATTGAAGACATCGCAGGTGTAAAACAAACGCTAGCTCTGTCATAAATCATGTTCAATACTTTGTTGAAGCACCTTTGGCACTAATTAGAGCCTTAAGTCTTTTTTAATATAATGCTGCAAGCTTGCTACACCTATTTATTCTTCTTTGCAGAGCCTTCCAACCCCAATAAGTTTGGTTAGGGGGGCAATGGTTCATGGCCATTTTCAGATCTCTAAAGAGATGTTAAACTGGGTTCAAGTCTGGGATCTGGCTGGGCCACTCAAGGACATATAACTGTAGCCCCTTCTTTGTTCTCCTGGCTGTGTTTAGGGTCATTGTCTTGTTGGAAGATGAACCTTGGCCCCAGTCTCAGGTCCAGAGCGCTCTGGAGCAGGTTTTCATCAAGGATGTTTCTGTACACTGCTGCATTTACCTTTCAGTTGATCCTGACTAGTCTCCCAGTTCCTGAGGCTGAAAAACATATCCACAGCATGATGTTGCCACCACCATGCATCACTGTAGGGATGGTCCTGGCCAGATGATGAGCAGTGCCTGGTTTCCTCTAGACATGACGGTTGCTTTTCAAGCCAAAATGTCCAATCTTTGTTTTATCAGACCAGATATTTTTGTTTCTCATCGTGTGAGAGTCCATCAGGGGCCTTTTTGCAAACTCCAGGTGGGCTGTCATTTGCCTTTTACTGAGCAGTGGCTTCCGTCTGTCCACTCTACCATACAGGCCTGATTGGTGGGGTGCTACAGAGATGGTTGTTCTTCTGAAAGTCTCTCCACAGAGACACACTGGAGATCTGTCAGAGTGACCATCAGGTTCTTGGTTACCTCCCTGACAAAAGCCTTTCTCCCCGATTGCTCAGTTTGCCCAGCTGTAGGAAGAGTCTTGGAGGTTCCAAACATTTTCCATTTTCGGCTGATGGATGGAGGCCGCTGATGGAGGCTACAGCTCAGAGATTCTTCAATGCTGCAGACATGTTTCTGTCCCTTCCCCAGATCTGTGCCTTGATACACTCCTGTCTCAGAGGTCTGCAGAGGTTCCTTGGACTTCATGGCTTGGTTTGTGCTCTGACACTGTTAACTGTGGGACCTTATATAGATAGGTGTATGCTTTTCCAAATAATGTCCAATCAACTGAGTTTACAGCAGGTGGACCCCAGTCAAGTTGTAGAAGCATCTCAAGGAGGATCAGTGGAAAAACCATGTACCTGAGCTCAGTTTTGAGCGTCATAGAAAAAAATTTGCTTTTTTACTTGTTCTTTTTTTATATACATTTGCAAAGATTT
The DNA here is from genome assembly GCA_015082035.1 of Chaenogobius annularis. Classification (NCBI taxonomy): domain Eukaryota; kingdom Metazoa; phylum Chordata; class Actinopteri; order Gobiiformes; family Gobiidae; genus Chaenogobius; species Chaenogobius annularis. Next base: position 200,214 of record BJKM01000412.1, on the reverse strand, counting down.
ATAACAACCTTCTTTCACATTGTTATTGTGGGTTTGTTTGTAGAATTTTGAGGCAAATACTGAATTTTCTGTGAATACATTTCGGATGCACTGTATATGGAATCATAAAGTGATTGCCCCATTCTATACCTTCCTTCTCTACCTTTCCCCCCACAGTTTATACCTGCAGGTTAAGTCAACTTTGCGAGAGAAAGTGTTCAAAGTGTTTGTGATTCAGAAGGCACACAGACTATGTCTCCGGAGGGTTACTTGGTGTAGATGGACTGCTGCTGGCTTATATATCTCTGCGCAAATGGTGACAAATGCACGAGGATCCATCTGCAGCCTCTCTCTGAGCCCAGCCACACAACTAACTACCTGCAGATGTAACACGAGGCAAAATGTATCTGGAGGCAAGATTGATTTTAAACAGCAGGATGTGTACGTGTTATTAGGTTTAATTGGTTGCTTGGTAGGGAGTACGCTGAAAAGTGGAGTAAAGGCTACGCACGTTCAGAAAAATATATGAGGTGTATGAAACCTAACAGCACGTATAAAGACACATCGGTCAACAATCTAGTAAGGGTGGGCTGGAAGCATGGCTCATAGACGCGCAAGAAAATATTGAAGTTGTTGAAATCTGTCTTAAAGCCCAGAAACAAATAATTATTTCTAGAATAATGTTAGCAGCCTTTCTGTTCTGTGTGGAGTTTGCATGTTCATGTCAACAGGCTCCTCCCCTCAGTGGGTTAGCTGCCCAGGGACAACAGGTGGAAATTAACACTTCAGCAACAACCTGGAACAATGTATCTCTCCCGATGAGGTTAATGTATGTCCCTGTATCAAATTAATAAACGAACCAACTAACTAAAATAGAAGTGGTTTATGAAAGCCTGTGTGACCCCTGTAAATTTGCATTCATGAGCCCTTGCCATTCCAGACATCTGTAATAAAGGTACAAGTGATAAGGGTACTCCACTGTCTTTGGGACTGTTGTAAAATTACTGTAAATCTGCGATTCAAACTAGAGCTACACGATATTGGAAATGATTGTGAAATGCAATATAGCTTTTACATACTGCTCTGTTATTGCAATATTTGCTTTTTTGACACAATAATTTCAGTTGGATAAGCAAATATGTTCATGCCTTGATGTATAATTTAACATTTCAGAAACGGACTGGTTATTGTGTCTTCAAGTATTGTGATATCGATACTTTTACAATATACTTGTGCAGCCTAATTCAAAGCGTGGCTTATCCAATATAATGTGAGGTGTTGACGTTCCTCAGCTGGCAAAAAAAATATTTTAGGTATGTATCCAAAAGACAAAAAATCCAAAAGTTGTTGCCAATAATAAGTAAGCCACACTGATTTGGTCTCCTGCAGGTCAGGAGAACAATTGCATTTTTTGCTAAAGTGTGGACACAGCTCCCAATACATTTGGACAATGAAAATGGCGTTTGTGATCAGATAAAGGAGTTCAAGACAGTTTATATTTTCTTCCATTTATTGCCTTATGCACTGAAATACAAGAAGAGGCCCATCTATTACCACACCATTCACTCAGAGCACCCCTTCTTAGGCCATGTACACACATAGGCGGGTATTTTTACAAACGCATATCCACCGCATAAAAAGTACTGCATACACACATAAATGTTTTAAATATATGTCCATCCGCACCAACCCGTATAATTGTGCTCTTGAGCGCAGTCATAAACTTGCCAGACCAAGCCTAAAAGTTAGACCCAATCTAATTAATATACTATATATGCCTACACTTGCAAAGTTCCCAGATTTGCCTTTACCTGCCTGTGGGTATCTCCAGACTAAAACCTTATTTTGCATCAGCTTCTTGTACACATAAAAAATAAAATGTTCTTCTTGTAATATAGTGATGACTAAAAAAATAGACAAAAAAATAAGAATAATAAGGTGGGTGGTGTTTTCTAACTACAAATCAAGTTAGAAATCTGGGGGTAATAATGGACTCAGACTTACATTTTAACAGCCACGTCAAATCAATAACATCAGCAGACTTTTTACCATCTAAAAAACATTGCCAAAATCAAAAGTATAGTGTCTAAACCAGACTTGGAGAGACCTGCTTATCCATGCATTTGTCTCTAGTAGATTAGACTACTGTAACGGCCTGCTCACTGGCCTCTCCAAACGAGCTGTAAAACAGCTGCAGAACATCCAGAACGCTGCTGCTCTGCTGGCTCGGTCCTGACTAGAACCAGGAAGTACGATCACATTAGTCCTGTGCTCAGGTCTCTGCACTGGCTCCCTGTGGCTCAGAGAATAGACTTTAAAGCAGCTCTGCTTGTATACAAGTCTCTCCATGGCCAAGCACCAAAGTACATCTTGGATGTTAGTGCCATATGAACCATCTCGGACTCTGAGGACCTCAGGGACCGGCCTCCTTCTGGTGCCCAGAGTCTGAACTAAATGTGGGGAATCTGCTGCGTTTCAGTTTTATGCAGCTAAAATCTGGAACAGTCTTCCTGAAGATGTGAGACAGGCCGCTACTCTGGCATTGTGCAAATCTAAGCTAAAAACAGTTTTGTTTAGCTGTGCATATGACTGAAATGATTTTATTTGCACTCTTCTCTTTTTATGTCTTAAACTATTCTGTCATGTCTTTGTGATTTTAATGATTTTTTTTCCTGTTGTGTGAAGCATTTTGAATTGCCTTTTTAGACGAATTGTGCTCTACAAATAAACTTGCCTTGCCTTGCCTAATGCATAAAAACTGTTATTACTATGTTATTAACAGTGTTTTTTGTTGTTGTAGCAGTTAATATGAAAAATCGTAATAAATGCATTTATCAATAAATGCAAAAAATATATAATAATCCTTTATCTTGATTTGGTGTTAGCACATCATCTACTGGCAACGGCCGGAACTACCATGAAAAAATGAAATACTAATGTCAGACTACAGTTGGAATGAACGCAATTTGAGGCAGAAATGCTCAGAACGAGTCCAGTGACGGTTTATGAACTCAAAAGAAAAAAGAAGACAAAAATAATCTTTTAGTACGTATGTATGTATCCTATAAGAAACAGCAACAGAACAGGTATTGATTTGAAGGCAGAGAATTACAGATTTGAGCAGAACATGATCTGATCAAGACACTGGTTGTGGTGACGAGGAGGAGGAGCTAGGTTTATGCTTGACGCAAGGGGCCGCGCAGAGAAAGGTAGTCATTTTTGCTGATACGCCCTCTCGCATACCCTGATTTTCCATGTCAGCGTCAGGGAAAAATTCGTAATTATGCAGACTTTTGTATTAGGTTCTAATCGCTTCCAAGCTGAAAGAAATGTGTTTTAATGCAGGTTGGCATTAGATGTATTTTGTTTGAAGATCTTTTTTTTATACAGTTAAGTAGTCTCCATGCGTCTTGACATTTGAAAATGCCTGTCCACTTTGTCGCGTGTCACAGAGGCTGACCCTGTCCACTGATGATGAGAGGCATTCACATTGATTAACTATGACATATGGAAAGCACGCTTCACCTTTTACCATTTACAACCAACCAGTATCATCTGGGAATCATGAATCACTTCTAAGTATGTGCAGAGAAATATCCTGGTCTTTTTGATTTGTCCGAAAGTAGCTATAGTGTTCTGATTCCTTGATCAAAACGTATAAAAAAAAAAAAAGAAGAAAACTCGGAGTAGAGTCGTTGCTCAATACGTCAGAGTCTCGAGGAGCCAGCTGAGGTGGCCCATCCTGTATGGTTAATTTTGCGGCCCTCAATGAAGAACTTTTGGACACACCTGGCATACAAGATTAGTCCATGTGTAGAACCTATAAAAAAGGAGGTTCATAAAGAGCATAACAGAGCACCCTCTGCTGATTAGAGTTAGTAGTATAGTTAGTATAGTAGTAATTACAATAGTAACATTTATTTTTAGTAAAACTGTAAAATGTCCAATGCTTTTTAGAGGGACCGAGATTCTAAAATAAACCCTAATTGTTCCCCATGAATTATACCTAAACCATTGTTACGCTGATGAAGCAAAAACTATTCCTTCCCCCAGTTTGCTTTGCTTTGATTAGCAAGCCCCCGGTACAGCGCAGGGTAATTAAAGCTGCACGCGCACCCACACGCGCACACGCACACACGCACACACGCACGCACACATGCACAAGTGGGTCAGACATCGGCCTACATTGTTCTCTCAGACACCAGAAAGAGCAGGTCATCACCACAACACAATCGACCCCACGAGCCAATGAGCAAAGGAAGAGCCAAAGACAGATGTGCCAGCAAGAACTGAGGAACAAAACATGCTAATGAGGCGGCCCGGAGAGTGTGTGGCAGTGGTGGGCACGTGGGTTGGATTCCGCAGGCAAATTGTTCACCATTACATAGAGAAAAAAATAGTTGAGGATAGAAAGGCTAGCATCAAAACATTCTTCAGCAAAAAAACTCAGATGGCATTGAAGTGAGGGGGATAGCAAACAGAACCAGCATTTTCAGAGAGCAACAAGCTTTTTAACACACTTGGGTCCTAGGTAGTTGATCAGGGTGCCCAAATTCCCTTAAACATGCAACCTATTCTTCAGAAAAAAAAATCTTGGTCCCACATTACAGACAAACTTGAGGCCCATCTCAAAATTGCCTTTTGTTTCTAAAGTGTTATTACTGCAACTCTTTGTATGTTTGCATCGACCAGCTCAGCCGTCTACAGGGAGTACAGAACGCAGCAGCCCGCCTTTTAACTGTCAAAAAGTGCAAGGACCACATCACTCCTGTTCTTAAATCCCTGCACTGGCTCCCTGTACATTTTAGAATCCATTTTAAAATGATTACGTTTGTTTTTAAAAGTCTCAATGGCAGAGTAACTTCTCATTTATTTGATCTCCTCCAGCCCCATGTCCCATCTAAAGCCATGTGCTCTGCAGACCAGTAACTCCTGGTTTTCCCCAGGACCAGGCTTAAGACCAGAGAGACAGTTGTGGAACACTTTAACTTTGCACATCAGAACTGCACAATCACTTGAGCACTATAAATTCCTGCTCAAGACGCAATTATTATCTTTGGCATTTGACTCCAGATAGATAAGCGTTTACTATTGTTGTTTGTATGTTGTTTTGTATATGTAGTCACTTCTATGTATTGTTGTACAGCACTTTGGTAAGCTCTGGCTATTTTTAAATGTGCTTTATAAATACATTTGATTTGATTTGATTTGATTTGAAGCTACAAAGTCTTTTAAAAAGCCCTACACAAGCAACACCAGCCACTAATATATGCCCAGTAAAGAAGCAACAAGATGAATGGGTGCAAATGAGATGCACATATTTGAAATAGCGTATTTTACATCATTAACTTTAAAACATTAATGGGTTGTATTTTTATTGATGCATTTCTGTTGCCTGGGACCCAGAATACACCAATACTTAACAAAGATAAGAGTCTGGTCACCATTTTTATCTCCCCGAGTTCAGATGATCGTGATTAACAGGTGGATTAGCCAATCAATGGTCTGTCCATATCGGCAACTAAAACATTGTTAATGTCTGCAGAATCATGAGCAACCAGTATTTTTTTTTTTTTTTTAAAGCAACCAGACTGACAACATTTGCAAGAGACATGAAATAACTAACCAAAAGTGGCTACAAAGAAGCGGGCTTGGAAACCCTCTAAAAAAACCCTAACCCTATGCCTCTCTCTTAACCAATCGCACACTCTCTCTCCAGTACCCCCCCCCCTCCTTTCTCAGGTCACATTCACAATACAAACTGAAGCGGACTCGGTTCGATTGGGAACCAAAGTTGCAACATTGTCTCTTTCTCTGAGTTGTTCACAATACACTTTTATCAATCATACCAAATGTGGAGAAAGATGCCTCTCCCCCTTGCCTGTAGAGGCACTGTGTACAATATCAGCCAAACGAATGAAATGTGAGGGAGAAGCCGGTGCGGTGCTCTGATCCGGGCCCCATGAACAAACTTGGAACAGGACTTTAGCGCTCTTTGGCTTGTACGGATTTACCGGCCCCACATGTGCACAACCTGCCTCACATGTGCACAACCTGCCCCACATGTGCACACAACCTGCCTCACATGTGCACAACCTGCCCCACATGTGCACAACCAGTACCACGTGTCCAACCAGTCCACATGTGCACAACCTGCCTCACGTGTGCGCAACCTGCCCCAAGAGTGAGCAACCTACCCCGCGTTTGCTCAACCTGCCCCAAAGGTTTTTTTTTTTTTTAATAAAAATCTCAGCTGCTCTGAAAGGTATGACATCATCATATTTACCCTAATACTCAGCTTATTACTGGCTGAATATAAGCCACTTTTCCCATGTTGAAGCCATCTTAAGTGTTATTTTTTAGATTTTATTCTATTTTCTTTAAAATATTGTTGGGGGTTTTTTTGTAAGTATAATCACTGGAAACTGTGATTTATTTTTGTGGGATCATCAGTAATTCTAAGTAAACCAGAGTTTCAGAGCACCAAAGTTTATTCATTGACGGGACAATCCAGCGACTGCGTCAGTGGCAAGAGCACTCATGGATTCATCTCCAACCAGTGTCTTTGTGTCCTTAGGCAAGACACTGTGCCCCCTTGCCCAGTAGGAATGCGCTGTGTGAGTGTGAGTGAGTGAGTGATTGGTGGTCGGCCGACTGGTAGCCTCACTCACGTCAGTCTGCCTCAGGGCATAGGGCTGCATAAATTGTTTAAAAGTGTGGAGTGAATGAATACACCTAATATATGTGCCTGTCACAATAATTACTAAATGGACTTATTGTTCAACAAATTGTTGCGAGAACAATGTTTTTGGGGCTCAGTATTTATTGTGTGTACATCTTTATAGCGGGGACAGATTTGATATGTTTTGTGGTACATTAAGATTTAAAGTAATTTCTATGGCTAATTATAAATATTAACTTACTACTAGAGGGTTTAATGATTGTGACATGGGCATAATGTAGTTTCAATATCCTCGTTTAACATTCATTCTTTCTTTGGAACTATATCACACTTCAAAATTGTGACAGGCTTACTAATACAAGATAAAGTGGCCTAAAAAGTGGCCTAAAAAGTGCACTTTTTATATTATTTATTACATTGCACCTCACTGTTTGTTTTCATTGGTGGAATGAAAATAATCAGGAAATAGTTGTGTTACTTTGAATAAACTGTATTGTATAAAGATGCTATTATCTATTGAATGAACATTAATTAATTATTACAATTTTAGCACCGTTCATGACACAAAAATACATTTACAGAGCATTATTCATTCACTCCACACTTGGGGGTAAGGTACTTATGCAGCCTGGGGCAATTTGCACCATCCACCACCAACACTCACCAGATTCATGCAAGGTAATTGTGGGTAAAGTGTCTTATTGAAGGACACAACCACAGTTTGCTCTACAACCACAGCTTTGTGGCCTAAACACGCCCACCCCCTCCCCCCCCACGAGGCTTCCTGGTGTTCCAGGGGTCTCATCCCAAGGATTTGACAGGCACTGCTTCCAATTGATGAGCATCTGTGGTGGACATCATTGGTACCTAATGCATTACAGAGACTAGAGGACATAGGTGAGAGCTTTAACATAGTCTTACAATTTATAAATCTGTAGCGTGACTCTGTGGGAATTCTTTTGTTTAAAACATATATGGGTTCACATCAACGATTGATATGTGTCTTTCGAGACGACAGAAATGTTAGTAAGACTTCCTTATAAGCTTGAATCGTCAGGTGCAGTTTGTGATCTCAAGTACACACCAGGTGTATGTGTGGGGTTGTTGCGCCAATTGGTGCATAATCCTGCGCGAACTTTTCATTCTGGTTAAAATAACTCTGCGTGAAATATAGATGGGCCAGCTATTTGGGGCAGTGTCTAGTTTTGCTACGAAGAGGCGAACTGCTGATGAACTATATTTTTTAAACATAGTGTTCATTGGGCAACTCAGACGATTCGATATCATAGCGTGTCTATTGTTTCACATGAAGGAGAGGGTAAATTTATAAAGTAAGGACCATTTGGTGGTGTTATTCATAAACTCTAGTACATACTGTGACTAACTGGCAAAGGGGCCCATGGATTTGCCTTGCATTAAGTAGTCGGCTTAATTTGGATGCAAGAACAATTTCTCCAGTGAACTCAGACAAGAACTCGAAAAATCAGCGTCGCTTCAAGAAAAAAGAGAGGGCGGGGAGAAGGTGGGACTGTTCTAGGCTTAGTTTACACCTCAGAGCGTTGGGATTGTTAACGCCTCAGCAGTTTGATTCTTTCACGCCTGTGTGGTGAGAGCACATGACGCACTCGTTTGGAAATTTTTCACGATTTACTTTTCTTTAATTAGCCGCACATAAATTTTTTTCCTTTACTTACATGGTGGTTTTCATTAATTGATATTTTAAATATAGTCGTGACCAATGATTGAGAGTGCAAGACCATTATAGTCGTTGGAACCAAGACTTTGGAAAAGGACCTTCAAACTAGACACAGGATCATCATCAACTTACTGGCCTCAACTCGCTATTTGTACCTCCAGTAGAGGGTGCTGCACCTTTTAGATAAACGGTCACTGCTGTCAAAAGAGGCTGTAAAAAAAGTCGGGAATCAACAGGTGATGATGAACAGCGAGCCCAGCAACGTACCGGGTCTGACTATTAGCACACAACTAGGAAGTCACACCAATTCACATTTAAGCTCACCTTGCTCAGGTCATCTGCACTGGCTCCTGTGGCTCAGAGAATAGATCCTTTAAAGCAGCTACTTACGCTTGGTGGTACACGATTCTCCATGCACTAGCACCAAAGTACACTCATACAGGCAGTCGTTCGAGTACGCATTTCGAAACTTTCGGCTTGAGGACCTCAGGGACGGATCTCACTGGCTGGTTGGCCAGAGTCAGGACTAAATGGGGAAGTGTGCGACTCGTTCAACACGGTCTCAGAACAACGACCAAGTTTTCACGCAGGGACCGGGGGGATGAGGACGCGAAACAGCAAGACAAGCGGCGCGGGGATTTATGAACAGGGTCCACAGGCTACTTACATAAGCTGGCTTGTGGGGAACTTGCGATTTGCCACGGATTTGTCGAGCCAGAGGAGCGCCAGTAGGAGCCACACTCGAACCTGCTGACGTATCCATTGTATTAGAAAAAAAAAAAAAAGAAAAAAAAAAAAAGGAGATTTTTCCAAAACCCGGCACGCGTTCTACGCCGAGTGCGCGCAGCTGCTGCTCCTCTTGCCGCCTCCTGCCGCCGCCACCGCGCCTCCACTGCCTTCTCCGTTCCGTTGCCGTGCGTGTCTGTGTGCGGCGCGGTGTGTGTGTGTAGTGTGTCAGATTAACGTGCGCTCCGTGTCACGTCTTAATCCAATGAGGCGAGCAGGAGGCGCGCAAACAGTTACTGAGCGTGCATGGCTCCTTCTGCTTCTGCTGCTTGCTGCTGGTTCTCTCGCTTTGGCTGCTTCACCAGTCTACTTCCCTTCTCATGTCTCTGTCTCTCTCTCCCTCGTGGAGTGTGTCTGTGTGTGTGTGTGTGTGTGTGTTGTGTTGTGTTGTGTTTGTGTGCGAGCTCTTAACGTCGCCACCTTTTTTATCATTTGAAATCACGTCGTGTTTTTCCGAGCAGGCACCTGCTGAATGCTTCCACTTCTGAATAGAACAGGCATTAAAGAACTACAACCTGAATAAAGGATGCAATAAGTTTTAAATGATTCAAAATAGTCAATACCTAATGAAGACATAATGCATCATGTTTGTTTTTTGCTTTAAATCTTAAATCACTGCTTTGCTTCAGAGCGGATTGGTGCGTTCTTACGTGAACAATAGGGGTTTACCGGTCTGTCAAAGCGACCCCTGCGCGGTCTCGCTCGCTTTTGGCTCCTGGAACGCTTTAGTTCGTTTTGATTGGGCAAAAGAGAATGCACACTCAGGTGAAAACAATATGGAAAAAAGCAAATATAAAAACATAATTTCTGGTCAAACACTGACTTGATCTGGTGATAAACCGTCATGTTTCCACTGTTTATCAGGCTGATCCTGCACATGGTGTCGAGACCAAATCATCTTTTTTTCCAGTATATACTACAAAATATCCAAACCCAATGAATTACATAAAGAGGCGTTCACATGTGGTGTCGAGACGCAGAAAAAGCTTACAATAAACCAGAAGTAGTTTCTTCTTTACTCTAGCTTTGGCCACGTCTCACAGCAACACAAAATTAGAATTACTAAAGGTCTTTTTGTGAATAGCTGAACTTGGCCTTGTGATTAAAAAGTATAATTCAGGTAAGATTTAAATTTGAGTTAATAAGTTGCTTGAGTAGCAGAGCTCTGCCTCTGGACCCTGAGAGTGGAGACACTGCCAAACCGCTCCTATGTGACCCGGTCTACACTGGACAAGCCTCCTAGTTCTGGCTCCACAGTCCATCTGCAAATAGAGGCGTGTCAGTCCTGGACATTGCCTGTTCGTCTGTGGGAGCAGGATCTCTCCTTCAGTGTGGTTCTCCTGCACATGTTCATGTCAGAATTCTTCTTGTTGAAATGTGCATTACTTCACTCATGTGGTCTGCCACCTGCATATCTGCATGAAGATGCTTTTGTTTGTTTGGTATATTAAACCAATCTGTTTCCATGGAGACAAGCAGATTGAACCTTCAGGGCAAATTACCGGTTAGATCTGTGGGTAGGTGACATCGCTCACAGTAAGAAGACATGTTTAATTTGGAGGAATAAAAACACTTGTAATTGAATAAATGATAGACAGATATGTTTAATGCCATACTGTGGAACGTTTCTGACAAAGATATATTATCTCCATGGACACAAACGAGTGACAGACCCTCAACAGAGAATGTAGTGTCCATCTTTTATGACACATTCTGATCATTTTAATGCTCCAACACATGATTATATTCCAATGGCTTCTGTTTTGAGCTCTTAACAGCTTTACCCTCCTCTGGCTTATAAGGACACTTGAGGGACACTTTCTTGTCCCCGTAGGAACATTTGTCTGGGAGGCAACCTGTCAGGAGCAGAGAGCGCCAAAAGAGCAGCGCCTGGGGACCATCTCCAGAGCTTGTGCTGGGCTTGGTCAGGACTACCTTCTTGAAGACTTTACCTTACTATGCATTACCTACTGGGCATATTGCTTTGAATCAGGGCCCAATACCTGTCATGCCCCAATTTTAGCTGTGAAACATAAAATACCATTGCTAAGTTGTGTGTTTTGTCCCATGTGCTACTAACCCCCCCTCAAATGTATTTATCTATCTACTGTGTTCAAAAAGTAGAATAAAACCCTTTGTGTAATGATTTTCTATAGTCTCTGAGATGTTTTCTGACACTCTTACTGTGAATAAATGTTTGTTTATTGTGTAATTTTTGAAAATACCAGATTTTGTGCTTTATGTATTGTCCTGCAATTACAGTAACCTCAAATAATGAGACGTTATGTCCAGACAGTTACTCAGCGTTTTAGTCTCTCAAGTACTTTTTACTCTTACTCGAGCATCTTCATGGACCACTACTTTGTATTTCTACTTGAGCACATGGTGGAATGTAACTAAGTACAAAAGTGAAACTACTGTGTCTTTATTCATTTTTATACTTTCTACTCTGCCACATTTTTTAACCGAACTGAAAATATGTTATGATTTTTGTCAAAAAATCTCAAAAAACGGAAAAAAAATCTACACAATTCTTTAATTTTTACTCTTAAAGTACACTTTTAAATGGGTTTGAAAACTTTTGTCAGGTTTACTTGACACGTGCAAAGTTAACAAGACTGAATACTTCTTCCACTGCTTGAGTAACATATTTTAAGTAACGTCACCCGTACTTCGAGCACTATTTGGGCTGCTCTTCGCACCTCTGCATAAAACACTGAGTGCACCGGTTCTGAATACAGATGACCGCGCTGTTAAATCCCCTCCAATCTCCTGCTCCAGTCTGAGCCGGGGCTGGAGCAGAGATATTGAAAAATGCAGCTGATGGGCCGTCCGTGCTGGTTACCATCACTCCGGCTGTGTGCCAGACTCGGGCCCACACTGCAATCTCTGACACATGGAAACGTATTGATTTACCCCAGCGCTGAGTGAAATGCTTCGAAATGCAGCTGTACGATTCTTGTGACAGATTAACATTCTGAATTGCTGTTCATTTGTCAACAGTGAACCCAAACGTTTGAATTGTTTTATGGTTAAAGAAGGGGACGTACGTTTGCAATGTTGGCTTTAAGACCGTGTTTTTATAGTTTACCCTTCTCATTTCCCTTCTCCAAGTTTAGTCGGGAAATTCTTGGTCGATTAAAGACCTGACCTTTGCATCAAATAGTCGACTAAACTGGAATGAGGCGACTCAAAATACCCATAAATGATCAGGTTTCAAGTAGAGACCTTGAGGAGAACCACAGTGAAGGAGAGATCTTACTCCCACGAACGGACAGGCTTCAGATGGCCGAGGACACACTTCCATTTGCCGATAGGCTGTAGGGCCAGAACCATCAGGGGGCAGAGAGCACACATGTTAACACCTCATACTAAATATTTCTTAAATCTAACATGATTCTAGACAATAACAGCATCAAAAACTTTGCAGAAAGATGTTTTGGTTTTGTTTCACGAAGTGCCACAAATCCGACAGTGAACTTTAGACCAGGCTGTGTGGGCGGATGTTCTACACACTCCTGCAACACACAGACTTTACCGTATCATACAAAAGTGATGGCTTATTTGCCAGTATAATGAAAAATCATCATCATGTCTGGCTCATTTGCGCTGGCAGAGAAGATGTTGAACTTTGTGCCAGTTTGTGTTTCATGTTCATTAGCCCAGTAATTACAGCGATACTGTATTTAACATTAATTAAGCTTCTACTAAAACAGTAAGAAATCCCACAATCACTGAATATGAAACGTTGCTTTAAAATCAATCTCACCATCCATAATATTCACCTTATCCCGTCAGGCAGTCCGGCGTCGCCCTTGGGTGTTGTGGAGGCATTTGGTAATCGGGAGGTGGAGGTGGAGGTTGGCCCGACGATGGCATCTGATTGGATAACTAAGTAATGAGGAGCAGAGGAGGGTGAGAGAGGAGAGAGAGAGAGAGAGAGAGAGAGACTAAGGCAAGCGAGAGATGAGAGAGAGCAAGAGTAAGGAGAGAGAAATGAGAAACAGAGATGAGAAAGAGAGGAGAGAGAGAGAGCGAGAGAGTAATGAGAGAGAGGGGGGAGAAAAGGTAGGGAGAGAAAGTGTAAGGAGAGAGAGTGAAGAGAAATGAGGGAGTGAGGATAGAGAGAAAAGAGGTGAGTGAGAGTAAGGAGAGAGCGAGACTAAGGAGAGAGAGAGATGAGAGAGAGAGAGTAAGAAGAAAGAGAGGAGAGAGCGCAAGAGTAAGGAGAGAGAAATGAGAAAGAGAGAGATGAGAAAAATGAGAGAGAGTGAGAGTAAGGAGAAAGAGAGATGAGAAAGAGAGGAGAGAGAGAGAGTAATGAGAGAGAGAGGAGGAGAAAAGGTAGAGAGAGAATGTGTAAGGGGAGAGAGAGAGTGAAGAGAAATGAGGGAGTGAGGATAGAGAGCAAAGAGGTGAGTGAGAGTAAGGAGAGAAAGAGAGAGAGTAATGAGAGAGATGGGGAGAAAAGGTAGAGAGAGAAAGTGTAAGCAGAGAGAGAGTGAAGAGAAATGAGGGAGTGAGAGTAAGGAGAGAGGAAGGAGAGAGAGAGAGAGAGAAAAGAGAGAGAGCGTGTGTAAGGAGAGAGAGAGAGAAACAGGAGTGAGAGAGGGGAGGGGCATGACAGCACGCGCTCGGGATGCTCAGGGATTTGGTTATCAATGGTTGCCTGGTAACCACACATCGTATCCAGTGTCCTTTCACCTCCCTCCATCCTCTTTGCTCTCTCTCTGTCTCCCCTTTCTCTCCATCCTGTCCTTCTTCTTCTTCCTCCCTTCTCCATCATCTCTCCATCCTTCTCTCTCTCTCTCTTTCTCCCTCCTCTTTCCAGTCTCCTTGCTCTCTCCATCCCCTCCTCTGTCTCTTCTCTCTCTTCATCCTATCTCTCCCCCTCCTTTTTGCTTTTTCTCTCCCTCTATCTTATTCACTCTCCCTTATCTTTCTCATCTTTCTCTCCTCTCCCCTCTCACCCTCACCATTCCACTCCTTTTCTCTCTCCCCTTCCTCGGTCTCTTCTCTCTCCTCTCTCTCCCTTTTCTCTCCCTCTCTTTCCAGCCCCTCCTCTCTTTCTCTGTCTCTTCCTTTCCTCTCCTCTCTCTGTCTCTACCCTACAAGTCCTCTCCTCTCCTCTTTCACACTACGGTTCCCAGGTGTGCTGTGGAGACTTTGGAGGGCCCCAGACAACAACAACCAGGGGCCCAACACTGTACACAACCCTTTATCTCTGCCAGTGGGCTCGTTTTCATCCCATTCAACTTCAGTCTTGTTTTGTTTGAAGAAATGTTTTATTATGTCACATTTATCCATTTAAATAGTATATACTTTAAACTGATCATTATAAATATTGTGTACAGTGTTTAAAATGTACACAGAATCGCCCGGGGTCATTTAACACGCTGAGATTTGACTGTTTTTATTAATTTATTCAACCATTTAATCCTAAATTATTATTTACATTATTTTTAATTATCCGATTTAAAAACGAAATAGTGTGATTTTACAAATTACAAATGACAAATGACAAATGACAAATATATAAAAACTTAAAAATTTAACAAAATAATATTGAGGGAGCATAATTAAAATCAGATTGCGAAAGTTCATAGAGTCAAACCCGACAATACATAAACACATATTACAATACAAATGATGAATTACGATACAACCAATCATTCATGGTCAGACTGCAGAATTTAGAATTACGATATTATGACATATTATTAGTATATATTCAGTGCTAATAAATATGTCAGTGACGTATGTGACGTGGCCTCAGAAAGTCAATGTTTGAACCATTCGATCGCGAACAGACACACTGAAATCCTTCTCTTTGGGGACTTGAACCTAAGACCCTTTGGTTGGTCTTATTTCTATTTATAACACACCTCGAGATAAAGTCAATAAAAACAGGAATCTAAACAAAGCAGTCGTCGGCGCAGGTTCTGTAGCAAAAGAAATTCTGTCACCTCTTTTAAATTTTTCCCAAAAATTGAAAATTGCAGTAGCACTAGTTGTCCATCAGGAAGAATCCAAAATGGTACAATGCAAATGGGCCCATAGAATTACAGAGTTCCATTAGCGTTCTGTGTAGGCCAGGGGTGTCCAAACCTTTTTCACAGAGGGCCGCATTTTGAAATTTATTCGGGGCAGAGGACCACAGATAATATGAAGATGAAGTGACTAATTCAAAATGATGCATTTGACATAGTTTCGATGGGCCTCCACACCTTTCATAAAACTTGGAAAGTTAATATTAGGTTGGTATAACATCAAAATGTTTGAATTTTTTCAATTTTACAGTAAAAAGTACTACTTTATGCGCTTTGACCAAAATTGGTCTGAGGGCCGCATTTGGCCCCCGGGCCGTAGTTTGGACATTCCTGATGTAGGCGAAAGTGCTGAACTTCACGGACAATACAAAGCCTGGTGCATGATGGGAAGTGAAGTGCTGTAACAAAAGAGGAGCTGTTTGGATCAGAAACGTATTTACTTTTATGTTCTATACGTTGATATCATCACAGTTCTTAAAATGAGTCCGAAAAGGCCCAGGGTTTGGGAAATGGACATATTTGACTGACTTTGGACCAAATGGGACTTTTATTTAAATTTCAATATGCCGTGTTTTTGTTTGTAGTCATGTTTAGTTGATGTCTGCGTGTGTCTTTGTTTTGATTTGAACTCTCTGGTCGTTTTGTGTTTTCATTTTCATCTTCTTCTTCTTTGGTGTTTTATGGCGGCTGGTATCCATAAAAATACAAACTGCCCCCCGACATGCCCACCATCACAGACTTTAGCCTTTTTAAATCCAGGCTTATAACAGTTTTTTTTGGATGGTTTGTTTTTACATAGTTTTGTATGATTATTATTGTGAAGCACTTGGGTCACTTTGAATGTTGTAAAGGGTTCTATCAATAAAGGCTGATTGATTGATTGATAAAGTGTTACATTACTGCCATCTACTGTAGTTGTACGCCTTCAAAGTATGTGTTTTACGCTATACTGTTAAAAAAAAAGAGCAAAAAAGAAATAAATATTAATAATATATAAAAAAAGAGAGAGATCATATAATATATATATATATATATATATATATATATATATATATATATATGTTTTTTTTTTTTTTAAATTGATTGACAAATCAATTGCAGGGTTTTTACCAAACAATAAATATGGTATTTTTATGTTTATTTTCCAGCATCTTTGGTGATTTATATGTATTTCTATTTGTTTTCTGTCAGTGCAGTAATTATGCAGCTTATTGTATTGTGTTGTTGCTGTGTTGTTTGGCCTTGTGCTTCATTCATGGTTCTTGCAAACTCTGTGGAAGCGTTGAGTTCACGGCGTGACCGGAGTAGGCGGGGTCTGGAGAGAGAGCATGGATTTGTGAGGGGAGAGAGGAGAGAGTGGAGAGAGAGAGGGAAGAGGGGCGAGAGAGTGAGAGAGGGGAGAGAGAGGGGAGAGAGGAGAGAGAGGGGAGAGAGGGGAGCGAGGAGCAGGGAAGGGTGCAGAGGAGGGATGTGGAGGTAATGGTGCAGAGAAATAAAGAAGAGGGGTGAGGGTACAGAGAAGCTATTGTCATGTGAGGAGGAGGGAAGGAGAGTGCTGAGGAAGAGGGAAAAGGAGGTGAGGGCGCACAGAAGGGAACGTCATGTGGTGAGGATGTTGAGCGCAAAGGATGCAGAGAAGGAGGGAACAAGCGATGAGGGTGCAGAGGATTAGGGAAAGGGAGGTGAGGGTGCAGAGGAGGTAACACTGTGTGACAGGAGGAAGAGGGCGTGAGGTTACAGAGGAGGTAATGCCATGCGGTGTGAGGAGGAGAGGAGGAGGGTGAAGGGTAAGAAGAAGAAAAAATGGGATAGAAGAGGAAAGAGGGGTGATGGTGCGAGGAAGACGGGGGTGCAGAGAAAGAAAGGTATAGTGGAGGGAAGAAGGGCGCAGGGTAGGAAGTGTAAGAGGGTGTGAGGGTGCAAAGGAGGGAAGAGGGTAGGGGTGCAAAGGAGGAGGGACGAGGAGGTGATGGTCCAGAAGAATGGGGGAGAGGAGGTGAGGGTAGGGAACAAAGGAGGAACAAAACGACTGTGATGAAGAGAACATGAGGCTGAGAGGGAGAAAGAAGAAGAAAAGGAAGTTGGAAAGATGAGTTAGGGAACATGAAAGGTAATACGGAGCGGCAAAGAGGAGGTGAGGGCGCGGACGAGGTGAGGGCGCAGAGGAGGTAAGAGCGCAGAGGAGAACGAGAGTGCTGAAGATGAGTGCAGAGGAATGAAGATAAAGTAGGGCACATAGAGGAGGAAACATGGTGTAAAGGTACAGAGGAGGTTACAACATGATGAACAGACAGTTAGGAGGTAAAGGAGGTGAAAAGGAGGTCACTTCCCTTTGTCTGTTTATCGTCAGCTCCTGGTTTCCTGTTTGCTGCCTCCATCTCAATAAATACTTACATTTTTTTCATCACTTTTTGGGTCCCTTTTTGTTTAAGCGTAACACAACTCCAGCTATGTGTTTGATGAAGGATGAAGGGATGTTCAAAGCTCAAGTAAAGAGCATGATACTTTGTGCCCTTTAAGTCTATTAAAACTATTGGAGCCGTTATAATGCAGAAGATGGAGTAGAAAGTTAGAAACAGATTGAGGAGAGAGGAGGTGAAAAATAAAAATGTGTGAAGCTCCGGATGTGAAGGTGCAGAGGATGGAACAGAGCGTAACTTGAGAGTAGAGAACGGCGAAGCAGACGTGTCCCATTCAGACCAGAACAGGAAGATTTCACCGTGTTCCGTAAAAGTCCAGGTGTCAGACACAATTTTACACAATACAATGTGCCACGCTCAAAAGAATCGACGGAGCGGATAACATTAGATCAGTGCGGTTCATTTTGTAAATCTAAAATCCAAGGATAAAGAGTGACTGCGAAATCTATTCTGCATCAGCTGACTTTTTACACTATGTTCATATTTGGAGACATTATTATGACTCTATGTACGACTGTGGTTTGTATGCCTTTTACAAAAATAACATCTTGTCATAGATTGTATCTCTATGGATGAACTGAAACCTAAAGATGATATGGAAAAGAAAAGGTTTCTTTCTATAAAAGGTGAACTAAACTAAAACTAAGACTAAACCTGGATCCAAACATGGAGAAGGCCAGGGCTAAACCAGGACTAAAACTGGACCACACCAAGTCTCAGATTTAAACTGGTTAAACTGAATTTACATATAAAATAAAATAAAAATAAATTGACAATATTGGCCTCACAGTTTATACTTTTAGTTTATAGTTTGCTGTCATTGTAGAGCTGCTTTTTGAAACTACAACAATAACACTTTATATCAACTACAATTTGATTAGCCTTAATGAATAAAACATGAACAAATCTTCATTCATAATGAACAGTTTATTAAGGACTGCTTCTGTAATACTCCTAACCCTTACCCATTAAGTAGTTACTAAGCCTGAATAATTCCTAATAAACTATTTGTTCGTTATCCATGAGTCTTTCTTAAAGCTAATTAAAGTGTAGGTATTGTGTGTTTCCACAGCAGCTGATCATTTCCTATCTCTAGTTTCCATATGATGTGTAGACTACGCAACCATGTGCCATTCTGTGCTGTTAGGCTGCTAACAACAGTGCAACAACTGCAATCTGCCAACAACACTGTTAAAATAGGCTGTGCAATTTGTTCCACTCTCAACGAAACACAGTCAATACTTAGAACGGCACTGCCCTCTTGTGGCTATGTTCCCACAGTGCTTTTTTTATGCACAGGGTTTTGTAGTGTGACTGATTTGTTGTTGTTGTTTAATAAATGTTTTTGTCGAAACTTGTTTACCTGGCATTTATTTATAATGTGTGGGAGTTTTAAAGTAGTTTTGAATGCTATGTTGTATTTGGGTCCTTGGTACGACATCCTTTTTGTGTTTTTTTTTCAGTTGACGAGGTAAATAAGGTTTGCAACCTCCATACTTCAGCTCTACAGTGCAAAATAATGTATTTTATGTATTGCAATGAGCATTTTTGAAACAATGCATCTGGTTAGTCCTATGTAATTGCTATGTCCATATAAAATAAATGAATACCATAAAATAATTAAATGGAAAAAGGTAGTTACAGCGAAACCAGAAGGAGCTCATCTTTCATTTATTCACCAGAACGAGCACAAGGGGGAAGGGTTTAAAATACAGCTCAGAATAATTTATTTTTGAACTCTTATTTACTAATAATATTTCTGAATGTCCTGCAGCGTGACAGTACACCGCCCGGTTGAAAATATAAAAATATATAATACATTTATAAAATGTTGGAGAGCCTTAATTAAACTTGTTGTCTTTTTTCTTTTTAAAAATATATTGTATTTTGATGCAACGATGCGTCACACCGTGTTACACCCTGAAATGTCAATTACCCTTTCAGAATTTCATTTTAAAAAAGAAAAATATTCATGTCAATGCGCAAACACATAAAAACTGATCTCCACACCAAGTTCAATATATTCTCTTCATATTTATTCTTTAGACTCAGGGGGAAACAGCTGATTTTTTACAGCACAATTTGCATAATATCTCAACACGTCCTGTGAACGACCACGGAAAACCAGAACCATAACGTGGTTTGGATACCCAGTGAAAACAAGAGGACTTTACAAGCAGGAGTCTATACAACCGCATACACACACACACACCTATGCAACTCCACCGGCTTCTTTTGAACGCAACCTGAAGGGAAATACTGACGGACCATCAACGGAACATGCAACATCCAAAAGGCTCGGACAACTACTGGAATGGAGTGCACTGCCAAAAAGACATGTAAAATGACTTGAAATTAAAAACATTTTTTACTTGGAATTATTTACGACTACATTTTCAGATTTTTTTCCAACATGTATTTCACATTTTTAATTTTAATTCAATTTTTTACGGACTCCAATATATGCATATATTTTTATTTTATTTTATTTTTTTCCTGAAAGCAAAAGTATTTTTTATTTCGTTATTTTGCCAATGTAAAAAAAAAAAATTATAAATAAATATTGTATAAATATAAAAATAAATAATAAAAATAAAAATCTTATATCCAAGTTGAACAAATTGTATGTTATTATTATTTTTTCTAACATAAAGCCAAACTAGCAAACTGAAATCAAAATTTGCATTCTGAATTCAAGTCATTTTAACAAACTGATATTTTCCTTTTTTGCAGTTTTTTCAGCGGTTTGGGCAGCGATTATGGTTTTCACAGATCAGTGGACATTTAAAACGCACTCCTCATTTACAACTAGAGACAGGCATCGCTGTACAATTACATACATGATATTCTGATATTTTTTATACACGCACATGCTTGGACAAATATAAACATTCAAATCTTTGTAGAAAATAAACACTTTATGTACACGTAGTCACATTCACGCTCCCCCGAAAGAAATATGGTTCACGTTAACATCATTTTTGATCCTATATTTTCTCTATAGGGAAATGACACAATGGATTTGAATGGATATTTACGATACTGTACACTGTTCCGACCAGCTTGTGCATTTGATATCTGCATTGTTAATCTTTTTGCCACATAATAAATATATCCATTTTTTTTTACTTTTTACACATTCAATCCACACAGCATTTCTTCATTTCATGACAAGAAAATAAATAGAATATCGGTAAAGTGCACAAGCTCCAAGTGGATGCTAACACGAGTTAACACCTACATTTACTAAATTTTTTTCAATAAAAAATTTTCAAACATGTAAAAATTAAAATAACAATTTCTCCGACACGACATATAGAACAATCAAAAATAATATACAATGCATTCAAACACATATGTTGCATAGAATTACCTTAAAACGATAAAAAAAAAAAAATGGCACAACAAATCGACCAATCACATCCCCTTAATGTCAATCATTCTTGACAATTTTTTTTCTTTTTTTTGTATTTAAATGTTTTTCAGAATTGTACATAGAGTTGCGTCAGCCCTGTATTATGCCTAAATACACTTATGGTTCACTGAGTGGGTTGCGTCTTTTTGATGGCATAAATCTACAATATGTTCCACACAATTGGCCCCCATTAATTTTTCAATATTAATACAAGTCTCGCAGGAACCAAGAGAGCGTTTATTGTCAAAGGCAGTGAAATCGGCTGGTGGTTGCAACAGATTTGGACGACATAACATTTTTTGGACAGCCAAGAAGACAGATGTAAAGACCGGATATGTATTTTTAAGAGACATTTAGCGAAACATTTCATATGCTTGGACCGAGGGACGAGACAGGAAGCATATGAGAGACGAGGTGCTAATGATAATAACAAGTAGATCCACTTTTCATTGCAACAGTCAAAATTATTAGACGGGAATGGTCGAACCAACAAAGCAACAGTATGTAACTTTTACTGTGCACATTAATGTGAGAGGAGAAAGTCATTTTAGTGATCGTTGTGGTCGGGGTTTAAAGTAGTGTAGTGGGTTAAGAATCCCCAATGAACCACAGGGTCGTCGCTTTGAACACATCAGCCATGTTCCACTGGTTCGCTTCTTAAGTGAACCGTAGCTGTCTGTTGAAGCGGTGGACTTTGACATGTACTAGCATCCAATGCGGCCTGGCTCGCTTTTTGGATCCCAGACCGTTTTAGCCTAAGACATGGCTAAGCACTTCAGCCAGATGATTGGACAA
Source organism: Chaenogobius annularis (assembly GCA_015082035.1). Lineage (NCBI taxonomy): Eukaryota > Metazoa > Chordata > Actinopteri > Gobiiformes > Gobiidae > Chaenogobius > Chaenogobius annularis. The sequence continues at coordinate 178,391 of BJKM01000412.1, read as the reverse complement.
GAGAGAACAACAACTCAGGTGAAAAAAAAAAAAAAAGATGGCAATGAGCTGATATAAACCGAAAATAATCATTTCTCACCAACGCTGACTTGATCTTGAGATAAACCGCTGTATTTCCAGTGATGCTAACATACGTTGAACCCACATGCTTAGCAAAACAAAGCTAGCACACAGTTTAGCATCAGCAGTTTCCTGTTCATGGACGAATGCTACTCGACAGAGAGGTGAAATAAACAAGAGTAAACCAGAAATAGTTTCCAGTTTACTCTAGCGTTAGCCACATCTCACGGCACCACAAACTTGGTGTTTGTGTCTTTTTGCGAATTGCTGAGATCGGCCTCATTAAAAAAAGCGTTCCAAAGCCAGTCCAGTCGAACCAGGACCAGTCGAAATGTGGCTCTACTGCCCTTGTGTTCGAAGGTACGACACTTAACCCCTTTTGTACTCTGCAACAAGAAAGTTAAAAACAAAATCACTAATTGCTAAAACTGATTCTTAAAAGTAAATATGTGCTAGCCTGGTTTAGCCAGACTTGTGACCTTTGTACTGTTCTTGACCACCACCCCCAAAGTAGATAAAAGTCACATAGTGTTGCTTTGTACGTGTAATGTCTCATCTCCACATTCATACCAAAAGTTTCTCATAAAGCTGTGCCATTTTGAACTCGTACTTCTACTACTATTACTACTACTATCTCTCTCTTAATGTCTAGGTCCGCCGCCACCAAACCATCCCCATATATATTTCTATAGACATGAATGGATTGTCAGTGCACCATCTTCCGCTTCCACATAGTTATTCTGTATAGCTGACTCTAATTTGATATATTTTATAATTCTCTATCATTTCAACGTCACACTGTACATTGTTATTCTCTGATATGCTCTGTAATATCTACAATCCAAAGTGCTGTACACCCCGATATCATTTTGATCCATAATGTCTTCCATAGATTTTCTGCTCTTGTACAATTATTAGACAATGAAAAGTCAAATCAAAATGTAACAGACACATTCCAACCATTAAGAGCACTATGTTCACACGTCACAATCGTCATTTAGGCATCACGGACAATGACGCTTCCATGAGAAAAATTGCACAAAACATCATTATTTCTACAGCTGGTATGGGAGTCTGTTCGCGATCACATTTTCAGATTGCATCCATGCACAACCCCACCAGCGAGGACGAGCGGACCTTTGTGCTGGCAGTGTTAACTTCTTGGCGTATTTTTGATTTGTTTTTTCTTTCTCGGGAAGTTGACGTACGTCTGCGTCAACACCGTTCTTCAGTGGAATTTTGCGGCGTCTGAGCGGTGTCGTATGCTGCTCAGGGGTTGGTTAGCGCGGTGCTAGCTAACAGCTTGTGCCAGCTAACCACCCGTTTCCTCATGTCCACCTTGTCCAGCCAGATGTAGGCCTCTCCGATCAGGGTCTTCTTCATGAACTTGCCACCATTGGACACCAAAAAAAGCTGTTGGGGAAAATACAATAAGAACATAATAATAATGTAGTTCATAATGTTTTTATCAGTGAATGATTATTCTATAAGGTCATTTTCTCAGAACACATACCTGATATGTACCTGCACTGAATGAGGCCTAACTAAACCTGTTATAAACCACAACTTTAAGACACTACTGAAAATGCCTTTAGTCACCTTGACATATGTATTTCATGTTTTAGAATTTGCTTTTCTTTGGAAAACACACTATAAAAGTGAAGTCCTTATTTCGAGGCAAGAATATTTGCATTACCCCTCATTTACACTAAAGAGGAGGCGGGTTCGACACTTATTTTGAGCTAGTTACTCGCCTTTCACTCCTTTTTCCCAAACCGTCATGAGTACAGGTACTTCCTTTTCTGTACTTGCCAATAATAAGTACTGATACCATGCATTCTGTTTACAGGAGTTGTAACACCGTAGTAATGTGCATTCATTTCATCCATGGCGTTCAGAATGCTTAACAAATGTGGCTAATTCAGAGTAGCTTTACAGGTGCTAGGTACAAAAACAGTGAGTAATCTCACTTTTACCACACTTTGAGTCATATGAACTTGTGAAAAGCTTCGATGCTGCACTATTTTCTCCTGCAGTGAGTCAAGATGCAGGCACCAGCCACCTCAGCTGCTGCTATCACAAACACAAGCACTGCGCTGATATCATTGCTCAATTATGAAAACCTTTAGGAGTCCACCATGTTTTTATGTGACAGTCACATCAGCGTTATGATTTAGTCTGATAGAAAGCAAAACTTTTGTTCATGGTGATCTCCACAGCTCAGAGCTCAGTGCTGCAGGTGAGAGTCGAGTTGTGAGTGTCAAATAAGACGCGGCGAGTACAAGCTTGTCGTATCAAACCAATAGCCGGGACTGGTATTGGTGCATCTCAACACACCAACAACCGAACAATCCAATTGAAATTGGAACAATCGGGGAAAAACATAGCAGAGGGATTTCTGAGTACTCAGAGAAGACTGCCTCATAAACAGAATTAATGGAGCAAGATACGACTCCAGCTATGTTTTTGATGAGGGAACTTAAAACGGGTAAAAGCTATGTCTCGTTACCTGTATTGAGTGTCCAGTGGGGTTGAGGGGGAACCTGAAGGTCTCGTTGAAGGACGGCTCTCTGTCATGGCGACACACTCTGGTCTTCTTCTTGATGATCCTCTTTTGAGTGGCCACGTTCACCACGTACAGCTTCACGTACAGGTCTGAAAGGAAGGAATACACACGTCTATAGTAAATGTGTCAATGACTGAGGATCTATAGGGCACAAAGGACTGAAATAGAAATAGCTGAAAGATTATATTCAGTGGTTAGGTGGTAAGTATGCCATTAGAAAGCCAAAGAAAAAGCATAATAAGGTTTGCTGAACCCTTATTTTGTCCTCACTGATGTCCTATATGATGGATTCTGGGCAACTGGGACTTTTCTGAAGCTTTGAACGCTGCTTAAACTCACACACACTACTTTAAACTTAGGAATCATTAAAGTACTCCAAACATCACATCCAGGAAAATGACAGGGTGTATCTTTAATTGTGAATATGTAGTGTGTCCAAACCTGGAAGGTGGTCCGGGCTTTTGAACTTGTACGTGATGTTTCTGCACTGGAGGATCTCCAGAACCAGCTGGTCTCCTTCTGTCTTCACCTCCTTCTTCAGAGCCACTTTGATCTCCCCCATCACCTGCACTTTACCACCTACAGCAAAAAGTGAACACTTTTCAGATCATCGCTTGCCACTTTTTGTCTGTAGCTAGATTCAGTGCACTATTAAAAGGAGAAATAATATATTTTTTTAAAAATACATATATCTATAATACAAAGCAAAAACAAAATAAAGAACAAGACACAGAGCGAGAAAGCAAAAAACAAAAAGAATAGTCTGTAGAAAGTCAGTCTGGCATGTGTCTCCTTTTCTATCCGTCCCATATGTCCCAATGTCCCGCACATATGCCCAGGCCCGGCGTGGCTAATCGGGACTTGGGACATGACCTGATGGGCCGCTCGAGTTGATGGCTGGTCTAAAAAAATAGCTCTTTATTGAGCTTTTGTATGAATGGCTTGTTCCTGATGAGAGTAGGCGGGCCAGGAGAGGGAGCAGGACCGACTGCCGGCTGCTGGAGTCGCTGATCCATGGTTGGAGTCCATGGAGCGTGCGTGATCATGTGACAGTTGTCAAGAGTCACTTACTAGTGATTGTTTGAGATGGAAAAGAAGAGAAAAGGCCAGAAAAATAAAGAGGAAAGCTCTTCAAGCAGATGCCGCCAAACGGGAAAAGTGGATCAAATGTTTTGGGTCAAGTGACAACGGCCGGATCAGAAGAAGAGCGTGGTGATGGTAAGATAGTGGCAGAAGAACCAGTGCCAGAATAAGGATGTCTAAATAAAACTAAATCTAACAATGAAATGACCTTGTCGCTCCTCAGAAGAGCGAGGCAGCATGTATTGAACACTATGATTGTTTATGAAGATTAGGCAAAATATTGTGTAACTTCCTTAATTGTCATAATACCACTACAATCACACAAGACAGAGGAGACGCAGGTGAGCAGCTTGATAATGATGTAAGCAGTAAGAGCATTGTTTAGTTCAGATGACAATCAGCGCTAATGTAATCCTGGCCATGATCTATTGTTTGATTATAGTCCAATTGTATTTGAGCCAGTCTAAGCGTTCTGCTGGTACTACTTGATTTAGAGTTTGGTACTGAGCTAGTGCTGGTTGACAAGCTACTTATTTTATTTATTGTGTGTTTCTTGTATTTATTTCTGATTTGCTCTGTTGTCAATATTGTAAATAAAGTTTGTTCTTAAGTATCAGTTCAGGCCTCAAATCCTGACTTTCCTGTTAGAGAAAGATCTTGGTTTATTATGGCATTTTTTATGCTGAGTAAATCCTGTGTTTGTGTTTAGTCCTAGCATAGTTTGGTCTTGCATTGAATAGATCCATGTTTACAACATTTACTCTTACTTCTAAATAGGAAAAGATTGGGTTAGTGCAGACAGATTTATCAAAATAGTGTTTCTACAAGCCAAACATATTGATTGGATGCGTTGATTTATTTTTTAAATGATCCCATATTAAAGAATCTGCGGCTAAGTTACTTGACATTCTAAACTGACATTCTGACAAAATTTAAATATAGGTCTATTCAAAGAAAAAAATGTTTTGTTTAGTTATTGGTACTTTAACAACAGAATAAGATGTAAAAGCAACATTTGGGCAGTTCAGCATAAAATTCAGGACATCAATTCAGACCAGACAGAGTGGACTTTACTCAAATAGTGTCACTTTACTGCAACATATAAGTCTGTTTATTAAATGTTGACATCAAATGCAAAAGCCGAACAGAAAATAACTTTGAGGATAATCCTGCTGCTGATGTTTTGTCCCAGGACAGAGTGTGAGGAGAGGTTCACCTGGATATGTTAATTGCATATTCAGTGTATTCTAATAATTGCAACAAAGTCTACCTCCAAACTGCACCAGATTACCCCCCACTCACCCGCCCTTGGAATGGTTCCTTTAACGGCAATGGTTCTGGCTCCGCTTTGTGAGGCACAGCTCTGTACGTGAGCAACTGAGTTCACCCAAACACAACATTTACTATCAGCAATTCACAAAACGATGTTTAGTAATTCCAAGTTTGTTGCTGTGAGACAAAAGCTAAAGGCTTGACGAAGCTAGAGGAAGCAGGCAATTATTTCCAGTTTAAATAGAGTTTTAATAATCCATTGGGTTTGGATCATGTAACATCATATTTTGGGTCTGGATGCTAGTATCGTGCATTGATAAACGTTTTGGAATTTTGATCCCCCTGATATATTACGATGAATGGGCGAATGTTACCATTATATTTCCAATAGGCTAGTTAGCAAACCTCCAGCGTTTGGTGAGAAATGATTATTTTATGTTTATATCTTGTTTGTGTCTGCGTTCTCTCTTATGCAATCATCTCGCTCCTGGAGCCAAACGCGAGCCAGACCGCTCCATATGGGATTATGGGAGATAATACTTCTCACAGCCCACTCTGGATCACTTAAATTATACTATTTACTAAATACAGTCGAGACACTTTCGGACCGTCTCGAGCTGCTCCAAAGTGAACCAGTGGAAACCTTGCCATAGACCAATGCTTAATGAGACAGCAGTGCACCAACTTTCCAGTGTTAAAAAGAAGACCTGGTTAAACTGCTTCTAACGTTTTGCACAAGGTTTTGTTGTCGAAAAAGGCCTGGTTCCGGTAACACTCTGAAAAGGTCAGCTGTAGGTGTAAGTGCGCTGTGAGACGTGATGGGAATGTCACAGGAGCTGGTGTAATGGCTTGCAATGACATTTGGGGCTGAAAGCGAAGTTCAATAAAAGATGATGAAACCCCAAACACTGACATAAGCAGGAGAAGTCAGGCAGGTTTATGGGACTACATCAGGAGATTGTAACATTGCAGTTCTTTTAACTTAAAAAGTAGGAAGGTCTGGCTGGTCAGGCAAAGCTACAACTGCGGCCAAACCACCAATCATACAACCACCAACATACATTCTCCCAGTTTTCCAGTTATTAGTCTGACTGCTCTAGCACCAGAGTCATGCTGCTGCACACAAGCCTTAAAGCTCATGTGAACCAGACCTGGCCCAGGACACCGGAGCTCCATGGACGCTGGAGTCTGGGGACACAGTTCTGACAAAGACTTCTGCACAGGCACAACACCATCACCAGCTGCCTGTGAGTCCCTGCTCATGAAAGATAACACTCAGCACAACTGTTTGTGCAGCGTACAAGTGGAACAAACTGCACTTCCTTCACACATGAGGGAGATTCAAATGCCAGATGTTTTACAAGGAGAATATTTTGCTCAATATAAGTAAATAAAATGAACATTAAAAATACAATTACAATAACATTACATTATGTTAGCAACCTATCCGAATACATATGGAATAGTGCATGGGGTCAAAATATATCACAGCTGTTTAAAGTTGACTTTTGAATGTATTTATTTGATCGGGGAAAACGCACAAACATTAACCTTATAAAAAGAATCCATGTTATTCGCCAGGTTTGAGCAAAAATGAAAGTTTTTGATATGACTGATTTTAAATACAAGAGAGAGCTGATCAAATTTGATTTGATTTTCAAAATATATTTTTTTAAAATTTGCTAAGTATGTCAGTGATGTTATACAAGGTTTTATACGCCTGAGAGCAGCTTTGAATGTTTCATTGTCTAATCGTGCAAGTATTTTGTTTGTTGACGCAGACCTCACTGCTTTTGTTGGGTTTTGTTCTGCTTTTGTTTAAAATTTGATATCGTTTAATGTAATAATAAATAAAATTACTACTAATTACTACTACTAAAATGTTTATCTATATTTTCACTATGAAGTTTATCACACAGCAAAAGTAAATTAAGTAAACATTTCTATGACAGAGATTATTGGATAAAAGAAAAAAGAAACATATTCTGCATGAGGAGCTTTTACCTTTTTATCTAAATAGCATTTACTCAAATCATGATTCATATTCTGAATTCAAATCATTTAAACTCAAATAAATATGACTGTTTTGATCTAACAGCACTTTTAGTTTACAGCTACAGTGCACCACAGTCGTCATGCAGCAGGGGGCAGTGTGCGTCCATGTAACTCCATAAAACATTTGTTTACTCTCTGCGGATTGCTGTTACAGGAAATGGAACATGTCTGGGACTTGCCTTCATTTTCTGGTGTGACGATGTGATGTTTGTCAGTGCCGTTGGGAATAGCCTTCCTGCGAGAACAACACACACATAATAATGAGCGTATTTTTAACACACGACAAGCCAGCAATTATTTCTGTTGTGCACTGCGACTTTTGAAATACATTATCAACCAAAAAAAGGCTGAAATATGATTAATGGAGGCTTCTAAATTAATCAAATAATCAATCCTTTGTCTAGTCAACTACTGAATAAATTGTTAGTTGCAGCCCTACTGTATAACCCAGATAATGACTATGATTATCAAAATACAATTACGATTATATTTTATATATATATATTTATTATCTGATGAGTCGTTGCAGCTCGACACTAAATGTTGCATAATGACATATAAAATGTCAGGTGGGAGTGAAGTGCAGTCGTTTACATGCGTGGGACTTGAAAGATGGCGCTGTCCACCCCGCTGCAAGCTCCATCCTCCCCGTCTCCGTAAGCGTCCCCGACCAGGCTGGGGGCCGACAGGACCACAGAGCCGGACACATCGGCCAGACGGTGTCCAGGTCCTGGGGGAGGGGGGCAGGAGGAGACAGGGCAGACAGTGTGTTAGACCACATCTCTGCTTATCACCAAACACTTTAAACATGGCTTCTGTATATTCTGCGTGTGCACTTTCTTGCTGGATAGAGTTTCTGTTTCCGTTTTATTGGTCACATTACTTATTCACCCTTTTCAATAATGTAATATTTTGCCAACATGCATGAATACTTTGGACGATGAGCGAGTAACCACGTTATTTGTGAATTGAGTATTTACGAGATATAACCAGCAGAAAAACAGCAAAAGATACAACTGTTTGCATTGTAGGGGTTTGTTCTTTGTTTTTTTTGTATTTTTGTATTGGGATTTGATGGAACATAGCCCTATTTTTCATGGTGTGTGTTGTAGTCCACTTGACCCAGGTCAGCCTTAAAAAATATAACTAAAAGGGTTTAATCTGGTAAAAGGTTTTAATTCATACATTCATTCATTCATTCATTAAAACCGTCAATAATGAATAAATAGATAAATAGAGGAGTTACTAATAAAATAGTGGCTGAAAAATAGTAATATTTATGTGAAATACTCCCCAGATTTAATCTGCACATGCATCTAAATCCTGCCATATATGTCCATCATTTATTCAGGTTTATTTGATAGGGACAAGTATGTTTCATGAGTTCATGTCACACACTAGGTTTTTTTTTTTTTTTTAAACTTCAGATTCAAGTTCCAGTGAGCACTGTCGCGATGAAATGATGTCGTCACCTCAGATGAGGCAAGAGCCTGTTGAACCTTTTCATTTTATAAATATTCTTGGCTATAATATCACATGAGCATATTTTACCATTGCAATGTATCAAGCCCTCATGAAATAATTGCATTTTATATTTTTCTAACCAATGTCAGTGCCTGATATTCATCTTTTAAAACAATATAATAAATTGTGACAGGTCCAAATTTGTCACTACTGCATTGGTAAATGAAAACATATTGAGCTTCGTGGGATTCTCAAACGGAGACGAACTACCTGCATAGAAACTTTGAACACATCCGATTCGTACCTCCCCAGTGCACCTCAGATATTTTTAGCCATTTTCCCACTGCGCTGTTGCCATTTTAGCCCATTTTAATCCGAAATTGAACGACCTTGGTTAGTTTAAACACACTCCACATTGACAAGTGAAGGTTGAAGGCACATAACACAAGTTGGTTGAAGGCACATAACACAAGTCCATCTGGTTCTGTGTCAGAATTGGCAGTTGTTGTTATGCTGCGGCCGTGTGGGAGATTAGCTGAGCGGATAAGTGAAATGTCTGAGTCTGAGGCGGCCCACTGCGCTTCTATATTTGCATAACACATGGAATAATACGTAGCACACACGCCTCGGATGTGCTCGGTGCGGAACTGTGCGTGCATGTCACAGAATGCCACCAGAATGACAATGATGCAGACATTCTGACATGCTCATGTACGGAAGCATGTTCCTGCCACCAGGAATTTTTTAATATGCAGTATATAAACTTGAAAATGACTTTTTTAAAATTAAATGCTAAGTCAACTTGAAGATAAACAAAGTCAAAATAACTGCATTTAGCTGACACTTTAATTATGTTTGATTAAGGACACCATTATTTTCACAGTTTATCATAATTTGACTTAAAGGGCATATGACGGGTTTTCATGTTTTTCTGGTTATTACTTTGTTTAGTTGGATGGCAGTTGTAGTAAATATTTATCATAATTGATATCAGTGAAGTAGAAGTTTTCGAAGAAAAGTTTAGGGGAAAAATGTGGGATGAATTTTGAAAAATAATCCCTTCCAGTGCTCTCCCCAGAATCTTTTAAACGGGTGGTAAATATGCCTCATGTGGGGTTGCATTGTCCTCCAAGGGTGGTTTAATGTACCGTCATTATTTCCAAAGGTAGATGCACCCTAAACATACTATTAACACTATATTATATACTATATTATATAGGCCTATTATATAGGCCTAAATAGTGCCTAATAATATTTTATTATGTATAGACGTTTAATATAAAGCAGGGAAGAGAAAATCTGTTCTCATTAACTTGACTAGACCCATTCAAACAGATGACTATTTTGAAAATAAAGTAATAACTAGACTAATATTAGAAGGTTGAGCTTATAATCACCTCACTTGAAGCTCTTTTTAACTCTCATATTAGTTATCATAATAAGACGAGGTCCATGGTAACGCTGGGAGGAGGGGCTTGAGACTTGAGACAAAATAACATCTGTAGACTGTGTATCTGTGTAGTGATACACATGTTGTCTTTTGACCCGAGTCAGGTCTGGACAAGAAAGTATATCGCATGTGCGCGCTCCGTGCGTCTTTGTATTCTACCGCGTCTACATTTACTTCCTCATTAAACTAAAAGCGTTTTGTAGTTTAAGACTAAAACTTGTTTATTTGAAGTAGTATTTTAATTATGGCGCCACCTAAAATATGGGATGAGATTGGGTTTTAGGGATGGCTTATTTTCCCCCCATGTCAAATCGGATCGCCCTTTGATTTATCATGTTAGGGATGGCGGACCCCTGTCTTTATCTATGTCAATGCTACACACATTTTCATTCAAAATACAGGGACAGTTTACACTTGTTGAGCACGTTTTCTGATGGCTTAAACATTAATTTTTAGAAAAGAAAGGTGATGTCTTACATATTTAATTTTCAACCCTTAACTATTTAAATTAATGCAGATTTTGGTTGGAATACAGTACCTTCATTCCATTCCATTCCACGCTCATTAATACAATTAATCAGGGTCTACGTTTGCCAATTTTTCTTTCGAATATTCATAAAAAGGCTGTAACATGTTCACATTGAATGGTCCTGGTTTGAGCCCAATTAAGTGCTCATGTAGGCATTGTTTGATCTTGTTCTAGTCCTGTTTAAAGTCCTGTTTAAATTAAGTCCCATTTTAGTCCATTTACTTATCCACTTATCTCATACTTTTGACTTTGTTTATACAATTTTCAATATATATTTGTTCCCCTGGTGGCATAAATGGACTTCCGTACTCCTGTGCTTTCAAACCATCCATGATCCAAACCTGAAACAGCCCCGGGTTACACCCCTTCCAACTGTTAGTCAGTGTTAGTTAGATTTATACAGGTTTGATTTCCCTGCAAAGTCTCACCTGCTCGTCAAACTTGATGGTTAGCTGAAGCTTTAGTCTCATTGATTGTAGTTTGAGCTTTATGTTTCTTCTTTATCTAAATGTTTGTTTTTTTAGGCAGGGTGCAGGGGAGGGGCTAGGTATCAGGGGGAGGGGCCTGGATGCGTTATCATTGTCATTTCGGGTGTGCTCTTACTACCATGCAGCAGTGGGCGAGGAGAGCCGCCAGTGCATGCACCGACACGACACGCACGGTCACAAACGGACAACAGAACATTTTGAAACATCACAATGAAGGAATATTAGGAATTCTGTTGAAATCTATCCTATTCTGTGGTTTGTCTGAGTGCTACGCAAAAACGGGTGGGATTGGCACATGCACTCTTCCTGGTGGCAGGGGAGATATAAAAATATAGATTTGTTTTTGTCATATACTACTATGCAAAAGTAGCATTTTGAAGGTGAGCATATGTTATATGTTATAAATTTGGCAAGACCATTGGTAAATTATTAACTGACTCATCTGGAATGGGGCTAAAGCTCTGCAGTAGTCATATTGTGGCTTTCAAGAATAACATCATATAATATATATTCTTTCATGAGTGGTTGGCCCTCTGTTAATTATATATTTAGATAGAGTATTTAGATGTATGGTGCGTTCCAGGCAATTAGTAACTGGGAATTATCCCACCTCTGGCATGAAAAAATGCCCTGGTTTAGCATTATCAGTATTGTTTACATATGAGTTAATTCTGCTGGAATGCTCTGAGGGCGGAATTTATTAAATTCAAGTGGGAAATTACCAACCTTCCAGTTGTGTATTATTAAATACTACATAAAAACTGTATTGTATACCTGTTCTGATCTTTTAACTTCATTCTCAGTTTGATATAGTTGGATCTTATTTATTCTTTCAATTGTGTTGGCTTTCATATAAGATATACTATGATCAAATCCATTTTCCTTTAAACAGATCAGTGCAATGTTTTCACGTGTCATGGTATGAGAAAACATCTCACTGGTCTGTTAAAAGAAAAGAGATTTGATAATGATCTTGGGAAACCAAATGAACCTCTTTGAAGAAAAATGCTGGATTAATTTTTATGATAATCTGTTACAAAATGGGGGCTGTGCTTGGGGCTTGGAAGTACTAAGAAGCAAACAGGAGAGCGGAGGAGCAGTCGTCAGGTTGTGAATGCACTTCAGGTTTGATTTGAGTGGTCTGAGCGACGGAGAGCAAGAGCATGCAGGCAGGAGAAGGAAAGATGGTCAGATGGAGAGGAGGAGGAGGTCCGCAGCAGATCCTCGTTCAGGGGAGGGATTTACTTGGTTGCAAGCGGGACTGTTGCACTGCGGCCTCAGCGGCTGCTATGGCGATGCCGGCGTCCTCCAGGTGGGCTTGAGTCACGCTGCTCTTGCTGTGGGAGCGCGAGGGGCCATGGGAGAGTAGTTGGCCCTCAGACGAGGACTTGGAGCTGCCCGGGCTGCTGTGGGACTTCTCCAGAGGCAGCATCTGCATGTCTGACAAGAAGAGACAACAAGAAGTTAGCATTTGTTATCATGAAGGAAAGGAAGCAAGAGTCATTTTTCCAGAACGGAGATATACAGAGAGAAGTTGTACGTGTACAGCCTCATTTTATGTAGAACTAGTTAAGGATATTTTTCTGAAATAATTGAAAGCTGTAGTGACAACTTGTGTGCCACAGTAAACAGATGAACAAACCCTCCAGCTCAGCTGCCGTTAGAACTCATTTCCACATCCAAGTGTAATGAGTTTGCATTCTTCTTTAATGACAAAGTTCAGGGGCATTAAAAAAGCTATCAATTCTACAGTGGAAAAAATAACCCTAAAACCACCTACACACTTAGAGCTGACTCACTTTGCACCTGTAACTGACAAAACTGTCCAGGAGATCATCACCAGCCTGAGTTCATCTACATGCTGCCTCGATGTGTTACCCACCAGATTTCTAAAGTCTGTACTGAACAGTTTGTTAGCACCACTCACTCAAATAGTTAACATGTCGCTTCAATCTGGAACATTCCCAATGTCTTTGAAAACGGTGGTCAGAAGGGCAGTCTTGATGCCGCAGTACTGAGTAATTACCGGCCCATCTCTAATCTGCCATTTTGGGGCAAAGTCCTTGAAAAGGTTGTTTAACAACAGCTCACTGATTTCCTCTTAATAAACAACTAATTTTATGTTTTCCAGTCAGGTTTTAGACCTCATCACAGCACTGAGACTGCTCTTGTCAAGGTGACATATGACATCCACCTAAACACTGATGCGGGCAAAGCCTGAGTGCTGAGTGCTGCTTTTGACACTGTCGATCGTGGGATACTTTTACACAGACTAGAGGACTGGGTGGGCATCACTGGCACTGCCCTAAACTGGTTAAAGTTCTATCTGGAAGACAGGAAGTACTTTGTTGAAATTGATAATTTGTATTGTCTGTGTCTCAGACCAGATGCCCCTGACCTGTGGGGTGCCCCAAGGGTCAATCCTGGGACCCCTTCTATTCAACCTCTACATGTTGCCGTTAGGTCAGTTGATACGCAGCAAGAATGTGTCCTATCACAATTATGCAGACGACACTCAGATCTATGTTTCACTGATGGCAGGTGAATATGGACCAGTGGATTCACTCTGTCACTGCATCCAACAGATCAGTGTGTGGATGCAAAACAACTTTCTCCAGCTGAACTCTGACAAGACTGAAATCATCGTCTTTGGCCCACAGAAACAAAGAGAAAGTGTTAGCAGTCACCTCCAGAGTCTCGCTCTAAAACCTACAAATCAAGTTAGAAATCTGGGGGTCAATAATTGAATTTTAACAGCCACATCAAATCAATAACATCAGCAGCCTTTTACCATCTATCCATCCATCCATCCATCTTCTTCCGCTTTATCCGGGGCCGGGTCGCGGGGGGCAGCAGTCTAAGCAGGGACTCCCAGACTTCCTTTTCCCCAGACACTTCCTCCAACTCCTCCGGGGGATCCCGAGGCGTTCCCAGGCCAGCCGAGAGACATAGTCCCTCCAGCGTGTCCTGGGTCTTCCCCGGGGCCTCCTCCCGGTGGGACATGCCCGAAACACCTCCCTAGGGAGGCGTCCAGGAGGCATCCGGAACAGATGCCCGAGCCACCTCAGCTGGCTCCTCTCAACGTGGAGGAGCAGCGGCTCTACTCCGAGCTCCTCCCGTGTGACTGAGCTCCTCACCCTATCTCTAAGGGAGCGCCCAGCCACCCTGCGGAGGAAACTCATTTCGACCGCTTGTATCCGCGATCTTGTCCTTTCGGTCACTACCCAAAGCTCATGACCATAGGTGAGGGTAGGAACGTAGATTGACCAGCGTAAATCGCAGAGCTTTGTCTTTCGACTCAGCTCCTTCTTCACCACAACGGTCCGATGCAGCGACCGCATCACTGCAGACGCTGCACCGATCCCCGCCTGTCAATCTCACGCTCCATCCTTCCCTCACTCGTGAACAAGATCCCGAGATACTTGAACTCCTCCACTTGGGGCAAGGACTCCCCACCCACCTGGAGAGGGCAAGCCACCTTTTTTTTTCCATCTAAACATTGCCAAAAACAAAAGTATCGTGTCTAAACCAGACTTGGAGAGACTTATCCATGCGTTTTTCTCCAGTAGATTAGACTACTGTAACGGCCTGCTCACTGGCCTCTCCAAACGCACTGTAAAACAGCTGCAGTACATCCAGAACGCTGCTGCTCGGGTCCTGACTAGAACCAGGAAGTACGATCACATCAGTCCTGCGCTCAGGGACCGGCCTCCTGCTGGTGCCCAGAGTCAGGACTAAACATGAGGAATCTGCGTTTCAGTTTTATGCAGCTAAAATCTGGAACAGTCTCCCTGAGGATGTGAGACAGGCCGCTACTCTGGCACTGTTCAAATCTAAGCTAAAAACTGTTTTGTTTGGCTGTGCATATGACTGAAATGATTTTCTTTGCACTCTTCTCTCTATGTCTTAAACTATTTAAAAGGATAGCCTGAAAATGGCACCTTTTAATTTTTTGTGATTTCTCTCTTGTCTACGCGATTTTAATGTATTTTTTTCCTGTTATGTGATGCAGATATGAGGCCATGACAAACATCTCCCACACAGGAGGTGCTTTTGAATGCCACAGTCATCATCAGTCATTTGTTCAAACACTATCACCCTATATGGACTGGCACCATCCCACTTTAGCCTCCAGCGGCCAAGTCCAGCCTCTTTACGCCAGCGTTAAGGTCGGCAAGGTAGCAAAATAGCGCCCTGCCCCGTCCCCTGGAAAAGGCTCACGTTAACGCTGTGTCCAGGGCCCTTAATGTGGAAAGCCTGGCGGACAAACTGCCACTGTTCACTCTGCAGGAATTGGTTGTTGTGGTTCCTGCTCATCAGAATCAGAATCAGAATCAGAAAGAGTTTATTGCCATTGTCAATGAACAAAATTCAAAAACATAGGAACTTGTCTCGGCCTTAAGGTGCAACATAAAACACTGAGTAATAATAAAAAACAACATATATTCAATCAAAAAAGGGCATGCATTAGGAAACAATTTAAAATTACTAATACAATAAAATAAAAATAGGCATTTCTATGTACAACAAGTTTACAGTTATGTTTTAAAGTTATAGTGCAGAAAGTGACAGTGCAGTGAGTGATGAATATTGCAGTTAAAGTGACAGCGGTGTTTTTTTGAAGTTGTTCATTGAAGTCCAACATGCAGAGGGAAAGAAACTATTCTATTGTGGCGGGAGGTTCTGGTCCGGATGGACCGTAGCCTCCTGCCTGAGGGGAGTGGTTTCAAACAGACCATGTCCAGGGTGAGAAGGGTCAGGCTGTGATCCGACCGCAAAACGATGCCTCGTGCCCAGAGCCCTGGCGACGTCCACAGGTCCTGCAGAGATGGAAGTCTGCAGCCGAAATCACCTTCTCAGCAGAGCGCACAAATGCGCTGTAGTCTCTGTTTGTTTCCCTGGCTTGTGGCTCCAGCGTAGCCAACACACGGTGATGGAGGAGGTGAGGATGGACTCACCAATGATGGCCGTGTAGAACTGCACCATCATCTGCGCTGGCAGCTTGGCTTTCGCCTCAGCTGCCCGCAGAAAGTACATCCTCGAGGTGCTGGACAGGGGGGACCCGATAAGTTTTCTTGATGAGGGAGCTGATGGAGGGCTCCCCCACTTGAGGTCCTGGGTGATTGGTGGTGCCCCAGGAAGGAGAGCGGAGGTGGTGCGGAAACCAGGATGGGTGGAGCGGAAGGAGGTGGGGTCCACCTAAGGGTGGTGACGCTGGGGGGCTGTGTGCGCCGTATTCTCTGGGCCAAACCAGTCTGTCACTGCGGTCTTTCTGGGCGTTCGTTGACCTCTTTGATTGGTTTTACGGGGGCATGTAGAGGAGAATGACGAGGGCGCAGGGGGGCTTAATTAACGAAGGCCCAGGAGGTGGCTAGGCAGCAGGGGGTTCTTGGGGACATGGGATGGACCCGCCCAGAGAAGTCGAGTGAGTGACGATTATGAACGATCGAAGAAAGAGGAGATAACTGGATCTCGTGTGTAGTGCACTGTGGAGACAGCGCTGAATAGGGGACGCGGCTCTGGGGCGTTGATCCCTCCTACTCCAGATTGTTACCGCTGCATCCAGGACACCAGGTAGCCGGTTCCACCTCCCTCCTGTAGACGGACTCATCCCCGTCCTAGAAGGAGATGAGCCTATGTGAGTACAGGGAGAAAAGATGAGGGTGGTGTCCTCGTCCGCGAAACTTGATGAGTTTGTTTTACGGAGTCGTGGCTGGAGGTGCAGCAGTTTGTGTACAGGGAGAAGAAGCAGAGGGGAAAGTACACAGCCCTGAGCCGGAGCTCCTGTGCTGATGGTCCGAGTGTCTGAGACATTCTTCCCCAGCCGCACGCACTGCCTCCGATCCGTCAGGAAGTCAGTGATCCACCTGCAGGTGGAGTCAGGCACGTTGAGCTGGGAGAGCTTGTCCTGGAGCAGAGCAGGGAGGATGGTGTTGAAACGCGCAGAGCTGAAGTCCTAGAAAATGACAAACAGGATCCTGGCGTAGGTCGCAACAACCTCAGGAAGAGGTGGTGGTCCGCCTCGGGAGTCCAGATGCTGCAGGATGAAGTGGAGTGCCAGGTTGATGGTGTCACCGTCTTCACAGACCTGTTGGCTTGAGGTTGTCTGTACGTTTTGGCGAACTGCAGGGGGTCCAGCAGGGAGGAGGTGAAGGACTTGAGGTGGGGCAGGACCAGGCGTTCAAATGACTTCATGACTACAGACGTCAGCGCCACAGGCCTGTAGTCATTAAGTCCAGTGATCCGGGGCTTCTTGGGGACAGGGACAATGATGGCAGACTTGAAGCAGGCTGGGACATGGCATGACCCCAGGGAGGTGTTAAAAATGTCTGTGAAGACGGGGGTTAACTCTCCGTGCGCAATGTCTTAATGTAGCGGCAGAGACGCCGTCTGGTCCAGCAGCTTTTCGGGGGTTGGATTTCCGAAATAGCCTGTGAACATCCTGTTCCTGAACTGAGAGGGTGGTGGGGGAGGTGGGGGGGACCAGGTTTGGGTTGGCGGAGGTGGCCACCGTGGGGGAGGGGGTGGTCACATCAAACCTGGAGTAGAAGGTGTTAAGTTGCTCAGCCAGTTTTCGATTGTCTGCAGCAGGGGGGGCTCGGGGCTTTGTGGTTGGTGAGGAGCCGGAGCCCCCTCCACACGGAGGCGGGGTTGTTGTCAGAGAACTGCTGCTTCAGACGCGTATTGTACTGTGATCTCGCTCGAGAAACCTCTTTGCTAAATCCATACTTTGCGTCTTTGTAGCGCCCCCTGTCACCAGCCCTGTGCGCTGCCTCCTTCTGCTGCCTTAACTGCCTCAGTTTTGGAGTGAACCAGGGTTTGTCATTGTTGAAAGTGACTTTGGTTTGTGTTGGTATGACGCTGTCCTCACAGAATCGAATGTATGACGTCACAGTGTCCGTGTACTCATCCAAACTCTCTGTGGCAGCTCTGAAGACCTCCCAGTCTGTAATGTCCAAACACGCACGGAGCTCCTCCACTGCCTCATTGGTCCACTTCTTAGAGGTCCTCACTGCAGGTTTTGAGAGCTTCAGCCTCTGCCTGTACGTGGGGATCAGGTGAACCATGGCGTGATCTGAGAAGCCGAGAGCAGCGCGAGCCACGGCGCGGAAGGCGTTGCTGACTGTTGTGTAGCAGTGATCCAACGTGTTCTGCTCTCTGGTCGGGACTTTAATAAACTGTCTGTAGTCATGTGGTCATGTGATCGTAACCTTGCCCTACCTCTAACTTCCTGCCTGTACACGGCGTGGCTAAATGTAACCATGTGAATAAACCAGTGAAAACTTCACATGCACTATTATAGTTCCCCATGTTTGTGGGAGCTTTTGAATTCCAAACCATTTTGCCACTATGTAATCCATGAGAAAAAAACACATTTATCTTTGTGCAGTAGATCAAGAGCTTTGTTCAAATCTTCGGAGCCTCATTCTTTGACCTCTTTCTTCATTTTCATCCCAAAACTTGAAAGTCCTGACAAGTGAAGATCAGAGGAGCGAGGGAGAAGGTAACATCTGCATATCAGAGCAGACAGGTCAGACTGTGATGACTGCCTGACGCAGATAAGTCTTGGAACATTAGGCCGGGGACCTCTGGGTGCACTGTGGCAGATGACATTTATGTGAGGCCTAATTATAGTTGTCAAAGTGAGTAGGTGTTTTTTTTTCACATCACCATGGCAACTGAATCGCCTTTCCTCGAGAGCTGCAAAATCAAATTTTCCCAGAAGGTAGTATGGGCTATAAGAAAAAAACCTTTCCCAGAACGTTCCACAGTTTGGAATTTTTGGGATTTATTGAATTACAGTTTTTTTTATTAATTAAAAAAAATATTATTATTAATGTCATACCATTGAACTTTCCTTTCTTTTAAGTATGAGAAGGCCATACCACCTTAAGAAGGCATCTCATCTGAAGCTAAACTGGGTTAGGCCTGGTTAGTGCTTGGATGGGACACCGCTGGGAAAACAAGGTGCCACAGGGGGGCAGCAGAGGCTCCAGTGTGTCCTTAGGCCAGACACTTCACCCACATTGGCAAATGAATCTGGTGAAGGCATGAATGTTGGTGGGAGGTGCCGCTGACCACCATCAGGTGTGGAATGAATAAATAATACACTCTGAAGTGTCTTTGAGTGTCCTAATGAATGCATAATTATAATTTTATTTTCGATTATCAGTGCTATTGGAGTTTCCCCAGAAAAAGTAGCAGCACTAATATTTTTTCCACACGTGTCATTCCCAGTTTGTCCCCAGTGCATCAAATATATATTATAACAGACAAAGAGAAGAAAAAGGAAATAGAGGAACAATTATGCCGGTATGTTTACACAATCGTTTTATATCCAGGATGAATACAACTTGTATCTGCAATTATCGGTTATCGACCACAATTGCTAGACAAATATCAGATTGGCTCAAAAAGTCCATATCAAACCATCCCTTATTCCTTCCGAATTTCTACCAGCTCACTATCAGCCAATCACAGCCTGCTATCTTTGTCACGCAACCAATCACCTGCCAGGCCATTCAAATAAATACACTCTCTCTTCTTCCTTGTCTTCCTCCAGTGTCTAGGTATGAATTCCCCCTAAAAAAAAACCCCACCATTCTCACCTTTATCTGCAGAGGTCTAAGCGCCGACGTTTATACAGTCAATAACTCATTCCATTCGATGCACCTCACTCAATTCTCGGTTTCTCCAGGTTAAAATCAGGACCGACTGGCAGAGTGGTTAACTCCTCTGCAGTGAACCAAAAAGCCCAGGATGTTGGCTCAGTGAGAGTAACATCTGGAGCGGCATCTGTGAGCCCTTCACTTGTTAACAGGGCTTTTCTCAAGGTGCTGTGCTTTTCACCTACACTCCAGCCAGATGGAGGCATGAGCGCAAAACAGGGATAGTATATAGGATATATCAGAAGAGGCAGTTTTTATTTAATGTATTAATTCAATTCAATAAAATGTTATTTTATTAAATTTTATTCATTTAATTTCATTTTATTAGACTAGTTAGACTACACATTTCACTAAAACATAGTAAACATGATTATATTTAAGATACTGAGTACTAAAAATGTTGCCTTTTTCCTGTTTTATATATATTTGTATATGTTATATACAATTATAGTGAAGTTTATAATTGTACTTCCTGGTTGGACATGAGCAGCAGATGTGCCATACATTAGATGGAGATAATTCCACAACTGTTACCTAGCAACCATACTGTAAACGAGAGCCAAAAACCATATCAATTCCACAGTAGTTATGATTTGACAAATGAAAATGGCTGATAACACTTTTATTTTGTTAAATGATTGTTTTAACTCAGAAAAATGTGTCAGTTGTGGGTGAATTGTCCTTGTATTTTCTATTGAATGTTTTAGAATAGTTAGTAATAGTTAATTTCAGCTCCACTTTCGCACACCTTTGCCACTTGGCTGATGTAAAACTATGATAAACATTTCTGAAAGGGACTATCCCACCAAAGTACGTCATAATTCCAAAAACATGATCATGTGTCATATGCACGTTAATCAGGAAAGTCACATTGTGAGGGCTAATCTCTTTAATTATTCTTGCGCCAAATACTTTTCACACAAATACTTTCTTGAACCACTGCTTTGTACTTCTACCTGAGTAATCGTAATGGTATTGTTTTAAGGGAGTACATGATGCTGTACCTTTGGCTGGGTCGGGGAAGATTCCGTGGCTGCGACTCTTGATGACAGAGTTTTTGGGCGAGTCGTGAGTCCCGTCTCCCTGCCCGGAGCTGTGACCCAGGTGTGTGTTCCCGTGCCCTATCCCGGGCCCTGACATGTGGCCCTGCTCCGGCCCTGACGCTCCTGCTCCGGATCCCGGGGGACCTTGAGCAGCGTGGTGAGCGCGGCTGTGCTCGATGCTCTCGCTCTGCTCCTTCAAAGGCAGCCAGCGCGGGATGTTGTCCAGCTGGGACGTGTTGGACAGGTCGATCAGCACCTGGAAGACAAGTAAACACATGGGTCATTCAGTTTGACAAAAATCCATTCAAGGGTTGAACCTTAGAGGAGACATATTATGCTAAATCAACTTTAATGAACTTTTAGTCTTAAAGTTCCCATGAATCTGGAGAGTTCTGTGTGTACTCAGATCCCAGCTCCATGTAACAGCATCTTAGATTGGTTCAAAATACAAATTAGCAAATTCCTCAGTGGGACTATCCCGGGCCCTGTTTCACAAAGGACACTGAACAAACCCTGAGTTTAAGAGTGAACGCAGAACTGATCTCCTCTGAGACAATAAACAGGTTGAGTTTAACAAAGGACACAAGACTTTATCAATGGATCACAGAAAAGAGGATTCACCATGGCAACGGTAAACCAGAGGAAGTTGCCGTTTTAAGATGAGGACACACTGCACGACATCATCTCTAGCTAAAGCCAGTTGCAGCAGCTTCAGTCTCGTAGTGTGGAGCTGTTACGACTACACTCCAGTCCCAGTCAAACCTGATTTTAGACGCGCTCCAGTACAGTAGACTGCTTTTTTCAAGTTGTCATTATGGGGTATTGTTTGGAGAAGGTGCACAGTAAATACACACAGGATGCACACAGGTTTTCCTCTGATAATATCCACAGGAAACATGTCCAACTTCTTCACCTCTGTTGCTACTTTTAATGTCCATTTGAGAGAATCCTGGGTGAGTTAGCATCCCTGGTTCCACAACTTTGAACTGTTTTGGTCAGCTGTTTTGGTGGGCTAACAAGTTCCAATGCTGTGAATTTTGTTAATTGACAATGGCAATAAACCTTTTCTGATTCTGATTCTTATTCTGATTCTAATGGTCGCGAGACGCTATTTAACCAATGAGAAGTCCGGAAACATTACAGCCTGAATGAAACATTCATATGTTGCGCTCTAGATTATAGACTATAACAATGTTTTTGTATATGAATGATTGTACATTTTAGGTTAAAAGGACAGACTGGACTCAAGCAGATTCCAGTCGTGTACCCTAAACCCTCCATAACTTTCTAAATCTCTCACTCGTGGGAAAGTCTTCCCCAGCTTTAGAGGAACAGAAAGTCATGTGACCTTTGTGTATCGTCCCAGTGAGATTTGGAATCTCCTGGCCCCAGAAGGGAGGAGCCTATGTACATGTTTTTAGGGGCAGGGAAACCGGAGCACCCGGAGCAAAACCTGCTCAGACACAGAGAGAACACGCAAACTCAGAAAGGCCCCACAACACTCGGGAGTCGAGCCCAGGACCATCTTGCTGTGAGCCAAGAGTGCTATTTCCAGGATAAAGATATCCTGATGACTATTGTGTGTTTTGATGTTTACCGACTGTTCTACTGACTCTAAGGCTACGTTCACACTGCAGGCTATTTTGTTTAAATTAGATTTTTTTTTTTATGTGGTCGTTCACATTACAAAAAAATGCGATTGCCGTTTGTGTCTGGCTTGAAAAGAATGCAGCTCGATGTGGCCCGCATGCGCACACAAGAACACGACGTCAAACGCAGCACACTGTGTCCACTCCTTTTATTGATACGAATTGGTACGAACCCTCTATTTTTGCCTGAATTGATTTGTCACCCCGTATATTGATTAGTTCACAAACTTCCTCCTTCTCTCCCTGACAGTTTTCGGCTCCTTCATCTGCCATTTCTCTCGACTTTGACTCGGGACCTGAGCGTTCAGACTGAAGTCACATTGTAAAGTACGGATACATATCGGATTTATTTCCACATACGAAAGTGGCCTCGGTAGAATTTGGAAAAAATTGGATGTGTGCTGTTCACATTGTCCTGATAAATCGGATAAAGGTCACATATGGGCCAAACAATAGGATTTGACCAGCAGTGTGAATGTAGCCTAAATCTACTCACTTCTCCCAGGAAATCGTTGGAGGATGATCGGTCGTAGTCCCACACAGTCACCTCCAGAGTCTTCTTTTTCAGCTGAAAAGGGAGAACAAACACCATAGTAACAGAAACACAATCGTTTCATGGTTGAACGGAAAGGGAAAATGTACTCAAATGTATGTACTCATGTCAAGAGAAAGGTAGCAACAGCTCTTTGTAAAGCGCATTTGTCCAGTCATATATTGTCACCAACATGTTTATTATTATTCACTTGAAACTGAAATGGTGGGCAAAAACAAGACAGCAAAGCAGTCTGTACAGTCAAGCCAAGCAATAAGTAATAAGTATATTTTCATACATTTGGAATAAAGTGTACAGTGTAACTTTTCTGGTTGAGGGTCTGTCTCCATGGAGATGTTTTTGACTGGACTGTTTCCATATACCTGAGTAGAAATGGCATTCGATGCTTACCCAGCAACTCGGCCAGTCAGAGAAGATTTGAGGGACTTAAGAGCCGGTCCCTTGTATTTCTTCTAAAAGTTATGAATAATCAAGCAACAAACACATCTATAACTGAATAAATACAAAATAGATTAGTTTAATACCATAGTGTGGAACATTCCAGGCTAAGCAACAATAATGTCTCCATGGAGATAAGAAGGTGGTGGACCCTCAAAATGGAACATTTATGATTGGACTGACATTGTTCGACAAATGGAAAAATGAACATTCTGGATTGGAAATGAACAAATTGGATGAACATTGGACTAAGTGGGACGTTTATGTTGGCTCATTTGTGCAGTGAATTTAATGTTTAATTGAGTGTTTTTCACTGCTTTAGTTTCTTTTGCGCTCAGTGTCATGTTATGTGTTCTTTGTTTTATAGTTTAAAAAAAAGGACTGCGCCCTAGACATACAAATAACTATACTACCATCAATTATATGAGTAAAGTGGCAATAACTTATATCTTAGCATTGGAGACGGACAATGGTTGGACTCTGAGGAACTCCAGGGGACGCTGAGAGGTCCTTATGACCGACCCACACCCACAAAGCACGACTAACAGGAGCTGGCCTCAGAGCCACGACCATGGCCTTGTGCTCACTGCTCACTGCTGACCACTGCACACGACACTATATATACTATATGCTCTGATAAGAAGAAGCAGAAGAAGAACCCTCGAGACAAACAAATGTACTATTTACTACTACTGTAATGGAAAGATCACACCATTACTTTTACTTCTACTGGAGTAATATAATTTTGATGTACTCTATGTTGTAAATATTTAATGACTTGCTCAATGACAATTGCACCATCAAGTTCTGCCACATTTCTGGTGGAAGGTCTGCCATTTGCTGGTCTCCATAGCGATGGTTTAGCTTTGCCTGCAATACCTGCATTAGAGTTATTTGTTTCCATGGAGACAAACAAGCGAAAGCGAAGCAAAGACAAATGAGTAGACATGGCATTTGCTGCTGATGCTATCGATCACTCCCAGTCCCAGTATTTATTCCTATAGCCATTAGCATTAGCCGTTAGCATTAACCGTAAGCATAAGCCCGCAAAAAACACAAGTTATGAATAATCCCGAGGGTTTGAGCTTGTGCCAACCTATTAAGCACATTCCGGTTAAAGCCTTGTTAAATGTCACTGTTGAGTGTGTAAACCTTTAAGTGTTTTATTTTAGATAATAATTAGCATGTAAAACTAGCATAGCGATAACATCTTCCATCTTCATGAGGAAACAGGAAACGGACGCCCACCAGAAAAGTTTCAAAGTGAACCTTTAATCTGATCATATCCTTCAATACCTTATACTCTTTGTTAAGCAATATTTTGGGTTATACTTGAGTTTAATAAATATTTCACAGTAACAATACTCTCTCACTTGAGTACATTCCATTACGTTCAAAACAAGTCTTCCAACTTTACCTGCTCCAAGTGAATGTTCTTGTAGATGACCGTCTGGTTCCACTCAGGGTTCACGGTCTTCTGGGCGTACTTGGTTCTGCGTTTGTTGTCGGCGCTGATAAAACAAACAAACAAACAAACATACAGTTCGTCCCAGTTATTTCGACTCCTTACAGCATCCGTTTGCTTTTGGGACTGTGATGTTTGAATCGCAGCGGGATCATGTGCACTTGACAGATGCTCGTGGATGTGACTATAAACACGGTGCCAAAGAAACCCATGTGTGGAATGTGCCATGTTCTTTCTCATACCATGCACTGCAAAAACACATCTGCACAAGTTCAAAGCACCTAAGTTCAGAAGATTGAAGTCTGAAGTCTGTTATATGGTATTTTTTTTTATTTTCAAAGCAAGGGAAATAATATTGAAAGACCTTTGTATTTGTAAGACTATGACCCCTAGAGCTTTTGGCGTTGTAGGTAGGATTTCTGATAGCGCTCCCCTGTTGCCACCTGCGATATAAATATAGCCTCATATTGAATACTTTTGCCATGACGTTTGTAGGTTTAAAGCTGGGTTACATGATTTTTTTTTCACACCCTAAAACCAGAAGTAGGTATTTCAATTGCTGTTACATAAAAGTTACAAAAAAAATAAAAATGTGTTTAACTCATCTCTGGTATATCACAAACCCTCTGGTATAGTTAATATCCATGTGCATTCATTTCCCAGTGTGACTATGGTGTCTTAGGTAGATATCGCAGATTGGCAGCCATGTTTCCATAATGAATGAATAATGGTGGCAAATTTAAGAACCCTAACCCTAACCCTAACATAATTAATTGATATGCCATTGATATTAGCCCTAAAATCAAGACAAAAAATAAAACAAAATTCGTCCAAGTACATTTCAGCTTGTGCAGATAACAATTTTTGCAGCGGCGCTAAAAGTGTGATGTATGGATGTGAGCGTTGCAGCGGATCGACAAATGACAAGAACCCCAAAAAAAAAAAAGAACAATGGAAGAAAAAAATACTTTGGAGCAAACTCTTTGAATGGAAATCATAACAAGCACACCAACACCAACGGAAAAGGCCAAAAGCACCACGCTACCTTGCATTCTGGACAACCATGACTTGTCTGAGGGAGTCCAGAAGAGGAGGAGGAGGAGGGCACAGACCACAAACCAACCAGGAGAAAGCAAAACACAAAAACAACAGTCAGAGAAGTAGAGGATCGTCAAGGAGAGAAAAGGGCTGAGAGCTGAGACACACGCTGTTGTTTACTGGATCTTGCTTTTGGATTAGTTGTGGTTTAATCCTAGTTTAGATGTGGTTTAGGACTTTGTTTAAACTTGCTTTACAGTGTATATTCCTACCCTGATAAGCCAGTCCTTCCTACTTTCTATAGACATTTTAAGATAATGTTTAACTGATGGAGTTTTCAATGTTCATTCAAAAGGATTCTGACACTGACACTATGATGAATGTATTTACCAGTAGTGACTCAGCAGTTCAGCACGTTGTTCTACAGGTCTTTTGTAAAATATTTTGCTAATATTGTTTTGGCTAACACACAGTATTTCTATGGACGTTTTGCACACTAGTACACAAGCCGCTGCAAATTTTGCTAATAATGGTCGCTTGTGGATGCTGTTGTTTCTCTCCACATAACATCAGAATTTGTGGAGGTAGGATAGAGTTTCAGACCATACATTTTTGTAAACTATTGTATTAGCTCATGGTCTTGGCTGGCCAGGCAAGAACTGTTTATTCCTGGGACATGAAAGTGTGGAGACTACAGATTCAAGTTCTACTTTACAATCCCTGGGCAACATCCAAGGAACATGTCTGAACATGTCCCATGAAGCAATGTCCATAGAATGATGAGTTAAAATAGAGATATTCATGAGTTTCACTTTCCTGTTTGTGTGCATCATAATGAGAACGTTTGACCATTCAAAATATATTTTGTCAAGTGTTGTGTATATGTATAGTTCTGGATCTGGATCCTATGCAAAGCACATGATTTTTACAATAACCAAGTGATTTTATTTTTGAAATGTTTCTATTTATTTCTATAACAACCGGAATTTTGCTTCAACATTGGGGGGTTTAAGATCCATGGCTAACATACTAATAATAATTATACATTTTAGTCTAATGGGTTCATGGTGGGATATTTATGAAAGACTATCTGTTTCGTAAACTTAATCATCCATCAAATAGTCCCTTTAAAAAGCTGTTCAGATACAGCTGTTCAGCATAGAAGTTCCTCCGTGGCCAACACAACGAGTGCTCACGAGTGTGAGACTGGGACTGGAGTGTAGAGCTGAGGCGTAAACTCCACTACTGAAAAGAGATGCGATGCTGAGTTTGAATGTGCTTCTCTCAGGTTCATTACAAACTGTGGAGCCGTGACACATCACTGTGACTTGTACTCACAAGTGGGATGGCCTTCTTTGGCCACTAGGAGGCAGGACATTGGTACAAGGCAATGCTTAGATTACAGCTTCCGTACATTTGTACTTTGATCACACAGAGGAGTGTGGACTCGTATTCCTTACGATCAAACAATCATGTTGCTCTCTGTTCCCTTCCGCACAGAGCCTTTGTCCACTCTGCTCCTTTTGCTTGGAACATCTTGCAGAAAGTTCATGTCTTTAAAAGCATTTAAATTTTTTGGGTTATAGAGCGCTCTTGAATAAAAGCTGCTCCAACAAAATTTACAAAGAAAAAAGAAATTGTACATATATGGGCCACACCTGTCAATAAGCCGCAGGTGCCCACGTTGTAAAAATAGTACGGTAGTGTAATATATGTACGCCAGTTGTCTTTTGAACCGGGGGTCTCGCGGCGCACCCGCGGAGAGGTTCTAATATATTATATAGCATGTCTGCGCTCCACGTGTGTCTTTGCTTTTCGCCTTTTGCTTTGCTTTTCGTCTAGATTCACTTCCTCGTTAGACTAATTTCTCCGTGAATATGAGTCTGATTTGAATCAAACATACAGCGTACATACAAGCTTAAAATACAGTGACCACACGCTTCTACTTCCTGCTAGAGTGCCCCCCGCTGGCCGTTAGCCGGTAAAAATCTATAAATTAGACGCGCAGTCGTATTGGCCGCAACTGATCAGGAGGACTAACCTGGACAAACTAAGTCAACACAAGTGTCAAGTGGTTATAGTTGTTATTTCTTGTTGTAGTTTGGAGCCCTGGCTGGGTTAGTCAGTTGTTCCTGTTGCTTGAGAAGCTCAGAGTAAAGGATCGAGAGCTGAGCCAATCAATAGTCTTTTCAGGCCTGATTACAGCACTAGAGAAATGCGTCTGACACCAGTCCAAAAACACTGCTGTGATCACTGGCCGCCAGAGGGAAGATAAATAATTCAGCCTTTGAAAATGTAGCAAAGGAGTGTGCTCACTGTACTGCTAATAAAGCACTAGGCTGACATGCCATTACCGACCCTACTGATTTGGATCTGGTTTAGTCCGGGTTTCGCCATGGTTTATTCCTGGTTTGTAAGGGATTTAGTCTATGTTTGGACTTTGTTTAGTCCTGAATTAAATCTGATGTACATCTACTTTAGACTCTATTTAGTCTGTGTTTAATCCTGGTTTAGTCTTCTTAGTACAGACAAGGTTTGGACATAGTTTAGTCCTGGTTTTGGACCCCATTAAAGGACACATTTTATGCATTATTTGTATAGTTATTGGCCTTTAAACATGTTTTCCACATCAGGAATTGAGTTAGAGCTCTATCTACTGGCTGCAGAGGGAATTATATAAGGGAGATAAACAAACCTAACCTTCCTCCGACATGCTAATGCAGGCACACAGTTGTAATGTTCGTGATTTGATAGCAGAAATGCCCAGAACGAGTTAGAGCTACGGACAGTATAAGAGACATGACATCGCAAATCTGGAACATTGAAGCTAAATAAAACTCCAGGGGAATTTGATGAGGGAAAGATGTCAAAAACATGGTTAAAAACTATAATAATATGCATAAAAATTGTCTTGATTTGGTTCTATTTAGTCTATTTAACCTGGTTTGGTCCTAATCTTGTCCTAGTTTCAGTCCTAATTCCAGATGTTGTAAACCTAGACCTGAATTGCATTGCAAGTAAAACCTAGTGTAGACTTGGCTTAGGTAAACCTTGTTTTTTATTTCTCATGGTATTTTTTCAAATTTGATTTTGTCTCCTTTTTTAGTCATGGTTTAATCTGAAGTTGGATCTTGTTTTGTGCTACTTCATACTGTCTTATTCCTTATTATTTACTTTTGTCAGTTCAGATAAATTCCTTCTTTAGTCCTGCTTTAATCTGGGTTTAGACTTTGTGCTGCTTCTTACAGTCTTAATACATATTTAGCTTTTCCCAGTTCAGACCATCTTTTTGCCTGGTTCAGTCTTGGTTTAGGCCTGGTTTATACATTGGTTTATACTTTGTTTTGTGCTGTCTCTTACTAGCTTTGTGTCCGTTCAGGCATGGTTTAGTCCTTTTATAGCCATGTTTTAGTTTTAAACTCTACATAATACCAAACTCAATTCTGTGGCTGTGCGAGACCTCTAGGGGGCATCGGATCATACTCTACCACTCAGAAGCAGAGATCAAGCTGGACTGTGGGCCTAATCTCATGAGGAGGTCTGATAGGTCATTATCTAAGTGCAGATAGGGTTACAGCAGCGATAAACACCATATCGATCCTGTGTGAGCTATTAGCAGAGCAGAGGCCAGGAGCAGAGCCAGGGGGAAACTACTTTAGACTGTACTGTGTATGAGCGCTGGTCCAAGGCACGGAATCACAGTTTGGAGATCTCAACAGTGGCTGCAATACCGCTTTTGGGCCCTTCTCTACAATACATCAAAATGACACGTTTGCCTTTAAATAAGAATTTTGTGTTGTCTGTCTATTGCTGTTTTTGTTCTTGGTGTCCACACTATTGTCACTGTTTTGTATTTGTAAATAAAGTAAATTATCTATTACCATAGATAATAAACTGACAGCACAACTTCACTTTCTGAATCTTAAAAAACAAATGTAAAAATATTGTTGTTATATTATTGCTACATCAAACAACACACAATAAAATTATATAACTCTTCCAAGCGTAACATGTTTAGAACAGCTACACACACGGCCTGGTACTGATGTAAACGTTCTACCCCATTCATTTTAATGAGGCAGCAAAATAAAAACAGTTCAGTGCAGGAAAATGGTATTTTCGTATATATGTGTGTGTGTGTATATATATATATATATATATATATATATATATATATATATATATATATATATGTGTGTGTGTGTGTGTATATATATACACATATATATATACACAGTCTTTTGAGGTCTTTCCAGATATTTTTTTTCATAGTTTACAAATCACGTAAAAAAGTATTAATCACATGGTCGTTAGCTTTCGAGCTAAAACACTACCTCAGTGAACACTTCTATATGTCGTAATGTTTTCTAACGAGGCTCTGTTGTTAGTCACATGTGCTCAAGTGATTCTCCTTGGGTTTTTTCATAGTTTGCTAATGCCAACTCTCCCACATGAAGGCTAATGCGTTGGAGCTAATGTATGGAACGGTACAATCTTTTAGAATGCAAACTCTCAGTTTACAAACACAACGGTTTAAAATAAAAATGGTATATATTTTGAATTGGCAAAAGTCCTCAAAATGGCACCTATAAACAGGAAGCAGAAACCTGTGAGTAGTCAATTCAAAAACTCCTCGGCTGTTTTGTACTCCGTGGCATTGTAAGGAAAATAATAATACAAATTGATCAAGATCCTTTTCTGCCTCCGGAGTAAAAATAATAATAACAATAAAAATAAAATACTTCTGGTCTCCTACACTTTTTGGCTTTAATCTTGTGGAATAAGACAATAATAATTGGCAGAGACCACCAAATTCAGTTTCTCCAAATAATAGTCCATGTACATATATTATGTATATATGAAATATTTTGTCAGTTTCAGATCCTTCTCGTTTTTGGCCTTCGTCGTTCATATCATAACAACTCCGAGTTTGATTCCTGGTCTGTTCCTTATTGCATTTCCTGTCAGTCTCTCATACAGTTAAGAGGAAGTGAGAAAGAAGCCGAGGAGAGGAGACGGGACAGACACAGAAGCAGAGGCAGACACAGAGCACACATTAGCACATATGAGTTCAGAGGACTTGAATTCAGAAAGTTTTTGAGTTGTTTTGACTAGATTTATTCACGCATTCGACTTGTTTTGATATATTTTACTGGTGTCAATAAAGTCATTTTCAAAAACAGAAACGCTTTAATAACAAAAATAAACCCATTTTGACAGGAGAAGTTATTTGCTTTGTGTCTTTATTGCAGCAAAATCGTCTGTAAATGGAATAAGATTTAAACATTTTATAGCTTTTTTCAAAGGAGAACATTTAAAGGTGCATTATGCAACTTTTCTAACTTTTCTGGCGAAGGCTTCCCCACCTGCTTGTCTCTATGGGGATGGTATTACTTTGACTGACATGCTCCGCAGTATTACACATATCTATATCCATGAAGACATTTAGATGATGTCACGGTATTTTAATTAGCTGTCAAAAGACATATAATTAATCAAATTCTCTGTAAAGACGTTTTATGCCATACTGTGGAACATTCCAAGCGAAGCATTACGACAAGCAGGTGGCGCACACTCCAAAATTACTATGAAATAAATTATACATATTTTTTCTATAGCAAATTTGAAAGCTCTTGAAACCAGCCAAATATGAAGTACAACAAAGTGAACGTTGGCTTAAAATAAACAGTATGTCACCTTTTTTCATTTATATATATTATTATATATGTTATGTAATATTTTAAAGACATTAAAAACAAATTATTTACTTTGGATTAACACAAAATAATTAAATGAAACAAAGTGACATAATATATTCATTTAATGTCAATATTTCTCTGTATTTTCTTCTTCTTCTTTTCTTTTTTTAATTGGAAAATGTACATATTAAAATTAAACTAAACAGTACCAATTTATAATAACTACAACTGTATTAGCCTTGATAAAACATGAACAAAGATGTAATCCATAATGACACATAGTGGTAATGCTGTAAAATAATGTTCCTTAGTAAACTATTTATAATGCATTCATAATCACAAATTATTTGTTTATAAGCACTTATAAACTTTGCATTTACTAGCATTTATCACTTGATTATTATAAGGAAAAAACTAGTGTTTATTGATGCCTTATAAATAGTTTACTAAGGAACAGAAACATTTTATATAAGACTGATTCAGTCTTAGCAATTACGTGTTACGTGTTAAAATATGAATGAAGTAAACCTATTTGTTCATTGTGAATTACGTGTTTGTTCATGCTCTACTAAGGCTATTATAATAATTATAAAGTGTTACCATCTAATCAAAACCACTCAAATGAAAAATATATAAATTGAATTCAAATCATTTCAACTCATGTCAGTATTCTTGTTTTGCCGCGTACACACACACACACACACACGTGCATCGGGAGCTCACCCTCGTCCCGGGAGGAGGTAGACTTTGACGAAGGGGTCGGAGTAGCCGTCGTTGTCCCGCGGGGCTAAGTTCCTGGCCTGCAGCACGTGAACTATCAGGTTACCCAGGTTCCTGTCATAGTTGATTTGGAGCTAAGGGAACACAGTGTTGACAGACAGACAGGGCCGCATGTCAGACAAGATGGCGCGACCGCAGTTTGGATTTTGCATTTTGTTTTTCACTCACCTGGATCTCGCCGGTGATGTGGTGAGGCGTTCTCGTGACCTCGGGCTGGAATAAGTAATAAAAAACATGTTAAAATAATATTGAACCTGCAAGGCTTAAGGTAATGTTACAGCAAAATGTGGGGTGTCGTATACATAATATACATAATTAAAGGAGACATATTAGTGCTATATATACAGTGCATATGTTTAGACTACACATTTCACTAAAACATAGTAAAGGTAATCATATTTCAGATTTTACTAAACATTTTGCCTATATGTCCCTAGTTTGACCATTTTTGTAATGTTTAGAATTGTACCTCCTTGTTCGACATGGGCAGCAAATATGACATAGGTAGAGGTAATTCCAAAACAGTTACCTAGCAACCATACAGTAAACGAGAGCCAAAATCCATATATATTACACAACAGTTATGATTTGACGATAAACTTTACCTGACAACACCTTTCATTTGTTGAATGACTGTCAGAAAATGATGTTAGTCGCATGTTGATGACATCACAGAGGGATTCTTAACACTACTTAATTTTAAAGTTTTATTTTTCCAAATTTCTTCACAAACTGCAACTTCACGGATGTAAAACTATGATAAATATTTACCACAGGTTTTATCTCACCAAAACTAAGTCATAATTAGAAAAAAACAGAAGAACCTGTCACATGGACTTTAACTCCATTGCACACCTCAGCAGCCCTTATTTTTTTAAAGTTCAAGTTCAGTTACTTGGAATTTCATGTTCACAACAGCCTTAAGATCAGAATACAATTGTGCTCTGCAGATTCAACCTTTGTACAAGTGTAGAACTCAGCAAATATTGAATTTGTGTTGTTTAAAAGTATTGTTATACATATCTGTGGGTGCAAAAGTGATGAAGTGGTTTAAATGTGGCTAAAAATCCTATCCTATTGAAGAAGTTTGAGCACAGCAAGGATCAGTGTATAGACTTTGAAAACATGCAGGAGTTGTCAGGTTTTCACCCCATGACATCACAATGTGGGACAAAGACATTCTAGCTCCGCCATACAAACGTTATCACATGTTAAGAATATAAAACCTGTCACTAGGAAATGCTAAAAAAAAAAGTATTAGGCCTATGAATTTAGGAAAAAGCATAAAATTTTCTTTTCACATTGTCACTTTGAAGTAAGCGCCAAGAAAAGTCACCGGGGAAGTATGCAAAGGTTAATTGCTCATTTGACTCAACGCCGGCACAGATAGTCTTTTCTTTCGAATTAAAATGAAATGGAAAAGATCATTTCAATCAGATGAATAGCTTTTTGTAACTCACATATATAGTAAATGAACTGTCGAACTATTTCATAATGTTAACTGCAATCATTTCCACAAAGCATAAAATGGTCTTTATTTGAGTGGATATAAGTCGGAGCGTTTCGTGTCCATCATTCAGTGATGAAAACCCGACGCTGTACTCATGCTTTGACCTTGACATTCCACCTCCATTTTGTGTGATGTAATAAGCCTCTAATAGAACACAGCCAGCATGGAAGACAAATCACACCTTCAGCTCCAGCTCCAGCTCCTGCTCAGGCATGTTACCTTGTGTCAGCCACTGTCAGCCAGCTAAGAGGTGTCAACATACTAATAATAGCTCTTAAACCTTTTTGTTTCTTCTTCTTCCTCTTCTTCTTCTTCAATATGCTTTAGTTTTGTTGTGGTATCTATGCAATGTAATCAACAATAGGTGCAGCGACACGCCCCGTGCACAGACACGCCCCGCGCACAGACACGCCCCGCGCACAGACACGCCCCGCGCACAGACACGCCCCTGCTCATGGACGCGCACCTGCTCACGGACATGCAGAGGTGACGGGTGCGTGCATCCCCTGTTCCATGTCAGATTAATTTAGTCTTGACATTAAGCAGTTTTTTTCTTCCAAAGATCAGCTCAGTATTAAGGTATTCTGAATGGTCTAGTGTGCCGGGAAGAGTCTTTCTGCACCAACACTGCACTGCCTGCATGTTTGCATTCTTATTGAATAGAATATGAGAATATGTATGTAAGCATCCAGCAACTTGATAAGCCTGCACGCACTGAAAACTGAGAAAATACAAACTGTTGAACACCCAGTGCATTGTACCATTGTGCATCCCTACCTTGTGTCTCTGTTTCTTGTTGATGGCAGGAGAGGCAGGCTGGCCCGGGCTGGGAACCCCACTGGAAGCGGCTGACCCTGGACCAGACTGGAGGAGGGCGGAGCGTTCTAAAGCGGAGAGCACCCCCAAACCCCCAGGACCCATGGGTGCTCCCATCATCCCGGGACCCTGCTGCTGGGACACCTTCTGAAGCTCCGCCGCCAACTGCTTTGGATCAACGCCCGGGGAGCGCTGGCCACCTACAGGCAAGAAGAGGTAGTGTGTGCTCCGATTATTTTTTATAAATTATTACCAATATGTTATCTACATGGGTTGAAATAATTTTAATTCATTATATACATTTTCATTTGGGAGACTTTCAACTACTTTTCAGATGTATTTACACAGCAGATAAAAATAATGTAATGTTTTACTAAGTTCTAAACCAGAAATAAATATGAGATGGTGAATAATCAGGATCATCTCAGCAAAAACAGACACAATCATTATTAAAGCAGACACACTAAGCTTTTTGTCACATACTTAGTATTGAACTATAACTTAAGTAGATCATAATTTTATATTTTGTATGTAATAAATGTAATATCGATCTAAAACGGTCAGAAATAGAAACAGGCCGACTAACTTCCTGTTCCAAACAGCAGAACTGATAAGCCCCTCCTCTTCATGCTAACACTGTGCCTGTAGTTATTTTGTCCATATACTGCACTGTCCATGGCCAGAGCCACGTGTTGTACATAAGAGTTTAAATTGTTTTGTGTTAGACCTGTGTTAGATTAACCCTATTTTTAAAGTAATTTATCTTGTTTTTATGGCATGTTTCTATTCTCCTGCTCTTATTGAACAGTGCGTGCGACACTGGAATTTCCTTTAGGCCCTTTTCACAAAACCGAGCGGCTAGTTCTGGTTTCCTTAAAAATGCGGAGCTCCACTTCCTGCTCCATTCATGCCTTATGCGGAATTAGCCGACTTTCACTAAAATAAATCAATAATTAATGAAGACAAAGTGGAGAGTGAGTTCCAGATGGATAATGACGGCAGCATGTACCATGTAAATACTTCCTATGGAGACATTAGTCTCCAAGTGCTTTTGTCTCTAAGCTAATGCTAACATACAATCAATGTAATCAGTAATGTTCAAATAACAGCACAAACTGAACTAACCTGTTTAAAAAACACTCCACTCTATGTACTTTTATCAAGTTTGCAAAGTTGAATTTGAACCGCCAAACTTTGGATCACGAGTCGACGACTCTGACAACTCTCACTGCTGAGATCTTTTTATTGTTTTTTATTTGAACAAGACTCGGCTAATTCCCAAAGAGAATGAATGGAACAAGGAGTGAAGATTCACACTTGTACCAGAACTACCATGAAAAGGGCCTATAAAGGACAAATAAAGGTTCTCTTATCTTATCTTAAATTCAATGTGGCATTTCACCGTAGCAAGCAGCGGATGGTCATTTAGATGTTTTGCCTTATGAAAAGTGGCTACGTGACATTTTATAACCCCATATGTGTCACTCGGACTTTTAATTTTTCAACTAATCATAACTAAGTACAAAGCACTTAAATATATATGTCTCCTTTAACTACAAACCAGAACTAGATGACTAACTCTGACCAGTTGCGACCACTCACAAATTTTAAATAAAAAAAAATCTTGATAAAAAGAAAAACCATTATACAATTACAAAAAGTTAAATACTGCTATAACATCACGAAAAATTAAAAATGTACGGTTAAATTCCTAAATTTAAATTGTTTCTATTTTAAATATTCTGAAGTGCAATTTGTTGTACGTACTCGATTTAACGATGGTGCTCCAACAGTTGCGGGTGCTCCGAGTCAGAGAGCATATTCAGGTCACTAAACAGAAACATTTGATAAAACAGGTAAGTGCCACATGGGGTAAAAAAGAAAAAAAAAACATGTCCAGGGCTTATAATTTACTAATTATTTCAGTTTTCAAAAGTTGAATCCACCACTCCTTGAGCAAATCCCATCTATTGTTATTAATAATTTAAAAGATGGTATAAAAAAGTCAAAATCAATGCTACCTGCTTGTCTTCATTGAGGTGTTGTTGCTTTGACAAGAATGTTCCACTGTATGGCATTAAACGTATCTACCTCCATGACGACAAGCAGATAATGGGGCACAGTTACAGGTCAGGGGTCCCATTTATAAAGTGTGCGTAGGTACAGATGTGATCCAAACGTGACGTGCTGTACGTGATATCCCACTTTAAGTTTGACATCAACGTACGGAGTTTTCAATTTATGCTCGATGGACCTCCGTGGATTAAGTCCTTTGTCTCGGCTCTGCCGCTGGAACGGCGAACCTTGACCAACCTTGCCTTGAAAGCTTTGAAGACTGTCCAGAAGAGAGGTCCAAGGAGCATAAACCGAGACGAGGGAGCCTACACCTTGTCACACATGTGGGATAATATCTTGGAGAAGGCGTCAGACAGCAGGGGGCGTAAGCTTCCCCTACGGCATGGCAAAACCATGTAAACAGCCAGCAAGACGCGTCACTACACCATCAAGTGACACGTGGAAGGAGCTGAAACATGTAAAGCAGGTAAACAATCGCTCCTGTCTTAGAAACTGTTCACTAATAGGTTCAACCCTTTGTCTGTTTGGAACGTTACTTTTAATAACAAAGGATTCATAACAAAATTAGGGTGCGTTCAAACTTGGTCCTAAATTGAGCCCATTTTAACGTTGGGTTTGTCCTGTTCTTGTCCTTGTTTAGTCCAGGTCTAATCCTGGTATAGTTTCAAGTTTAGTCCTGGTTTAGTCCCAATTTTGATGGGTTGAATGTGCAAATGTAAACTAGCGGAGAGCGATGTTTTTGAGCATCCCGGCAACGATATTCAGACGATACCACATCAATCCAACAGAACAGTATTAAAACATACCTTTAAACGTATTAGTGGAGGTTTAGTTATCAGACTGTAAAATGAATCACAAAAGTGCAGGTATACTCTTATTTGCAAATGTACAACGTAGTTTTTTCATTTTAAATTGGCTCTTTTTGAAGCATTTCAATTCTTGCCATTGTGAACGCACCCTTAGTCCCCGCCTTCAATGTGAGATCGTGACTAAAAAAGATGAACACACTCGCCTATAAGAAGCACATCATTACAGTGACGAGTAGTAGGCGTGGAGCGTGCAGAAGAGGGAGCTGACATACTGCAGCTGAACACTTTGGGGCGGGGAGGAGGGAGGAAGGGGACACTGTGTTAAATAAAATAAACGGTGACAGATGTAACTCACAGGCGGATGCAGAGCTCCGCCTCGGCACACGGCTGACCCACGATGCACTGCACCTCCTCGTAGGTCTTTCCTGTCAGCGAGATGCCGTTCCACTCCAGCACCTGCATGCCTGCGGAGACACGCGATTAACACAGTCAGGATTAACACACAAAACACAGCTAAAAATGATGATCCAGCATGGGTTAAAAGCTGGTTGAATTGATTATAGATAATAGTTTCTGTTCAGGTTACGTCCCTGTAGTTTAAAATTGACAGGTCAGAATTCTATGGTACAATTCCCTGTCTAACTGTCAGATTGTAGATTTGTTGACCTGGTTTATGGTTCATACTTTATCTTTGTAATAACGTGAAACAAAAACTGCCACAAAATTCAGCGTCTTCTCTGTCAAAATGAATAAACAAATATGAAATAATTTGCTATCAATGGCTTCAATGAGTGTGTTTTTGTCAGTTGAAAGGACTTTAAACCAGAATAATAATGATTTAACACTTTTGTGAAATCAATCTCAAACAAATAGTGAGAAGGTTCAACATTTGTGGGTTTCTGATTTTGGATATTTCTTTCAAAAACATTAAATCTTCTATAGATTTGACACAGGTCCTTGTCCACCATCTGAGATTATTACTAAATTCTAAAAAGTGAACGCAACCTGCTCGCCTTAATAAAGCACAAATAATGACTCATAATTAACAAATAGTTTATCAACAATGATTAACGCTTAGTAAGAGCTTAATAAAGGGTTAGGAGTTAGGTCAATAACTAAGTAGTTTCTAGTGAATAGAAATAATAATAATAATAATAATAATAATAATAATAATAATAATAATAATAATAAAATAAATAATTAATAATAATAATAATAATAATAATAATAATAATAATTAATAATAATAATAATAATAATAATAATAATAATAATAATAATAATAATAATAATAATAATAATCATAATGAATGGCAATAAATACATTCATATAATAATAATAATAATATTAATAATAATAATAAATAATAATAATAATAATAATAATAATAATAATAATAATAATAATAATAATAATAATAATAATGCAATTCTTCATTATGAATTAAAATACTTTGACATTGGCTGTAAATGTGATATACTGTTGCTTAGCATAACCACCATACTGAAAACAAGAAGAAAGATTGTCTAATTTACAAAATAGTTATGATTGGACAAATAGAAATGTTTGACAACACCTTTAGTTTTCTAAATGAATATTTAAGAAAACTGTCTTCCTACGCTTGCAAGAATGAACGTATATTATAAAAAAAGCCGGCTGATATACATTACTGAATATCAGCCCGTTAAAGAAGCTCCTTCGTCCATGTAAATATAAGCTCCCATAGTCTCGTGTACGCCCTCAGCTCGGGTTCACGGACAATAAGGCTGGAATTAATATCTCCATGTCATTTTGCATGAGCTATATTCATTTACATTTTCCCCACTGCCCTGCTCGGCTTGGATTATTCTCTCTGCCCTCCCCCACATTGCACTTTTTTTTTTTTCACCTGGAGGCATGTTCTGCTGCCGTTTTGCTTCATTAGAACACACAATACATTATTTACTTATTTATTTGGCTCTGAAATCAGACATAAAAACGTTGTATTATTATTAAAACATTGCAATAACAAATGTATATATGCTAAAATGAGGATACATATTATGCATTATTTATATATATATATATATATATACACACACACACACACACACACACACACACATATATATATATATATATATATATTAATATTTTTGGCCAATAAACATGCTCTTAAGGACTTTTACTTCAAATTAAAGTAATGTAACCATTGAAAAGCACATATTACAGATCTACCCTCAACAGGATTTGGTGTTAACACATCTACTGGCAGCAGACGGAATCACCATGGGAAAACAAACAAAAGCCAGCTCACCCCGACATCTTTGGGTCATCGCGCAGACATTTTTCGACTGGTAAGGATTTTTGATGTGAAAAATGGGCAATTTGAAACTCAGTGTTTTTGTGAAGATCAGAGGGAGAGGACTTCAAGGGTGGATAAAACATGGGTGAAATCTCCACCACTTATTTAAAATTTGAGTGAAATAGAAAATCTCGTGAGATTGCAAGAAAAGTCAAAAGTTCTTCAATATAAATATCCATAACTTTTTTGCATATAAAGATATTC
This sequence comes from Chaenogobius annularis, assembly GCA_015082035.1. NCBI lineage: Eukaryota > Metazoa > Chordata > Actinopteri > Gobiiformes > Gobiidae > Chaenogobius > Chaenogobius annularis. Next base: position 138,330 of record BJKM01000412.1, on the reverse strand, counting down.
ATTTTCATATCACATAGCTTGAAGGTCTCATTAAAAATGCTATTCCAGTAAGTAAAACATATTACACTTTCAATGATTGAATGATGGAAAAAATGTGTCCAATAAACCTAAAAAAAAATAAATGGCTATAAAGTATTAAAAGTCTTTAAACTTTACTTACATGAAGCTAAGATGTAATCATTTGCCAAACCCACTTTCTTTTTTCACATTTCATGATATTTTGTGGTTAATTCCAATTGTCCTATCGAAACCCCTCTGTGTTCCACTTCACTTTAGCCTCCGTTCCATAATTTAGAATGTATTTAATTACAAACCTTTAAAGGGTCTATAGTGCACCTTCCATTCCAATAAGTAAGTGCGTATTTGAGCAAACATTTGTCCGTGCGTGGTGCTAAGTATAGCCTGATGACTAACACAGAGCAGTCACATGAGGATGAGGATGAGGGATGTGACAGGCTCTTCGCTGTTTGGATGTGAGGCGTCAGGCAACAAGACATGACAGAAGAGAGTCAGAACAAGGCTATAGGCGCCACTCACTGACAAGGCACTTAACGCAAACAAACAACAGCGGGCTAAGCCGGGGTCCCAGCGCCACGAAGAAATCTGCACCGTCCCACAAGTATTCAACAATTAAAAACTAAATATTAAGATTAAGATTTGAATGGTGAAAAATAGTGAAAACGCTGCATGTGCTGCAAAAAGGAAGATGAAACCCATGAATGTGTTATCTTCTGTGCTGATCGTTAAGAGATGTAGGAGTTGTTTTCAGCTTCTTTAAGTTTTATTAATCCTGTTTACAAGATCGTCTCCTTCTGACCCTCAGAAAACACTTGGTTTAAAATTTCCCAGATTTGTGACATCAAAGATAGAAATCATGAGATTTTTTTGTGTGTGTGTGTGTGTGTGTGTTTTTTTAAGGTTTTCTGTTAAAAATAGTTAATGTAAATAGTCCCAAAGCCGTAGCGTGAAATCGGGAGAGAGAGTGTAAAGACATGTGGCAAATGACCAATGCCGCTGAGGTAGCATCCACACATGTGCAACAGCTTAAACCACTCCTCTACAGTTTTTAAGTCCATAAATCATAATTATACTCATTTTTAACATTCCCTAATGACAATATTATGTCAAGTTTAAGTTATGAAGCCTTTGGTGAAGTAATCAACATTTACCAAGTTTAAACTCAAAGATTATATCCAAGCACTCACCCTCCATCACTTTGCCCGTTTGTTCTGCCACTCCTCCAGGAATCACTGCTGCGATGTAGGCCCCGATCTCGCCTCTGCTGCCTGGGATCTCCTTCCCGCCCACCACACGGATCCCCAGACCATTGCCTGCACGGACACAGGTACTGAGCAAGCAGCCACACTTTACATCTCACGTTTAACTGAAGCGCAGAGCAGTACCTGAGACGCTGCAGTCCCTCTGGTCTCTCTGGAGCTTAATGCGGGCATGCGGGAAGGTATAAGGCACCAGCTTCATCTGTCAACAAATGTCACACATAACAGTTACAACAAACATTCATTTATTGATTTCTTTGACTTTCAGTTACATTAAAAGAATAATCTCATTTGCTTTATGTGCATTTAATCCTTCCTTCTATGTCACTAAGTGTGTCAAGGTTATTCGGTTAATCAATAATCGTGATTATTCAGGTCACAATATGATATAATTGTGACAATTTTAGAAGTTGTCCAAAAAATAGACCTTTTTTATCTGTTTTTTTTTTGTGTCAAATTTAACTTTATTTATATAAACAAACTTAAGGAACCGTAAGATGCTAGACCATGAGAATTAAAGAAAATTTAATATTTCACTGTTGTTTGGTCACAGTCTCAGTAATTGTGAATAATCGTTAAATCATGATGTTTTTTGTCACGATAATTGTAACACTAAAATGTTATATTGTGACATCCCTATAGTATGTCACTGGGGCCAAATTGATATCAGTGCCTTGTGAAATATTCTAAATAAAAGGCAAATCATGATTCATAAACCTAAGACAATCCGGAGCTTGAAGGTGATGATATGATTTTTGTCAGAAGCTAAACTGGGCCAGAAGAAACCCACCAAAACACTGGGACAGCTCCATAATGTGGGAATCAAACGCAGGACCTCTCACTGTGAGGGAAGAGTGCTAACCAAACTGGCACACTGCATAAGCAATAATGCATAATCAATCCAGGCGCTAGACGTAAATTTGTGTTACATGTTACATGTGATTTACTATTGGAAATATGCATGTTATTTCTGCTGCAGAACTGATTTGAAACTGAGAGTAGCAATGATTTTGATCACATTTGAATTGTTCAAATACATTGTGAAATTAACATTAGCGTTAGACTTTATACAGTATTTTTTTTACCTCTGGTTTGAAAATAACACGTTGTTTATCATTCTTTGCAATTAAAGCATTTCAAATTACAAGCAAATGCCGTATCGGTGCACAAATTGGCCGATCCCGTGGAAAAAGTGTGCGCCTGTCTTTCAACTGTATTATCAAACTTTTATCTTTCATAGCTGTGACAAATCAGGCAGCACCCGCTCAGTGACTTCATCTGTATTTTCTCCACCTCAAATGTTGCACCTGTTGGCGAAAACGCTCCATTTTGCATATTCATGTCACTCAAACGTAGCAAAACTCCTCCTGCTGCAGCTTTTTTAGTATCTGTGAGAGAGGTGTGATATACGAGGCCCGTAGGGTATCGTTTTCTGCAGGGCAGCGAAGAACAATGGTTTTAGTCGTCGACAAGTCAGAAATAGTGTTTTGATTAGTCAAACAAAGTGTTTTTATGCCCTTACAAAGTATTCATAACTACCTCCCAACCAGTTGAATCTGGAACTTGACAAAACATAAACAAAGAAAAAAACATTACATTCTTAAAATGCGTTAGTAAAGATGGACTAAACTAAGATTGATGGACAAAACTGGATTTCGAAAACAGATTTTCTGCAGTACTAGCCGTAAAAGCCCACGAAGCACAAAATGTCACCTGTCGCCTGTCCATGTGCCCACTCTGCGGATGGCCTTCTCTGGGCTTATCAAACCAGTCTGTGTCCTCCCTCCTCAGATGGTACGCTACACAGAAACACACGCGTTAGACACACATTTGCACCGTAGACGTGGCTCTAGCTCCTGCAGATACACTGACTGTGGACAGTGAGTGACACATGGCACATTGAAACGTGTTTAGAGGTTACATGCACTGGGACATGCACTTCTCTGTGGTGAGTGGTGCTGCTGATTTGGACACGCCCAAACCTGGACCTGTGTGACACTTACACTTCGCATTGTTTTTCATAGTCCACTGAACAAACAAAATGCTGTGGATTGGACTTGCCCCATAAGAATAACATAGAACTTGACTGTTTGACTTTGTATGCTAAGTCTGTTTAAAGCCGTTTGTTTGTTTGTTTGTTTGTTTGTTTGTTGTTGTTTTTCAAGACGGTCAGTCAGCATAAATGTATGTCTAGGTATTCTAATTGTTGACAACTCACAATTGTGGATGATTTGATGTAACCCAAACCTTGTTCTAAGTATTCTGCTACAGTACCCTCCAATAATAATGACATCTGTAATCAAAATTGACCACTACTTGGTTAAGGAAGTACATTTTCTATTCATTTTATAGCTTGCAGGAATCAGCTATATGGTAACTAAACACCACGTGTCTGAAACTGTATAAACAGTTAAGTAAAACATTTCAACCTTTTTTTTTTTAATTTGAAAGGAACCACAAGGAGCCATGTGCTCTCACTAAAACAGTATTAGGCACACATCTCTCTCATATGGCATATGGACAATGCTAATGTATAGGCATAATACATATTCAAATAAAATATTCTACTATTCTAGTATTCTACCAAGAAATCAGGTAGTCTTTTTTTTACATTTTGTATATTTCACTTTTTCATAAAAGTTATCACCCCAGATCAGAGGGAGGATGCAGAGGTTTAAACACGCTGGATTCAGCAACAGGTCATCCAAATGAGAGACTCATGTGAGGCTCATTCTGCTTTCTGATTGGAGAATCAGCTTGAGAACCAAAACACCACATGGCAACATCAATAACTTGCTAGCTAATGATTTTGTAATCAAGAACAAGTCAGCGTTATTATCTGTAAAAACTGTCGGCCAATTTGATTTGAATGGGAAATTTACTTCCAAAACCATTGAACCAAAGGCATTGAAGTGGGCGGGCCTGTTGAGCTCCATTTGAGTGAAGGGCACTGTGTTTTGGCTTAAATACAGTGTACTTGTGTAATAGAGTGTAGAGAATGTGTAGATCTATGCATAGTCTCACATTAGTTCAGCATGACGACACAGTATGCACACGATATTTATCTGCAGCTGTGAACATGAGTACTCAGAATGATATGCCTAGAGTCAATCACTGCGATGTGTGTACTCATTCCAGAATGATGCAAAACTCAGGCCGCTACAGCGTAATATGATCCACTGAATGATACAGGAGTCGTTCAAATGGGTGGACTGCTGCTACTGAGGAGGAATGGCATGTTTGGTGCACCACTGACGTATGGCTCATTCCTGGAAGAGTGGTCATGGAGGCGTCCTATGGCACTACATGGGATGCCGTCTCACCTTCTATGTTCCAGTTTGGGCCTCCAGCTGGGATACAAAATTCAATGCGTTTTTTCAGAAATGTGTTCAGCATTCGGTTCAAAAATTGGAGCTATACTTTTACAAAACTACAAAAGCCAAACTGAAAGCACACTACCACTACAGAGGTGGGACTCAAGTAAAGATTATGTTACTTCATTATTGATAATTGAAAAATGTTTTAACAAAATAGTTTGCCTTCTAGAAGTAAAAGTGTTGAGTGTTTAGTGTATTCACAATTTTACAAAACTAACACTAAGATGCAAACCAGCAAACATGAATACAGTACATGAGGTAAACTGACTGAATGTGGTATATTAAGCTTACATGTCTATATTATCTAAACTACTTAAACTACAACTTAAACTTCTTTAACATTTATCAATCTTTGTAATTTAACTGTGCTTTTTATCTTTGTATGTGAAAAAATCTATCTAAATATGTGTTGAACCTTCTCAATTCAAGATAAATATACTGAATTCATGTAACTTTAACAGATATTACTTTTTATTATTGAATTACTACCTACCTACGTACTATACATTATTATGTCGCTTTAACTTGAGTAAAATGAACAATTTTTATCACTCAAGTAAAGTACAAATTCAGGGTTGAGAATCAAAGAGAATCAAAGTAAGAGTCCAAGAGTGGGACATGGTAACAATAGTCATCTAGACAACATTTTTGAAATAAGTTTGAAGAAGAAAGAAGTTTGAGAAGCAAGAATGTATACGGCCCTGAGCTACAGTAGTCGTGCCTGAAGGGAGGAGTTTGAGCTGAAACTTGCCCTGTCTTTGTTTACTCGTTACTAAAGGAGACACATGTTTTTTTTCAGCTACTTAGTATTGAACTATAACTATAATAAGTATATCAGAATTGTACATTTGTAAATCACAATAATGACTGAAAATGGCATCGTAATAAAAAGCAGGTCCATTGACTTCCTGTTCTGCAGAACTGATAAGCCCCGCCTCTTCATAGTGATGTTTTATTTTTGAAAAGTTGCTACGTGATATTTTAGAACTCTCCATGTGTCTCTCAAAGTCATATTTAGTCAAACTATTGTAATTAAGTACAGTGATTTGGGCGGGGATAGGGGGCAGGTGAGAACAGGGATTTTCTGAGCACTCGAGCCTCAGTTGCAGGACAAAACAGGATTACTCAAACATGCAGGAAGCAATCTAAATACAACTTTGACTAAACTAATGATGAAGAAACAAGGAAAAAGACAAGGCTAAAAAGTATCAATTCTAGCTTCTCAGACCAGTACCTTCAGATTGAAAATGACCTGCAGAAACTTTTTATATATGGGCAAAATGTTTCTCATTCATTTTGAAATTATTCTTTTTGTTCAGATACATTTGGACAATGGGGTTTATGTATTCATTTCTTTTTAGCAATAAATGTCAAAGTTTTTCAATATTTCTCCAAGAACGTTCAGATTCTCAATCCTCAAATTTTGAAAATGTACTCATGAAATTAAAGCTGCAGTGTGCTTTTTTTGGGTGGATGGCCCACCACCTTCATGTCTCCATTGAGCTGCTATTGCTTTGACTGGAATATACGTATATACTGTATTTATCTTCATGAGACAAGCAAGCGGCAGCACCAGGCCCAGTTACAGCGACCCACTCCCAGGAAGAATTCATGTTTTCAAGCTGGTTTTGCTCAATAGAATAAACGTCAGTAAACAAATAAATGCTAGATAGATATATTTAACGCCATACTGTTGAACATTCCAGGAAATTCCAGGAAAAGCAATGGAGACAAGCAGGTATAGTGTACTTTCCACCGAAAAAGTTACGCAGTGCACCTTTTAAGCAAGTACAATTTCTTTATCAACTACTTGAGTACAAAAATCCTGTTACGTTCCACCTCTGGCTGTGTAACACTACTGTTTACTACCACATGCACTAAAAGCACTACTCCTCTATTCACATGCTGCTAATATTGGACTTATTGCAGACCACTACGATACTAAGAAATTCAAATAAATATTGAGATTTGAATTTACTTAATGTTTGAACTTAAACTACGTACGGAATACTCTACCGTGTCTGATACTCTCATGAAAGATTCTGCCATCGTCTCTGTGAAAAACGACCATGGGCTCACCTAGTGCTGGAATCAAGGCACATGGACATTTTATATGGAGTCATTCTCTCTAATATCTAATAATAAGGTCGCATTGAAAATAAAAAGGCCAACTCTGTACCAAGCATTTAAAACTACTGCTTTCGTAACCAAAGTGCATGACGTGAAATTGGTTTGTTTTTAGACTCGTATTATGTCAATGGGAATCTATGACATACTGTAAATAATAAATAAAGTGGAAATTAAATAATGCATAGACTGGTGTACTCCTTGTTAGAGATTGACAGATTTTGTTATGGACAGCACTGTTACCGATATATCAGAATTATCGATAAGATCTGCTGGTATTTTTGAGCCAATAATTAAGGCAGATTTTGATCATTTCCCCCAAAATATATATGGTTTAAAATGACTATAAACTTAACTATTGACCTTACATTGCACTGCCACAGCTGGAGATTTGAGGCTGATACGCTAAAAAGTGCAAATACCGGATGATATCGGTTGGGATATCGGCCTATCTCTACTCCTGGTTTGAGCAATGCAGAAGGCACTAAACATGATGTTAATCAATCATGTTTTATGGCTGAAAAGACTATCCTTGCTTCAATGCTTAAAGACACTCACACGCTTTTTTCATTCAATAAAGTAACATTTGTTTTCTTCCAACGTAAATATTATATTTGTGTTGTGTAAGCAGCTCTGAAAATGAGACCGCTGTGTTCTGTCTGCAGCTAATTATTGAGTATTTTATTCTCTGTGAAGCAGGAAGTGTGCTGTTAGCATGCTAATGTTTCTTAGCTTTACCCTGATGGTAAACTCTGATGGTAAAGTTGTGAATCGCTTATAAAAAGTAAGTGACTGGTGAGCAATAACTTTGGACCTTTGCAAACAGTTTAAAATGTACTTCTGCACATTTCTGAGACGGTAAAAATCCAGTATGTCAAAAGTTTTTTACAGTATAATTTAAAGCTATATTAAAATGTACATCTAAACACAGTATTTCTTATCACTGATTATAATTAACAATTTCACAAATGTACACTATTAGATATTGCATATAAAAGTGATCATATACGATATAATATAATGCATATAGCTAATAGTTGCATATGAAATTTGTATCCAGACTGCCTTTTCAAAGAGTACACTGGCTGTAAATTAAATATTAACTATTGTATTTCATAGATCCCTTTTGACAGAATACACACCTAATATTATTTCCCTAGTATTTATTGTATCTCCTTTTGAACAGGGTTAGGGATAGGGCTAACCCGAACCCTGACCCTAACCCACTCTAATAACTCGAAATTCATCTTTCCATATGATATTTTTTTGTTTTTGTTTTATCTACGGGAGCCTATTGGAACAATGCCAATCCAGCTTGTGATGCAGATGGAGATTTTACAACGTACATGTCAGTATTTGTTGTCAATCACTTTGGAACATGGAAATCTCACGCGACAATGAGACATCCACAGCAACATTGAGCAAGCAAAAAATACACACTTTATTACAGATGGAAATGGACAGCATGCAGGGTGCAAAAACATAAATACATAGAGAAGACATAAAGACACTAAATACACATACAAAGAAGACACATTATAGAAGCTACAAGGGCTTAAAGTCTTACAAATGGTTAAAGGTCCTATACTGTGCATTATCCTGGGGGTTTCAAATACTTTTAAACGCATGAACATTCACATCCTAGTTATGATAACTCATGCCTGTACATACAAAACACTAATGTTGAAACAGAGGGCTCGTTAACAGAAGTCAGGTATTTTAAATAAGGCTAATAAACAGAACTAATAAATAGAATTGTCTCAAGCTATAAATACAGGCTAATGGTGTGTTGATGAAACAAAATAAACCGCAGGTATGTTTAACTTAAAGCAAAATAACAAAAAATAAGGTTTAGTTTAGCATAATATAGGACCTTTAAAAATATGCTAGCTCAGTAGTAGTTGTTTATGCAGGAGTAAACAGGAAGCACAGACTGAAAGCATGACACAGCAACAATGCATAAGGAAACTGCCTCCTGTCTGTCACAAGGGCCTGGGGACTTCTTAAAAGAGAACATATTTTCTTATGACCTACTTCTCAGACAGACACTATTTTTGTCTGTAAATTGGCAACTGGGTGTAAGTTGGAGGGAAATATTAAACGGATTTAAGACATCGTGCTGTTGAAAGCATTATTTACCGCTTGAGTATTTAAAGTGTTTACAGTCTAAGGCACTTTTAGATTAGACTATTTACACTATTAGATCACTCTCAAACACATTGTTTCAACAATGTAGTATTTACAGTATTGTCAACTGTCCATTTTAACACCAACCTACTGTAAAATCTATTTAAAAAAATAACATAATGTACATTCAATTTGTGATTGTTTTGCACTCTGGCTGCTTTGCATATAAATTATTCATTGATGAAACAAGTAAAACATACAAATAGAAAGGCATGCGACAAGAATCACAGCACAGAACAAACATAGTTAGTAGCATACATAAACTCAAAATGAGGAGTATTATGTATTGTTATCAAAAACATAAGAAAGAAAAAGCGTGCAAACATCTAAAAGACATTTATCATCAAAGACAAAGAGCAAACAAGAAGAAGAAAACACAGTTAACACAATCCGTCAGAAGACCAGTGAGCGTACGCATGCATGACAGGCACGTCCACACAGTCGAGCTGCTGCAGAAACAGCCTCCATTTACCTTCACTGTCCGACATAGCGCCTTGTAAGTCGTCCATGATGAATGCGATGTCACGGTCATAGCCGCGAGTGCGAGACTCCTCCCTCATGTGCTGCTGCACCTCCGGCAGGGAGTGGCTCGACCCAAACTGGTCCCTGGAGTCAGCCGAGATGGGAGGCAGAGGTCCAGCCGAGGCCCGGGCCATGCCCATGGGTTGCCCCACAGGGCTCAGGGGGCTTTCCTCCTCTGAGTTTTGAGCCACTATGGGGATACGGCCCCGGCTCTGGCTGATGGGTAAACTGGTTGGTTTGGTTCTGGCGACCCCAGGGGCAAACGCTGCGTCAAGGACATCCCCTTCTGGCTTGAGTCGGAGTGAGGAGCTGGAAAGGTCACGTTTGATAGACAGGTCCAAGCCGTACACTGAAGAGGGGCGGGAGGAGGGCCTTGAGGAGGGGCGGGAGCGCGAACCACTAGGGTATGTGCCATCCAGAGTTGTGCCCAGTCCTAGACTCTGGCCCAGGTTAAGAGAACCGGCCAGGTTTGCGCCCAAAGTGGATCCCAAATACTTCTGCTGCTCCGCCAGGTTCTTCCTCAGTCCAAAGGTTATTTCATCCTGAAGCAGCCTGGCCCGAGCTGCCAGGTTGGTCACAGAGGAGGCCCCTGATCCCATGTAGCTTGTATAGTCAGGCTCCAGATCCCTACTTTCTTGGATCGGGGAACATTTACTGATGGCTTTTGGGTCTAGCAGGGCCTTTTTGTTTTTCATTTGTTTTTGGTAAAGTACTGCTGCCGGGAGCTGCTTTGCAGCCTGTTTTTCGAGAGTGAGTCTGCCAATGCTGTATTTCTCACCTTTTGGGAAGTGACGAAAACTGGGGTCGCTATGGAGATATTGAGGCAGGCCCAGGCCTGTGAGATGCTCCAGTCCTTCTGTCCCTCTCCTAAACTCCTGCTTTATCTGCTGCTTCAGCAGCTTCAGCTCATAGGGCTCTTCCATGGTGTCATCTTCACCTTTGCTATAGCCTTGAAGTCGTGATGAGCCTAAGAAATCAGCCATCTCAAGAGAGGGAAAGATAGAAAAATACCATGTTAGAAATGTATTGGTTGCATACACTGATTCATACTAAAACAGTGTGTCAGCCAACTGCTGATCGTACTAAATTAGGTCATTAAATTTGCCCAAATTATGAAAATAATAACTATAATACTGAAGCATATTTTAAAACACAAACACTTTTCTTACCTCTGCTGTGCGCCTGACTTCCGCTGCCCTGAGTAGTCGGTCCGCCTTGGATAACTCCTTATCTGGCAGACTGAAGCCAGAGCTCCCCATGCCACTGGAGGCTTTGGTGAGCTCCCCTATGTCCTCTATTAGCACATAGTTCCTGGCATTGTGATGATCTATATCGGCATAAAAGGAATCAGCAGAGATGCTCGACATGGGACTAGATGCCATGCTCCGCTCCTCCAGTCCAAGTCTCAAATCCAGACTGGCAAACTTACTCCCCAGGGGCGCAACTCCATAACCACTCTCTGAGGAGGTGGGCACGATGAGCAGGGGCTGATTACGCATGACTTCATAATTGGTAGCCATCTTGGGCTCCAGGTCGGACAAGGTTGTCTGTCGCTGCTTTCCTTGTTGCATTAGCAGAGCATGTTGGTAACTGCTGGGCTGGGCCTGGGAGAGTGACAGCGTGGAGACGTTCTGATAAGGAGAAACCTGTTGGTGGTATAATGACTGCTGCTGGTAGAGACCTTGCTGGGTGTAGTGGCTGGTGGTCTGCGTTTGGGGCACGTACTGGGCGTAGTGAGAGTAGGGGCTTGTGAGGGTGTTGTACTGAGAGTCCGCCTCTGTCTGCGGGGGGATGAACTGGTCGAATTCAGACTGAGGAGCGGTTCGCGGGCGCTCCAAACCGTCGCCCCTCTCCTCTCTGATGTTGCTGACCTCGCTATCGGACATATAATCTCGCTCCTCAGCTACGCCTTGGAGATAGGCCCTTTCTCTCTTCTCGCGCTCCTTCAGTAAAGCCTCCTTGCGTCGGTTGATACCCATCTCCAGGTACCTAAAAAGATGAGAAAAGTTATTATTCAACAATTTAAAGATCCAATTTGAGCACCGCAAACCTCAATAATTCCAACTTTTCACACTCAGTACCTTAGACAATGTTTAAGTGAGGGAGGGACCCACTGAATGATGTCATGGCCGCCTTTTACCTCTAAAACTATTAATGAAGGGGAGTTATGCAAAGGAGATAAATTACACATTAAAAATACCTCTTTTCATTGCAATACACAGGAGAATGCATATATACAAAGATTGACTTGTATGTCTAGTATGTAACTAGTGTTGTCATTACGGAATCAAAATATAAATTTGAATATTTGGACTGCTTTATTTAGTGATGTTTATTGTTGTTGTAGGGACTTTTTACTTGTTTTCTTTTCTTGTTTAAGTTTAGTTTCACTTTTGCATGCAAAACATTTTTGCATGCAAAAGTTTTTCATCATGACATTTTTATATACACATTAGGCATTGGTGTGCACACATTAATTGCACACATTTGGGACATATATAAATCTGAAAATGGATAGAGCCAGGTTTAAATTTCTTGCTTTTGTTCTGATCTTACTGAAAATTATTAATTTAGTTAAATTATTAATAAATCCTTTTGTATTGCCCCCCCCCTCCCCCAAAAAAAAAAACATAAATAATGAAATAAATAAAATAAAATAATAATAATAACAATTAATAGATCATTTTAATTAATAATAATAATAATAATAATAATAATAATAATAATAATAATAATAATAATAATAATAATAATAATAATACATTAAAAATAAATTCACAAGAACCAAAAAAAAAGATTTATTTTCTCTTTCCTCTTACCGTAACTTGGCATCAATCTCTTTTTCTTCTTCATCGAGCTCAGCTTGTTTCTTGCGCAGTTTGGAGGATTCTCTCTCCACCAAATCAAGTTCCTTGTCAATATCTTGTAAGATCTTTGCCCGGGCCATCGTTGTACTTCTTGCCAGTCTTCTTCTAGCAGAGTTTGTGCTGTAGCCTGACCGCCCTGACACCGACTCCTCCTCTGGTGGCGGATCTGGCAGGGTTCTCTTCACTTTCTTACCTGTGCTAGATGGAGAACCTCGACCCTAGATAGTAAAAATGGTATTACCAATAATAAAAATAGCATCCATTGTTGATCAAATGCAACTTTTTACTCACGGAATAGCCATCTCCATAGTATCCCATCCTATCGTCAGTTGTTGGACTAAGGGATTTGGGATCAGATAGAGACTTCTGGCCAGGTTTCAGTGACCGTGGACCAGAGGAAAATCGGTTCGGGTCAGCTATCAGCATTCTCTGCCCCCCAAGCGACTTCTCCGGCGACACGGGTGAGATGGATCCGTAGTATACTTTGGACTTGCATTGTCCATCCGTTGTCAGATGCGTGCTGTATCCCACCTCAATTGGTTGGTGCCTGTCAGTTTGACAGCTCAGACTCCCGCCTCTCTGGGAATTCTCGGGTGCGGAGATATGCTTAATGATTTCGACTTTAGTGTCCAAAACAGGCCGTTTTATTGACCCGGAATGATCAGTTTGAACAGAAATCTCTGCAACTGTCTGTATTGCTATACTTGAGACTTTTGAACTATGTTTTCCCTCGCTGCTATGCTTTCGCGAACGCCGTCGGGATTTTGTTGGAGTATCCCAGTCATCTTCGTCATCTGTCGGAGGCGAACTGTCTGAGGTTCTCTTAGTCTTAGTTTTTCTTCTTCCTAAACTGCTAGTTGCTTGCTTTTCTGAATCTTCGTCATCTGTGTGCACTCCACTATCGATAATCTTTTTACACGTGTCCTGGTCAGCTTGAAGCTTTTTGATGTTAAGCTGTTCCTGACTTCCCTCTAACTGTACCCCTGCAGCTGGAATTGAGGACTCATCTTTCACAGGCCAGTACTGACCACTATCCCCTACACCTGCATATTTGGCTTCAAGTAGATGAGCCGTGTTGGTGCCGTAATGCTCATCTAGCTGCCGCTGAAGCTGAAGTTGGAGCTGTTGAATCTGCTGTAGCTGTTCTTTCTGTTGGGCATACGTTTCCTGCTGAGCCATCATATGGGCATGGTGTTCCTCCTCTTGCTGCAGAAGAAGTTGTTGTTTTAAAGACTGCAGTTCTTCAAGTTCTCTTTGCACCATCAATTGTTCGTGTTCTCTATAACGCTGAATCTCCTGCCTCTCCCACTCAAGCTCTTCGGCTAGACATATCTGTTTAAGCTTTTCGAGCTCAAGGAATTCTCTTTCCATTTGATACTGGGCCATTTTGGTGCTGTCCAAGCCAGGGAACATTGGAGAGGTAGCGAGGGCATCCAGAGAAGCAGCAATAGCTTCTAGTGTGGTGTCCGAATACATCTCTTGATAGCCTGTTATTATGTCAGCCAGCGCATTTGGTAAAAGTTCCTTGGGCAGCCCAGTGTCGTAAGGAACAATCTGCCCTGGATCCGTAGTGGGGATTAATTGGTAAGGGACTAATGCCTGATTCTGGTTTGTGATTGGGCTGTGGGTTGTGCTAAATATGGAACCTGGCTGAGTGGTTATAGCATAGGTTGATGGAACTGGAGCAGCAACTGAGGTATAGACCATTCCGTCAGAAGTTCTTATAGCACTATTTACACCAAATCCGGAAGGACTTTGAGCATAAGGTGAAGTTGCTAGTCCAGGATAAGATCCAGTAGCTTTGCTAGTGTAGTCCAAGGGTTTACCTGCCACATTAAGGACGACACATTAGAATTGTGGAAATGTGAATGCAGTGACTAAAATGTATGTAGGTTTGGGGTAGAACATGCATTTCTGGTCATTCCTGCTAGCATGATGCAAAACGAAGAGGAAGTACACGCAGGCAGAGACATGCATCTGTGTAAAGAAAAACAAAAGAAACACAAGCAAGCATAACATTAACAGGCATGCAAAATAATAAGAAAAAAGAAGACAAGAAAAAAGAGCAACATGTAGATTAGGAAAGCTTGAATTAAAGGCACAAAAATTAATTTTTTTAGCAAAAACGAAATACATTTTGGATGGCTTTATTGCACTAATGCAGGCTTGCATTTCCTCAAAATTCACTCTTTTTAGATTAGAGTGCCATTGCAAACAACTACTTCTGAGCCAACAACCAAAACACACAAAACATGCCAGAAAGACCTGTCTTATGAACTTACCAGCAAGTTTAGCAGCAGTGAGGTCTATGGCGCCATCTGAAGAGCCATTGTCTTTTGTTGGGTCATATGGAACCAACGCCACCTCTGGAATATTAGTCTCTGACAGTGACACCTTCATCCCATTCATGCCTTTGCTACTATACAATCCTGTGCTATTACTGTCTGGTTGGGATGTGACTGCTGGTTGTGTCCCACAGCTTCCAGCAAATGGAAGCCTATATATGACATCACAACACACACTCCTCCTTCCAGCTGTTAGGTCAATTGGAATGTCATCATCTTCGATAACGGTGGTAGCTACTCCTGGACTTGTACTCGACAAAGCCACTATAGCTCTCATTGGTTTGTAGTTTGACAAATCTATTGCGCCATTTGTCTCTATTGTAATTACTGGTGCTGAGGGAGATGTAGGAGGTTTAGCTTCAGAGGAAACAATCGTTCCATAAGAAAGGTTCATCGGTAGGTCTTGAACGGCGGATGTTACCGTACTGATTGGAGGTGTTGTGTTTACAGGTTTATAAACAATCTGAGCTAATGGTTCAAAAGGTTTGTAAGCAGTTAGAGGGACAGGTGTCAATGTGACTGAACCTTGCAAATCAAGAGGTTTTTCTGCCGGAGTATACGAGGCAATTGTGGCAGTGCATGTGACTATTGTGATGCTATCCGTCACGACAGCCAGAGTTGTTGAGGGAGTAATTTCTGCGCTAAGGTTCACTATCTCTGGCTGAACTGCAGTGGTTTGTCGCAAACTGGAGTCACTAGAAAATGACTGCCGACAAGATTCAGGCGGAGTTAAATCCATTCCTTGTTCAGTCATCTTCACCCCATCCCTAATTGTACGCAAATCAATCACATCAACGGGATAGACCCTTCCATTCTGTTTTGGAGGGGGTGTAGCTCTAACAATTTCAGGGTGAATAGTAATTGCCACATTTGAAGGGGGTACCTGTGGGGTTCTTTCATGAACTACAGAGACAGTTGTTCTTTGCACTTCAGTTGTGACAACCTGAGTGACAAGGCTTGGCATAGTTTCAGGAGGGTGACCTGAGGTAGAAATCTGTGACGAATACACGTGGCTCAAACTGGAGACAACTTTTTCTTGTCCTCTGATCTCCTGACTTTCGATAGATTCCTGTTGGATTTTTGTTATTGTGACTGGAGCTCCAGAAACACCTTGTGGGATATCTCGTGTTGGTATTGAAGCTCTCCTCCCATACATATTATCTTCAATTTGTGTGTGATCATATTCTGAAATAAAAACTGGCTTTGGTTCAGATTTTTCGGGCATTGTGATTGAGACATTACTCTCTGTTGGCATGTACACAATGTCCTCTTTTTGTGTCGGTTGTTGTAGAGCTATGGACGCCCTCCTGGTGGCAGCATAGTCCTCTGTTTTAACTATTTGTGCAGGTACTTCATACTCTGTAGGATAGGGGACAGTTTGACTTGTGACGAATATTGGCTGTGGAACAGAGGTTATTGAGGTCCTTCTTCTAGTAGTGGTTTCATCAGTTGTAAAAACTTCTATTGGGATCACCGTTTGAGGCTGTGCGGCTGATGGTATTGAAGTGCTCCAGACATCCTCAGTTTTGACATCTTTGAGTCTCTCATAAGGCAGTGCTATTACTTCAAGTGGTGGTGTTGGAGGTTGCATGACAGGAGGGGCCATTTCAGCAAAACTATCTCCAATATAAGAATTTGGAGTTACCATAGGTTGCATAGCAACTTCCTGGGCCCCAATCAGCATAGATGGTGGGGTTGTCTCAGAGATGGTAGCTTGTACTACATGCATCACTTCAGCCGCTGTGGGTGGGGGCATTAGAATAACAGCTTGCTCTTTTACCTCAGTTACTGAAAGTGGCTGCTGTCTAGAAGGCAGCTGGACTTCTGGAAGATCAGAAAATATGTGTTCCTTGTGTTGCTGCTGCTCAATTGAGAACATTTCTGGTTCATAAACAGTTAGTGTTGTGTCTATAACAGCTTGCCCTTCCCTGGAAACATTCTGTTCTTTTGGGATTTCTATATAGGTTTCAACCTGTGAAGGCTGTGGAGCAATACCAGTTGAAATATCAGTAGCTTGTATATTAACATAAACATCTGGAGGCTGTACTGACTGTGACGCTACAGCTATTGGTGAGACTTGAATTGTTTCTGTCGGTTTTTCTGAAAAGACAGGTAGTGCTCTTGCTGTCACTTGTACCATCTGTGGCTGAATAGGAATAACAGGCTCTGAAGACAAGATAATTACCTCTGGTGCTGGTAAGGGTTGAGTAATTGGCTTTTGTTCTACAAGTTGTACATATGGTTTCTTGATTGGAATTGCTACACTCTGCACTTGAATAGGTGTGTCTTTACTTGAAATAGTTGCGGTATCATTAACACATTGTGCAGTTTGCATAGATACAACAGAGACTTGTTTCTGCTGTGTTTCAGTAACAAGTACTTTAGGGGGCATTCGCTCTACAACTACAGTGGGACCTTGAGTTGGTGAAGGATACCTCACAGTGGGCACAGATGACCTCCTTTGTGTCGGCTTTGTTGTGAAGGTCCCTGTAGTTTTCTGCTCTGTTGGTGTGGCACGCACCTCTGATACTTTTGTAGACGGGATCGACCCTCGTCTTACAGGTGCCACTACTGTAATACCTTCTGGTGGTGAACCAGATTCACCAGGTTCTGAGGGCAGGGTTATGACCACATATGTTTCAATACATCTCATATGTCTTGGGGATATTGGTGATTTAGGTGACGTTTTTGATTCCACAGGCCGCGTAATGCTTAGAGAAAGCGCATTTGGTGGTTCTTTTGTTCTGGGAAGTGTTGCTGCTTTGGGAACGGCATAAGGTGGTCTGACACTTTCTCCTGGTTTGTGGCTAAAGATCAATCCAGCTGGAATAGAAACAGGTTTGGGTGGGATAGGAGGAGGAGGCTTGGCTGTCGGGCTTGGACTACTTGTGGTTACAGGGGCATGGGACACAAGCGTGGTTGTTGTAGTGGTTGTTGTCGATGCAGGGGAACTGGGAATATGAGGCTTGGGAGAAATAGGTGGCTTGGGTAATGTTGATGGAGCTGGAGGAGGAGTATCAGCAACCGAAATTTCAACTGTGTCATCTGCCGGTGAAGGGGCTTTTGTCGCTAACACTGGTTTAGGAGGAACTGGTGGAGCTGACACCTTTGAGTAAATAGTAGCTTGTGTAACTGTTTGAATGGTAGACGGTACAAAGCTAATTGTGGCTATGTCTTGTGTTTGATTATCAACAGACACTTTTTCTTTAGTCGGCACAATGATCATGACATGACCTTGTCTAGTTGGGGTAACTAACTGAGTTGCATCAGCACCAGCATCTACTCTTGGCTGTATGTCTACAACTACTGACTGCATTGGCTGGGTTGGCTTTGATGTAGCAGTGACTGTATTACTTGCTGGAGAGACTACTTGTTGGAGTCTGTCATCAGGCAAAGAAACTGATGTGGATCGGGGAGGTGGAGGAGGTGGAACCTTTCGCTTGACTATTGTTGTTGAGCTAATAGTTGCTTGGCTTGTTTGGCTTGTAGAGGGGGCAGTTGGTTGAACAAGGGCAGAGGAAACAACAGCTGGCTGGGCGTGTGATGGGATTGTGACAATTGCTGAAACTGCAGGGGATGCAGTTGACACCAGGTCAGGCATCTGCACTATAACAGGAGTTCCAGATGACGGTAAAGAACGCAAATCAGCTTGGGTAACAGCTGCTGGTCTGACAGTCGTTGAAACTGCCTGGGTTGTGGATCGGATGGACACTACAGTAGGTCCTACATTTGCTGCTGTGACCTGTGTAACAGCAGAAGCTTCAACAGGCATCTGAGAGGGAGATGAAACCAAATCTGGCATTTTAGCTGAGGTCTGTTCAGCAGCTAATGTTTCTACTGCACCTGGGGATCTGTCCTTAGCTTGGTCTTTCTGAATGTCAGTAAAAGAAGGTTCAGACACCACATCAGGTATCGTAACTACAACGGTGGAGACAGTATGGTCAGTGGCTATGTTCTGGGTTATTACAGAAACTGTGTCTGGTGGGGACTGGATTACAACGGAGGTCGGAGGAGTTGGTGTGGAGATTGGCGTTGAATCTAATGAAGGAGGTGTTTGAGCCTGGTATGAAGAGGATGATGTTGCCAAACTTGACTCTGGAGTGGCAGGGGAAGTTGGTGGTGAAACTGGTGAAACAGGTGAAGGTGTAGAAGTTAGCTCAGGGGCTGATATTGGAGCTGGAATTGGCTTTGCCTCCGGTATTTCACAAACTACACAAATAGGTTCCATTTCTGCAGTTTCAGACTGAGGTGAACTAGGTTCTTTAGCATCTGAGTCATCACTAGGGGTAATGTCCGAAGACATACCCATTCCATACTCATCAGCAAGACTATCCTCCTCTTCCTCCCCAGAAGAACATTGGGTAATTTTTAGATCTGGTATGGGAAAAAGTGATTTCGCAAGCGAAGGATCTTGTGGAATCATAGGCCTCACAAAACTTATACCTGTAGGGGCACTGGGATAAGTTGTCACTTCAGAACGTTTTGGAGGCTCAGTAGGCCGTGGTGGAGCTGGCCTTTTCTTTTTCTTTGCTTGCAAGTCATTTTGTCCTTCTTCCCCTTCATCTAAAGGAGGAGATGATGGCTCCTCTGTGGGCATAGAGACTACACAACTCCCTGGCTCCTCAGCTGCTGAAGCCTCCAGTAAAGTCTGGGCTTCCTGAAGCTCCTGTTCAATCATCATCAGTTCTCGCTTTTTCTGCATCATCTCTTCATAAACTTCTTCCGAAGATCGAAGTTTCTTTTCAGGCTCGGAGATAATGTCAATTTTTAACCCTTCACTTCCACACATCCTTTCAGGCTCTTCAACTAGTGACTCATAGAGGTAGTCTTCTATTGGCATTCCTCCATACATTGGTTCAATATCAGGTGGACTCTCTCCTGGAATAGCTTTTGCTTTCTGGAGGATTTCTTCATATGCTTCATCAGCACTCTTCAAAGCCCTTGTCATTATTTGTTGAGCTGGCTCTGGAGTAAATGGTATAACTGTTGGTGAAGGTTTGCGGCCTCTTTGAACAGCTTGCCGGTCCACTGACTCCACATTGGCACAGTGATCAGATCTGGATGCTTTGTCACTTACTACAGTTACTTGCCGTAACTCTTCGGAAGAGGAGACATCTTCATCTTTATCTTTCCATGATCTCTCCTCCTCCCTTGTCCTTTCTTCTTCAGATGAATCTTCAATAGTGGGAAGAGGTTGGGTGGGCTGTCGATGTTTACCCTTCCTATGAGGTTTGTCAGTGAGTTTTCGGTGACTAGGACTACTATCGCTGTCCTCTTCTAAAGAAGATGCTGATGTAGGTGAGGAACCCGGAGTGAAACTCGATGCTTGAATGCTGGATGAGCCCTTGGACAATGACTCTGTGATGCTCTCCACTTCTTCATCAGTGCTCTGCCTTTGTCTCATTGCTGGTGTTGCTTTCTTGAATGCAGTTTCGGTCACTTCCTGAGTCGTTTTTGTTGTAGTTTGAGGCGAGGGTTTTACAACGGACACAGTTCCTTCACTACTTTTTGTTTGAGAAGGTTTGGTTATGGGTGCCGCATTGTCAACCACAACCTCTGTTATCACATCTTCTGCATCTTTATCTTTTTCGTCACTTGAAAGTGACATCTCCTCATCGCGCATGCCCATTATCTGTTTGCGGATGAATTCCTCATCTTCACCGGATGAGTCAGCGCTTTCAGTCTTCAAATCCTCACTGCTCGATGAAATGTGGGTCACTCTAAGCCTTCTCCTCTGGACCTTAGGTGAAGGAGTGGGTTCATTTTCACTGCTCTCCTCCATAACTTGGAAACTTAAACGCCTCCTCTCAGTTTTAACCTCTTCCTTTGCAGCCAATACTTCATCCTGTTTAATGGTATTTTCATTTGCGTCACAGACTACTTCTGCACTCTTTAGTTCTTCGCTTATTGGTAAAACCTGGGGTTCATTTTCATCATGGTCTTTTGGCTGGGCAGTTCTTGTCAACGGAGATATTTCCACTTGAACCTGTTCTTTCACCTCCTGTAAATACAAATATAAGCAACATTACGGTTAATGATTATTTCACAAAGACCCACTTGATAGATACTAATTAACATGGAAAACATTGTTGGCGCGTTTGTGAGGTTACAATGAACAATTCAAATTGTCTAATTAAAATCTATTTTTATCTTTTGCAAAAACAGTTTAAAATGCATTACTGAAGTGGAAGTGATTTAAAAAATAGGCACCAACTGATTCCTACCTATGAGTATATCTTCACCAGAAGAACAGAATAATTCATTTGCAAAAAAAGATTAACTGCGTTGTAAATGAGCCATAGTTTGAAATTCATTATTTGCAACAACTGGTTTTGCATGCATGGACCAAAACTATTGTATATTATTAGTATTAAGTCTTTGGTCCTAGCCACTCAATTTTAATATTCACTGATTAAGCCAAGAGGAAATACTTCAACTTTACTAGTTGGTGTTACGATGATATGGTGTTTACATAATTCCAAAAGAAACCAAAACCCATGTGGAAATCCCTGTGCTAAATACAGTGATCCCTCGCTATATCGCGTTTCATCTTTCACGGCTTCGCTGCTTCACGGATTTTTTTTACAGTGCGGATATTTTTACAGTGCATTGTGCTCTGAATCCTGATTGGCTCATCAGGGGCTTTACTGTTGTCTAGAAAAAAATATTGACGCTGTACTGTATTGGTTTCACTTTAACTATCACAGTTTTCGTTTCTGTACATTCTGCCAACTTTACGTTTGCATTTCTCTCTGTAACAAAACCCACAATGTCAGCGCACGGCACAAGAATGGGACCCTTTGGGACCCTTTGATGAGTCGTTCATTGCAAATATAATCGAAGGTGGCATATCCGTTTATAAAAATCTTCTTGCTCAGAAAAAGAAAGAGCGCCAACAACTACCCATAACAATGTTCTTCTCTCGGAGAAAGACTCCTGCGCCTTCGTAGAAACAGACGCTACAGCGGGGCGGAGTCAGGACGAAGAGGCACAGCTGGGACTGTGACATACGCGAGCGACAATGTTTCCAACCTTGTATTACGATATTAAAATGATTGTTTTAAACAAATTTTTGGTTTCATTCTATAGTTCAGTATTGCATTGTAAAATATTTTTAAAAAATAAAGCTGACTACTTCACGGATTTCACTTTTCGCGTGTTATTTTTGGAACGCAACTACCGCGATAAACGAGGGATCACTGTACACGCATTGAATATATTTTAAAAACTCTAACCTTAATTGCAGACGCTGTTGGGACTGGTTGAGGTTCTTGCCTCCTTTCTTCATCCTTGACAGCTTTTGTATCCTGTTCCAACGTTATCACCTCCGACGGCTTTTTCTGAGCCACTGGCACCACTTCTGCCACTTCTGACTTTGGAACAGTAGACATGGGTGCCACGGTTGCCTTGGTTGGTGGGACAGGAACAAGTGAGGCTTGACCCTCCACTGTTGGTTTTTCTGGTTCTTTTTTAGCTTCCATTGGCAATGCTTTGGAATCGTCAGCCTGCTTCTTTTCAGGAGTAACATAAGTGGGTTTTGCTGGTGGGATTGGCTTGCCATCTACAATTGCTAGAATAGGCTTTGATGCTGGAGTAACTTTTTCCATCTTGGTGGACAAAGGTGGAGTTTGTGGTTGCACCGGTTTGCGAGCCGTTTCGGGCTTGGCTTTCACAGGTGGAGGTGCAGGTTTTGTCTCCGCTGGAGTAGGTTGAGATTCTGCCTCTTTGACTGGTGGTGTAGCCTGGGGTTCTGCCTTTTTGACTGGTGTTGTAGCCTGGATTTCTGCCTTTTTGACTGGTGGTGTAGCCTGGGGTTCTGCCTTTTTGACTGGTGGTGTAGCCTGGATTTCTGCCTTTTTGACTGGTGGTGTAGCCTGGGGTTCTGCCTTTTTGATCGGTGGTGTAGCCTGGATTTCTGCCTTTTTGACTGGTGGTGTAGCCTGGGGTTCTGCCTTTTTGATCGGTGGTGTAGCCTGGATTTCTGCCTTTTTGACCGGTAGTGTAGCCTGGGTTTCTGCCTTGACCACTTGAGGTGCCGGCTGAGACATTTTTCCTGGATCTCCAAGCTGTCCTGACAAGGCCCTCTGAGTCTGGCAGTTCAAGCACAGCCATTCCTTCTGCAAGACAATACAAAAAAAACAAAATTCTTTAAAGCATGTAAAAAGTGTACAAATGTAAAATATCAGAGGTGGAAAGTGACTAATTGTAAATACTCAAGTTTCTGAAATTGAATAGATTATTAAACATGTACTTGTCTATTCTCACCATGAAATTGTACTTCATTATATTTCGAATCGTAGAGGTTCCAATCGTCCCAATACACTCACACAAAAGAACAAATATACATAATGACTCTGCCTTAACTGGCCAGAGCCTAGTGAACAATTGGATTACACAAAATAACAGTTCTGCAAAGGCCCAGAGGTTAGTTTAATCAAGATATACTGTTGAAGATGAACATTTACCAGCATAGCCACAAACGCAAAGTGGCATTTGTTAAAATAACTTAATCCAGTTCAAACCATTTAGTTGATCAGGTTTTGCCTAAAAGACTGTTGAATGCTGCTAAAATTGCTTGAAAAAGTAACTTGTAATTAGTACTTGGAGCAACATACTTTTCAGACTTTAAGATGCTACTTTTTTCCCACGCTTTGAACCCTACAGCCCATGCAGAGGTATGTCTAATTTATATTTATTTTTACTGGCTAACGGCCACCGGGGGGCACTCTAGCAGGAAGTACAAATGTTTGACATACTGTAGAAGAAGACGTCAGTGGTCAGCGCATATATATGAATATACATTCATATATACATATATGATATACATATATGAATATACATTCATATATATGCACTCTAGCTCCACTACATGTCTACACTTTTCAGGTATGGGTGGCAGCCTTCACTTGCCCCCTCTCTACCGACACGTAAATTTGTTAGTGATGAGGTTTTAAGAAATAGTTTCAGATGTCTTTCGCAGTCCCTCTCTCTTGCTCCTTTACCACCTAGCTCGCTCCTAACACACAAGAGCCCAGTGCAGGGAGGGGTGGAGCATATGTGCGGGAAGGCAGACACAGGTAGGCTACATCAGCTCACATGAGGGGACTATGGAGACTGAAGAGACATGTTCTCTGGATGTTAAGCTCCCACTTACATAAACCAGACGTGGAGAGACTTATCCATGCGCTTGTCTCCAGTAGATTAGACTACTGTAACGGCCTGCTCACTGGCCTCTCCAAACGAGTTGTAAAACACCTGCAGTACATCCAGAACGCTGCTGCTCGGGTCCTGACTAGAACCAGGAAGTACGATCACATTAGTCCTGTGCTCAGGTCTCTGCACTGGCTCCCTGTGGCTCAGAGAATAGACTTTAAGGCTCCCTGTGGCTCAGAGAATAGACTTTAAAGCAGCTCTGCTTGTATACAAGTCTCTCCATGGCCTAGCACCAAAGTACATCTCGGACATGTTAGTGCCATATGAACCATCTCGGACACCTCAGGGACCGGCCTCCTGCTGGTGCCCAGAGTCAGGACTAAACGTGGGGAATCTGCCTTTCAGTTTTATGCAGCTAAAATCTGGAACAGTCTTCCTGAGGATGTGAGTGTGTGACAGGCCTCTACTCTGGCAATGTTCAAATCTAAGCTAAAAACTGTTTTGTTTGGCTGTGCATATGACTGAAACCATCATAATGTACCATCATTATTTCCAAAGGTACATGCACCCTAAACATACTATTACATGGTGTATAGGCCTATCCACCATCAAGAAATTTGAATATTGGCTACCCAAAACTTAATGGAATCATGGAAATTATGAATAAACACAACTGTTTGAACTGTTGTGCTCACCATCATCACCCTCCTCGACCCCGGGCTCGGCAATCGCTACATCAACATTTTCGAGGAGTTCTTCGGCCTCAGCCCGTTGTTGACCAATTACCATTTCATCTCCCGTATCCTGTGTTGCTGGCATTAAATCATTTTCACTGTCAGAACTAACATCCTCAGTTGAATTTTTAAACAAACTTGTAATTGTCAATTGCCTGCGTTTAGACATACTGTGAGAATGACAGAAGCAGTACATGTGCTTTTGTCTCATTAGTGAGAATGGTACGTCTTCTGTGATTGGCCGAAACCTCATGTGATTTCAGTGATTAACCAATCAGTTGCTCTGTAACATATTAGCTGATATTTTCCCCAACGATCTTGTGATATCTGACACTTGTGTGACAGCTGGTAGTACCATACTTTTCGGGCTATAAAGTGCTCCTGAATTAAAGCCTTGCTCACGATATTTACAAAGAAAATAGAACTTGTCCATATACGGGCCACAGTTATTCACCTACGGTCAATAAACCGCAAGTGCCCACGTTGTAACGAGATATTTACACATAAATAAACGCGGTAGTGATGAGTCTTTTGAACGGCGCACCCGCGGGGCGCTGTTCCACTAATGTCCACTAATTTCTAAGCTAATAGGAGTTGGATTGTAATAAAACACACAGCATTTTGAAGTTTAACAATCAAAGAACACATCACAGCTGTCCCTATTGTCCCCACTTATTTGAAGTAGTATTTTAATGATGGCGCTACCTAAAATATGGGATGAAGTTGGGTTTTAGGGATGGTTTGGGTTTTAGGGATGTACAACCAGGGATGGCGGGGACGCCATCCCTGGTTGTACGTAGCGAGACCTCTGGTCCACCAAAATAGCCGCCGAAGTTGCTGGATATTGGCTGGAACTGGAACACGCTGTGGGATACGCCCATCCAGAGCATCTCAAACATGTTCAAACTCAAGCTCAACTCAACTGATATTCACAGAGAAACAAGTCTAATGAGGAAATGAATTAAGATGTGCCTAAAAAACAAAGTTGCTCATGTAATGGAGACACAATACCACAGTCTCTGGGCAGCTGCTGTTCAACCCGCCAAACATGATCATTTCTTGGCTCGACTTGTGGGTCAGAAGTCAGTCAGCACGACTGGAGAAAGCTTTTAAAGCCTGGGATTTCTGTTGTGACGTCTGTTATTATCTGACTAAATAAGGAAGAAGTGCTGCCGCAGACTGATGGGAGAGTTTGCTTTGGAGCACTTAACATTTTCGCTCATTAGCGCAACGAGAGGAACGTAATGGTAGAAAAGGTTTTTGCATGTATCGTCAGAAAACTAATCACGTGGCTGCATTCAATGAAGGTTTGAGCAGAGGAAAGTCTGTCGCAGAGTCGAGAGTGATGTTCTGATCAGGGCAAAAGCCGAATTTTGCTCGACAGCACATCAGCTTTATATTCTATACTTCAAATCAACTAGTTAAAAGAGCAATAAAACATTTCAATTCATTTTAAAACCATAATTAGTCTATTCGATAGAAAATATAATGCATTCGTGTAATGTGAAAAATAACTAGGCCTATTATAGTATACTCTTTATATTGTAATATAAAAGTGGCAAAAAAGAAACGCAGTGAACTTCCAGACCTTGGATTGTGGAAATTTACTCAAAGTGGACCTCGCTCGGTGTAAAAGATTATTAGTGACCCCTGGATTAGAAAGTACATATACATGCTTTTAAAAGTAGAGAAGCAGAAGTAAAATTACAGTACAGAACAAAAAGTACAGATAACTAAACATTGGATTTACGTACTTTTACTTTTGTTTGGCACATGATATATTGACTGTTGAGTGTTCGTGTGTATGAGTGTTTGTACGTTTAAGTGTCTTTGTGTATAACTATGACTAAGGTAATTGTTTAAAGTCTATAATGACATATAATCCAACAGTCAAATCCAAAGAAGGTTCTTTGTAATTAAACAGATTAATCGGCCGAAGCTTTTACAAATAGAGCTACTACAAACTCAAAATGACTTATGGTTCACTTCCTTCTGTTTCCTGCAGATTAAATACAATGACTATGGATTCAAATCAGGTGGATACATTTAATTATTCAAAGTTCATTATAGATGCAACCTTTGCAACCCGCTCGATATCTTAAATATTTATAATGTTTTCATGATATACGAGTGTCCTGACTTGCTCACAAAGGCGTCTGGACAGTGTTTAACAACAAGTGGATACTTGACGTTTGAGGATGTAACTCCTTCTCTCTGTCCTGCAGTATGACGGGCATTTGTAGCAAAATACAACTATAAAGAACAAACAAAAAAATAAAACAGTTTTGAAACTAGTGTGCGGAAGGGTTTTCACAAGCATCAGAATTGTGTGCGTATCTCTTTTAATTTGGGATGTTTGAACACGTGACATCTCGTGTCACACTGCAGCAGTCAGGAGAAAGTTACAATATTACAAAGTATAATTCATTTCCTAATATGTCCATAGTGTTAATTCAATAATTATTTACACTTTTTTAACAATTAGAATTGTATTTGCGTTGTATCTTGAACCCTGAAGCCCAGAGTTTGTCCTGGAGCATAAATTACATATGAGCTCCTTCTGATTTTTGTGTCTTTTTAAATGTGTGATTTTTTTTAATGTCACACCGCCTGATGTCTTTTTTAGATTTAAAGTAGAGATAAACATGTTAGTTTAGTAAATCATGTATACATTCTTATCTTTATGCCAATACCTTTATAATCTGTCGCTTACCCAAGTGACTTGTTCTAGACATTTTTGAAGAAAAGTGTCACATTTGAGTGTTTTTGCCAAAAATACAAAGGAATTAAAAACAACTTCATTCTGAAACCATGTGTCATTTATAGAAGACATTTTTGTGAACTGTTGAGTTGAATTTTGAACATATTTAGAACCTAATCAAATGTGATAACAACATACTAATTGCAACATAACATACAAGCAGAGCCATCAGAGTGGGATTGAGAAAAAAATGCATAAGAAAAGAGGAGCTATATGACTAAAAAACATGCATTATTGCTTCTCAGTGTCATGCAATTTGAAAGACTGTCTCTCACAATAAAAATACAACTGAAACAAGTGTCAGTGCCATGTCACCGAGCGCTGTAGCTTTCCACCTATGGTAAAAAATGCTTACCTTGCATACGGACTAATCATATTCTAGAAGCATGGCTAATAGTTTTAAATATAATCCGCAGCAGACACACGCCTTGTGACACGAAAGCCCCATTAAGGCGGAGGGAAAGGCGAAGGGAAAGGAGCTGAGTGTTTGTAAGCAGCAGCCTAGAGCACGGCAATGCGCTTGGCTCTGCAGAGACTTGGGCTGAGCGGGGCTGATGCTGAGAGCGGAGGAGAAGATTATAGGCTGTTCACGCAAACCCTATCTGTAAAACAAGACCTTAATGAATTTATCCGGGAAAATGGTGCACAGAACTAGTCCGCAAATCATTTCAAAAGAAGGCTGC
This sequence comes from Chaenogobius annularis, assembly GCA_015082035.1. Taxonomy (NCBI): domain Eukaryota; kingdom Metazoa; phylum Chordata; class Actinopteri; order Gobiiformes; family Gobiidae; genus Chaenogobius; species Chaenogobius annularis. The sequence continues at coordinate 110,297 of BJKM01000412.1, read as the reverse complement.
TTGGTTTGAGGTAAGTGTTTGGTGTAAGTCAAAGCGTGATGCAAAGCGTGAGAAACTGGGGCTGCATTGACTAATCGTGACTACTTAACTATAAAAAAAAAAAAGTTAATCATTTTCTGGACTATACAGACAGTATGAAATCAAAATGTCAAAAGAGAATGAACAATTTCAAATTTTTCATCAATAATACACTTTCTTTGTTTGGTTGATAATCTAGTTCAAAAGTCTCAATTTACAATAGAAATATTTGTTTGACTAGTTGACTAATAAAAAGGGTGATTGCCTACTTGTAAAATAACAATTTATATATTTGAGGTCGAGTCGTCTTTTTCAAGGGTGATCTGGGACAAAGTGCAACATTTGTGGCACACAGAATAAAAACATTTACACATCTACACTTAACAAGAGACATAGTATAAAATATTAAAAAACAGAACTGCATTCAGAAGCAAAGTTTTTTTTCATATAAGATTCACGCTCTTTGTTTTTAAATGGAGCAAATCCCCTCGACGACACCAGCTCACAGAACCTTAGAGCAAACCGGAGAGATTTCCAAGCTGTGGGAGCAGCCTGGTTAAAGGCTTGCTTTCCCCAATCAGCCCGAATCTGGGGGACTGACAAGCAGTTGAGCGCAGGGTGTAGTGACCGCCGCTCTCAGCATAACAGATCACTGTAGTCCTATTTGAAACCCATCAGAACTGAAAAAACAAAATGAAAAAAAACAAAACAAACTAACACACTTTCTAATTTTTTTATATGGTTTTTGTTCCATAATGTAAAAGTAATTCACCAACATTTATTGATTTTGATGTATAGATGACATCATTTTAAATGTGTCTTTTGATAGAAATAAAATAAAAATTCCCTTCTCACCCTCCGCGGGTGGTCTCATCCCTTTTTTCTAAGCTCGGGTCCTCTACCAGAGGCCTGTGAGCTTGAGGGTTCTGCACAGTATCTTTGCTGTTCCTAGTACTGCACTTTTCTGGACTGATATCTATATAATTCTATGTACTTTTTTTTGTGTGGAAAAGTACATTCGGTATATACAATAAACAAAATGCATAAAGGAAAAAGAACATTAAAAAAAAAAGAAATCAATGAAAAATGAAAATCGACACGTAAGTAAATAAATGAAGTACTACATTTCATTTCAGTTTCATTTCATTATGACTATTATTGAGAATTTGTTCTTTCTAATATACCTAAAATATTATTAAATGTAAAACTGAATAATCCTGACAAAGGAACTAAAGGTTTGTTGGAATTCCAGTTGAACTAAATTACCTCTAATTTAAAATCAACGTTGTAAACTCCCAGATCTAAACCGCCTAGCTCTAAACCCATTTATCGCAGAGACAAAGGACCTTCTCCACTGTTGATGCATGAGCAAGAGAGAAAACGGACAGATGCAGAAAAATATTAGCAGCCGTGTAATAAATACCACTCCAGTCACAACTTAATCAAAGTGAAATGGAATAGCTGTCTGCGGTATGGACATGACTGATGATGATGTGCAGACGTTTAGAAATCCATACGCCTACAAATCCCTAACAGATAATTTCACCTCAGAGAGCGCTTTAATGTCCAATGATTACATTTGCAGAAGGAGGAGCGACAACAATAGCACAACTGGCACAATATTAAGAGTCCCTTTTATTTTGTTGAGTAAAAGGGGTTTACAGGCGTACTACAGATATTTAGATTATCAGATGGTTGTCTAGTGTGACTGTAGTTTCACCACTTGGAGGTTGGAGTAGTGAGGACCATTTCAAAGTCTTGCTCTAATGATCAACTTAACAGTGCACAAAGATGTCTTTCATAAATTACATTAATTTATTTGTATTTTTAACAAAGAACACTAAAATGTCCTACGGTGTGACTGTAAAATAAATTTTCCAGAATGAGTTACTACAAGTCAGAAGCAATTAATGAATATTTTGGCATAAAAATACTGTAAGTACTAAAATGACACGTTTATCTCTACTTCAGAGGATAAGAAGTTTAATGCTGTAATCCAAAGAGTGTGGTGCGGTGTGATGAGAAAAATCACACCACATAAAAAAGACACTTACACAAAAAGAACAGAAGTAGCTCATCTATTATTTATACACAAGACCAATTTACATTTTCCCTCCACTGGAACAGCATAGCACCATAGGACCAGTCATGAGCCATTGCTTGAACAGGCTAGTCTGGTGGTGGAGGGCAAGCCCATCAATCAGCAGATCGTAGATTCAAACCTCACAGAAGACAGTTGACGACTACCTTGGAAAAATGCACTTAGCTTTCCCAACACGAGTACCAGGCACTGGCTAGTATTTATCCATGCTATGTGGGCTTTTTGCTAAATCCTGACCTTCTCATCCCAAGTGGCCACATCTGACTCACAGTCCACTCTATGATTATACAGTTTATTTGCTCTCTTTGCTAATCAGACTTTCCTGTATCTTATTCAGAATAATAAACAGCGTTTCGGGTTGGGATGAGACAATTCCCACAACACCATCTATGTCTGAAGCATAATGAGGCTACAAGCTGCAGCGCCCACTGCTCCTAATGAGATGCCCCAGTGGCACTGAAGGATGGGTCAAATGCAGAAGACAAATCTCCCTACGGGGACAATACAGTGTACCTTAACCTTAAACTGCTACCAAGGAGATTGGCAGAAGATGCATCGACTGTAAGATCAACTGACTAAAATAAATGACTGAAATTCATAGGGTTCTTGTATTGGTCAAGAAGTTCATGTTAATGCTCCTTGACATCTTTAAAATGTGCATCGAGAAATTAAATATGTCATTGCAAAGCCTGTCATGGTCATTGCACTTAGAGCAATCTGAATGCGGATCATTTTGGTTAGAGGTTTTACAAACTCTTCCTGCATCGCCAAAGGATGTGTTAAAGGACACAAATCTGGAAACTGAGTGTTTTGTGAGGCTCAGAAAAGGAGAAGAGAATACAAGATTGTAAGCAGGATTAATGAAACAATAAAATACATCTCCAGGTCTGTTTTAGCTTAGAGTACAAAGGTATCAGGTATCGGTAGACTTCCCCAGATATTGGTATTGGTCTGTCATAGAAAATGTTGCCGATATTTGGCACCCAAATTTATTCTGCACTGACCCAGTCTGTGTGAGCCCATGTGGCATCCCCAGATTTTACTTTTTGAACAGACTAATTAGTAAAAATAGAAACAGGAGGCCAATTAGGCTAAAAATAAGACACACAATCATGAATGGACACACAATCATGCCAGAACATGTTTAATATCCCAGATTAATACATTTTGTTATTATTTTACAAAAGTGAAGTTAAGCAGTGGATTTTACTATAATTTAAAACCATAATAAATGTATGGTCTTATTATTGGTATTGGCCAATAGCGGTTATAGGCCGCAACAGTAAGACGTATATTGGATATTGGTATTGGACTATGCCTAGTTATAAAAAAAAAAAAATTAATTTTGCCCAAAAGAAACAAAACACACCTCCGGGTATGTGTTTGAAGAGAAAACAACAAAAAAAACTCCGATTTGACTCCGATTTGAAAACATATAAGTATTAAGTCGTAGAACTTCTGAGCCTGTCCATCACTGCATCAACCAAAGCTGTCCAGCAAGAATAAAAACCCTATACCCAAGCGCTCAATCAATCATTCTAAAAATAATGATCAAATATTTCTAATCTCATTTGATTTGCTTCCAGTCCCCGACCCGATCCCGGACCTCGCCGACTCTCAACAGAGCCATGCATCAAAGCGCTCGCCATTGGAAAGTCGCCATGCTCTTTTTGTCTAATTAAATCTGTTTCATGAGGAGCGCTGAAAAGGCCCTGAGCTGGGAGCGAGGGGGGAGCGAGGGGGGAGCGGCTGCCGGAGGAGATTAGCCCGCAGTGAGCTGGATTACACCGTGACAGCATCAGGCAAACGGCACGGCCCACACTGCATTAAAAGATCTGCTGAGCCTGTGATTGCCCGCTCGACTTCGCCGCACATACGCTGACGTGTTGGCGTTTGGGGAAAATAACAAACAAAATGGTGGTTGAGGAGACGTATAGTGTTAAATCAGGGTTAAAATGAGCCCAGACGGAGCAGTTTGTTGTGATGTTGTTGTTGTTGGGATCTGAAGCAAAATGCAGTTCCAACGGCCATTAGAAAGTGCAAAATATAGAATTGAACGCGCTTTTTAATCAGTTGGATGAATTCAGGTTATGAATGAGCTGCTGCAACAAAATCATTTCCAGGAAAGGACCAATCAAGTCAATCTATCTATCTACTGTATCTATCTATCTATTGTGAGAATAAAAACATCACAATTGTTTATGATTGTTCACGATTATTAACACCAAGAAAAACAAGTAACATTTCATTTGGTCTCATTCAAAGATCAACATTTCTCTAGTCTGAGACCAGCTTTTTGGAACAATCAAACTTTCTGAATGATAAAATCATGTTAACAAGTTAATAATAGACTAATAATATATTGAAAGGAAACATAAACGACCAGATACGAAGGCTTTTTACATTCAGAGTTACTTTATAGAGTATAGATCGAACGGAAATAATCAACTTTTGTTTCTAAATGGTCACTATTATCATTTATTCATTCCTACTAAATTTAATCCCTAATGACCACTATTTTGAAAAAGAATTCTGAAATAATTCCTGAACTTGCCCATAACCTGTTCAACTTCAGGAGCAAAATAGGATCTGTTCTTTAATGTACTGTCAAATATACTGCTGAATATATATTTATATATAAAATACATTTCTGGTTTATGGTCAAATGTAAAGGGTTCTCAAAAGTATCAAAAATCAGATACTAGTCAATACTAAAACTAGCACTAAAAGTTGATTCTCATTTGAGCAGGTATTGATATTAAGACAGATAACAAACAGGATAAAACTGGACCTTTTCTGCACAGATTTAGAATGATCTCGAGTTAATATAAGACCAAATGGAAGAAAGTAATATTATTGATAATTGTCTAAAAAGAGCATTTTTTAAATTATTCTTATTCTTTTTTTTAACAAATATCATTGTGGTAATCACCCGCAACCCCTAACGGGAACAGGCGGTAGAAAATGAATGAATGAATGAATGAATGAATTGTGGTAATTGGTATTGAATATTGAGGTTACTCCATAGTATCAAAACTGAGTTCAAATTGGATGGTACAGCAATTGTGCAACCACTAAACTTTCTTGTGAGAGTGTGTTTGTGTTATTGGAAGTGATTAGAAGACATCACTGGGACCTTTTTAAATCACAATGCAAAGGACCAGACAACAATACTAACTGTAACAGTTATTATTTGACTGTCACAGTGAAATAAACGGGCTGTAATCTTGGTCAAACACACACGAGTAATACTGTAGATCCATCTGACTTTTCTGATGGTGGGTCAGACTGCTGCTAGTCTCCATGGAGATACTGTTGCTTTGCCATGGAAGTTGCACATATCAATATTGATATTGCATTCAAATTAGTGAAATTAGCCAATCACTGCTGAAATATGATTAAACATGATTATTCACATTACACATCAAATGTAAATATCTAAACTAAATGATAGGCTATTCTTTTTAGCCTATTGTTTAATAATGTCTCAAATCTTTATACATTATTCAATTGTAGCTCATTAATTAGTCTATATACATTGTATTTAATATTGAATCTGTGGCCACACTTTGACTGCCTAATTTCATATACAGTTGTATTGCTTTAAACATAAGTCAAAAATACATAGTACAAAGTGACATAAATCATTAACAAAGAATGATCAGGTTCAACATTAGAATTTTCTTTTGGGAGATTTATTTCAGATAGAACACCACGCTCCTGCACCTGCTCCTGCACTCAGCTCCTGCTCTGCTCCTCCTCCTGCTCCTGCACTCAGCTCCTGCTCCTCCTCCTGCTCCTGCACTCAGCTCCTGCTCCTGCACCTGCTCCTGCACTCCCCTCCTGCTCCTGCTCCTCCTCCTGCTCCTGCACTCAGCTCCTGCTCCTGCACCTGCTCCTGCACCTGCTCCTGCTCCTCTCCTGCTCATGCACTCAGCTCCTGCTCCTGCTCCTGCTCTTGCTCCTGCACTCCTGCATTCAGCTCCTGCACCTGCTCCTGCACTCAGCTCCTGCTCACCTGCTCCTGCACTCCAGCTCCTGCTCCTCCTCCTGCCTCCTGCACTCAGCTCCTGCTCCTGCAACCTGCTCCTGCACTCCCCTCCTGCTCCTGCTCTGCTCCTCGCTCCTGCACTCAGCTCCTGCTCCTGCACCTGCTCCTGCACCTCTCTGCTCCCTCCTGCTCATGCACTCAGCTCCTGCTCCTGCTCCTGCTCTTGCTCCTGCACCTACTCCTGCTCCTGCACTCAGCTCCTCCTCCTGTTGCTGACACTAAAGCTACTCAGGCCCTCATCGATTTACACAAATGCCTTTGGCTCAGACTATTCCGCTAATATACTTGGCTTTCAGCAGCCCACACAGAGCACCTCTCACATTCATCACTACCTCCCAAAATACTATCACTGATTTTACTTCTAATAAGCAAATGTGTTTCTTTTAAATACAATGAAATGAAGAAGGATTTAGAACATAAAGCTTTCTCATTCTATAAAGCTGCAAAAGTTTGGTTGAAACTCTCTTATGTAAACCAGGAAGTGCTCCTTTTGCATTTAAAATCCTTACATTCACCATACTTTGATCTGTTGGTATCATCAATAGTACTGCTTCTTTGTCATTTCAAAATCCTAGTTCAAGCTTTCCAAAAGAGCAAGTACTTGGAAATGTAGTACTCAGTGAAAGAGCTCAATGTAATCATTAAACTCCAGTCCCAGCAGAAATAAGCACATCACTAAAAGATTAGAAGTTTTAATGAGCCCCTTGGGGTTTCTATTTTGGGGTTTTCTAATTTCCACTAATTGTGAGCAGTCAACTAAAAAAAATAAGCTTAATCCTATTTAAAAGTGATTTTAAAGTGTCACATTGTACAAGGAAAGAATTGTTGACCAGTTGACTTATTAAAAAATAGCTGCTGACTAGTCTACTCCATATGAACGGTTCTTCATCAGCCTCGAAGAATTGGTTCACCTCCTGAGTGGTCCAGCTCCACTGTCTATCTGCAAATTGAGGCGCGTCCGCTTGTCCGTCCGAGGGAGTCGATCTCTCCTTCACTGTGGAACTCCAGGTTTCTACTTTTTCCCAAAAGAGTTTGGTAGTTTTTCCTGCCGTGAAGGGGTCTAAGGACAGGGAAGCTTGGACATCTGTCTGGGACATTTCCAAGTTCCTATGAACATTGATTGTTTTTTTCCCACTGTAGCCCCTCGAGGCAACTACTGTTGTGATTTTGGGCTTTACAAAAAATAAATTGAATTTAATTGAAATAGTCGACTACTACTACTACGAGGGATGTCAAGATTAACGGGTTTTTCAATCATCACAATATTTGGCCACGATAGGTTATTCGTGGGAATTTGGAATCTGCGATTAACCGAAATGTCTCCAGCACAACGCGAGTCACGGAGGCGTGCGCACACACGTGTGTGTCAGACGCAGCCCAGCGTGTCAACAAGACTGGATAAATGCGCTGAACGACCGGTCCGTGTGCAAGTCACTGCGGCGTGCGCCACACGTGTCTGTGTGTGTGTGTGTGTCTGTGTAATGATTGTCTGTCGTTCACTGTGCGCGCTGAACGACTGGTCCGTTACAAACGGGGTCCACACAAGTTTCATGAGTTTACACGGGGAGAGTGAGGGACCGCTGACGGCGCTGGGCACAAACAGGCCGCTCAGCACGAGCCGAAAGTGGAGCCACTGAACACATGAGCTCAGCAGAGAGAAGAGAAGAGAGAGAGAGAAGAGAGAGAGAGAGAGAGAGAGAGAGAGAGAGAGAGAGAGAGAGAGAAGAGAGAGAGAGAGAGAGAAGAGAGAGAGAGAAGAGAGGAGAGAGAGGAGAGAGAGAGAGAGAGAGAGAGAGAGAAGAGACAGAGAGAGACAGAGAGAGAGAGAGAGAGAGAGAGAGAGAGAGAGACAGCGTCATCTTACCTGTAAACACTTTTTTATTCTCACAAATCTGTTGTTGGTGTGAGCCAAAGGACTTTCACAAAGTTCAAGCCCCTCCCCCGAGCGTTACCATGGAGCTTATCTCACAAATAAATTATAAAATGCTTAAAAGAGCTACATAAGGCCAATAAACTTACATTTATATATTTAATCCATTTGTGGCCATTACATTTTATTTTTAAATGAATATGCTGTATTAAATCATAGTGAAGTTAATTGTATAAAAACCACATTATCCTCCCACAGGACTATTTGTTTGAACATAAAAAAAAACAAATATAAAAGTTTCCTTTCTTTTTGCTGATAATCGTAAATAATCGTGAAATCGTGATATTTTTCCTAATGATAATAGTGACTCTAAAATTAATATTGTGACATCCTAACTACAACTGAACAGTCACTACTCCAATCAAATTCTTACCTAACGCATCAGAGGTAGAAACACAGCATTACATTCATAAGAGGTTGCAGCAAGAGTCTCGGTCTGTTTTCTGCAGCTATTTTTAAACCGCACTGTTTTTTTTCCAGCTATCACAGTTTTATCCCGGGACAGAAAAGATCTCAAGTATTTTGGCCCACTGCATGAAATATGTATGTCACAAAGACCCTGGACCTGCTCTGGACGCTTCACATAAGTCTGAACCCTCAGAAGAACATGACTGAGGAACAATGGGAGGCTGACATGCAGAATGCTATCAACAATCAGGGTCACACGAGGTTATGCGTACGATTTATCTTTAACGCAGCACTGGTTCTAACAGACCCTTTAAAATGCTCTGTCATCAGAAAGTTCAACATTCTAGAATGGAGGCAAAATTAAGTCAAGTATAACACATTTTCTAAAATAAACTGACAAATAACTAATTAAACATAAGCAATAATTTTGAATTTCCAGGGTAGAAATGTAAGTTTGTTTGCTTCTTTATTACAAAAGATGGAAAAAGTTCACATTCCTAGCCTTGTAATTGAGCATTACTAAAGATTCAAGAATTTATTGCCATAGTTACAAGTACCAATAAGGTTACATTGGAGCATCAATAAATCAGTGTTGTATTTAGTGCAATTGTAAAGTGCAGAAAAGCAGAATGGAAACAAACACACTAATGTAAGGCAGCGAAAACAACGACAATGCCATGGAAGTTGCACAATATGATATCAATATTGATATTGCATTCAAATTAGTGATGTCAATCACTGCTGAAATATGATTAAACATGATTATTGACAAGACAATGACAAGAAATTGACAAGACATTGACAAGAAATTGACAATGACAAGAGAGAGATGTGCGGTAAAAAGCAAAATTTGTGGTAAAGTATTTGGCTTTGTAGATAAAATGAAACACTGTTGTGGGCTCAACACAATTTTTTCAGTAAAACCTAAAAATCTGGATTTTTGTCCCGTCCAGCACTCGTCCACGACAAGCCGCTGAAGTGTTTCAAGTGTGCAGTTTGTCCCAACTCTGTACAATGTTTTGATCCGTACTTCACCACGGACTTCTCTCCAGAAAGTGTGGAGCGAGGCGGACAAGTACATTCCCCACAATGCATTTCACTGTAATGTTTTCAAACGGCGCATCGCTTCTGCCTCAGCAACTTAGCCACGACAGCTAACAGGAAACAATGGAAAGGAATGTCTTAACAGTTATATAGAGAATATTTTAAATACATCAGTGACTGTCCAGCAACAACACTGGGAAAACGTTAAGCCTGTTCTCATTAGTTTCAGCAAATGATTCAACTGTGGTTTAACAACAAACTGACAGCTGTTTTATGCTCCGCAGACTGTAAAATATATCAAGTTTGCAGACGACACCACCCTCATCGGGCTCATCTCGGACGGGGATGAGTCTGTCTACAGGAGGGAGGTGGTGTCCTGGTGCAGCGGCAACAACCTGCCGTTCAACGCCCAGAAGACAGTGGAGATGATCGTGGACTTCAGGAAAGTTACAGCCCCCCCATCATCATGACAGACTCCCCCATCACCGCCGTGGACTCCTTCCGCTTCCTCTGCACTCATGGATGTATTATATTATCGGGTCGCACTCGTGAGTTTGGAACGCGCCGCTCTCTTCCTTGTTGCGCTTTCATCCGACCGGAACAAGCTCCGTGTGAGACAAAAGCGGCACAAGTTGTTCCATGCGCTCCGCACGCCACAAATTCACATGTTTTTAATTAAACGTGTAAATTAAACGAATCATCGAGGCAATAACATAATAATCAAAGCATGTCGGTGTAATCCCTCATTCGTCCAGGAGTGTCCATTGTAGAAAAAGATTCAGTTGTAGTCATCTGGACTCTGTTTTAGAAAAAACAAAACGTTTCAACTCTCATCCAAGAGTCATTCTCAATCAGAGAAACAAGTCTGAGAACTCTTGTTCCTTGTTTATATCACTCTGTGAGAGCCCTGCCCACAGGGCGGGACCTCTGCTAATGGCCCATTGAAACTGGGATGGGCCTATTGTTCTATTGTTCCCTGCCTCACCTTGAGTGCCTATTTAGCATCCGAATGCCCAGGGCGCGTCTCCAGGGTTTCAGAGACCATTATAAACAACTGGAAGGTTGAATCTTAAACCTCCATTCCGATTTAATGAAGGATTCTCTTTTTTAACAAAGATGCCTCCTTAACTCCTCTTTCAAACCATCTTTTTTTCCCTGCTCAGAATCTCCACCTCACTGTCTTCAATAGAGTGGTTTGTGGCTTTGAGATGAAGATACAGCGCTCTGGGTCCTGAACTTGCGTGTCGTCTGTGCTGATAAAGCCTCTTGTGCAGTGGCTGTTTAGTCTCCCCCTATGTAACGCTCTTTACAACTTTCTTCACTGCATTGGATAGAATACACTACATTGCTCTGTTTTTGTGTCGGCATCTTGTCCTTAGGGTGAACCAGTTTTTGTCTTAACGTGTTGCCTGGTTTGAAATAAACAGGGACTTTCGTGTTGTCTAAAAATTCGTTGCAGTTTTTCTGACAGTCCTGAGACATAAGGATAGAGACACCCCTTCTTCTTGGTTCTGTTTGCCTTTTGTCCCTTTTGTCCTTCTTCTTGGTTCTCTTCACTTTGTTCAGAGCCCAAGTCGGGTATCCACAGGCTGAGAGAGCATTCCGGACGTGTGTTTCCTCTTTCCTCTTGCCCTCTGAGCTGGTGGGCACCGCTTGTGCTCTGTGTTGTAGTGTGTTGTATCACTCCCAGCTTATGCTGTAGTGGGTGGTTAGAGCCAAAGAGGCAGGTACTGGTCAGTGTGGTGTGGGTTTCCTATATACTTCTATCTGGAGCTTCCCGTCTTCTCCTCTGATAGTGGAACAATCAAGAAAGGCCAAGCGGTTCTCCTTTGCATCTTCTCTTGTAACCTGAATATGCGGGGTCCACTGCATTGATGTGCTCTGAGAAGGTTCTCAGCAGTAGCAGCGCGTTCGACGAAGACTGCAGGAAACACACTACAGGAAAGGACAAACTGACACCTGAACAATCTGCCAACTAACTAGACATCTTTCTTAACAACAACAGGCAAATTTACTTCAATTCCGGGGACAATTTTTACAGACAAGGATCCACGGATGTGCATGGGCTCGCCCGTCTCTCCATAGTGCAACTTCTTGGAGCACATTTTAGAGAAGAAGGCGCTGACCTCTTTCAGGTTGCTTCAAGTCTTTGGTACCGCAGACAAACGTTACGTGGATGACAGCTTTTGTGACATTAAGAAACAGAGCTGGAAGCTTCTCCAGAGACAATCAATGCAGTGGGACGCGCATATCAGGTTTACAAGAGAGATGCAAAGAAAACTTGTGATGTTTAAGAGGCATCTTGTTAAAAAGAGAAATCTATTAATCGGGATGGAGGTTTAGAGATCAATACCTTAGTTTTAAGGTGGCTGCTGAAACCTGGAGCGCCTGGGAATTCGGCTAATAGACTCAAGTGAGGGAGGAGAAAGAACAAGTCCAGTATGGGCATTAAGCATGGAGGTCCCGCCCTGTGGGCAGGTCTCCAGCAGATAACTACAAGCAGAAGCAACTTTTCTCTATGAGAATACTGGATGAGATGAAGTTTGTTTTTTAAACGGTCGTTGATACATGAATCTTCATAATAATCAAAGCTTTTTTTTGTAATCGATTTTTCGATTTACTAGTAAATGAAGTATCGTTGCAGCCTACTGTGTGGTAGTGGAGCAACGTGGGAGCAAACGAGACTACAGGCATGTGTGCGTTCTGCTGAGAAGGCGATCGCTGGGTGCCAGATCTCCTACTCTGAGGACCATGTATGTCTCGCGAGGGTCGGGTACAGCAGGTCCATACACTCTGGTGTGGGCCGATTCTCTAATTCACTTGCCTAGAGGATACGTCATGGACAAGATACGATAGTTCTCCCCTGACATAACACTTTAACTGTCACTTTAACTGCAACTAGGTCATCACTCATCTGCACTGTCACTTTCTGCACTACAACTGTAAATTTTAACTGTAATTCTCGTGTACATAGAAATACCTTATTTCTATTTTTATTGCTTATTTTATATTGCAGTCATTTTAAATTTGTCTCTTAATGCATGCCCATTATTGAGTTGAATATATGGTTGTTTTATTATTGATCAAGTGATTTTATGTTTGCACCTTAATTGTCGAGACAAGTTCCCTATCTTTGTGAATTTTGTTCATAGACAATGGCAATAAATCCCTTTCTGACATTCAGATTCAGATTCTGATTTCTGATCTGATGCGGGGACTGTGTTTCCACTTATCACACTTCACAAGAACGTCGTCTGTAAGTGTGGACTGTCGGTGTATGTCCTAATGTTTGACCATCCGTGTGCCCATCGTGCACTCACATGACATGGTGCTACCTTTCATGAAAAAGTGAGTAGTGCGACAATTGGGACAGGGCCTTTGCCTGGCTAACAACAATATCACAGAAAAAAATAAATATATATAATAAAGTCTTCAAACTTACTAAAATGTATTAAATACAAACTCTACTCCCTGACCTTGTAGTTTAACACTAGAACTCCCACAGGCTGTCAGATTTGACGGTTTTTCAGAACTGTAACGTCTAATTCCTCTAGTTACATTGCTCTATTCAGATTCATGGGCCTCAAGGGAATTGACTTTTCTTCTTTATCTTTGTGTATATTCAGCCCCATATTGCAATTCAACTGAAATAAAAAACGCTTCAACGGCTTAATAACATTGTCATGTTGTGTCGCCGCGGATGCCAGTACAAGCTCAAGCGTTAGCGTCACCTTTAGTGTCTCCTCATAGCTAAGGTAATAGGAAAAATGGACTTGAAGCGATTATCCGTAAAAGAGGTGATAATATTCGATTTAAGAGGCTAATAGTACCAATTTTTAGCGTGTTAGAAGAAATCATTCTTTGTGATTACATCATCGTCAGAGCGCAACCGTCAAATTGACGGCCTTGGGAGTTCTAGTAGTTTCTAAAATCCTGGTAGTCCTAGTGTTAGACCATTTGTAATTTCCCTAAGGCTAAAGAGCCAAAGGAACTAAAAAACAGGATTAATGAAACAAATGTATAAATGAAGCTGAATGCAACTCCGGCTATGTTTATGATGAGGGAACAATGTTAGAACATGGTTAAAAACTGGACAGAGGCGGGACAGAGGCGGGACAGAAGTGGGACAGAGACAGGAAAGAGGCAGGATAGAAGTGGGACAGAGGGGGGACAGAGGAGGGACAGAGGCGGGACAGAGGAGGGAAAGAGGAGGAACATAGGCGGGACAGAAGAGGGACAGAGGATGGACCTTTTAATAGAAAACCCTTTTATAACTACTTTAATCGCTGGTTACAAACAGAACTGTATACACAATAAATATTGAGATGAAACACAGCATCCAGTGGATATAATAAGTAATGTGACAGGACTAATGAAGATGTATGCAAAGTTTACAAGGAGCAGGTAAAAATAGCACAAAGCGTCGCCGTGTAATGGCCTCGACTCGCCCGTGTCCCAGTTACAAGACAACAGCCACTCCAGGCTTTTGAGAACATCAGCTGAAGCAGAACTGAACCGAGAAAAGACATGCTCCTGGCATTCATTCTCAAGAGACCCATCCTTTTTCATTTAAACTTTTAAAAATAGTCTCTTAAACGTACAAAGGTTTATAATTCTACCATCGCAATGATACATTTCTTTTGGATGGGAAAAGCTTGGGGCATCCGTAAGTTTGAGCGGTCTGATATCATGTGCTTCAATTAGGGAGAGTGTGTTTCCACTTCTTTCCTCCCTCGTGTTTGCTATCTTATCTCTCAACCAATTATCTTTTAAGCCGTACATATAAATGCATCTCCTCCCTCGCATCAAGCAAACAGTCACAACTTTAGACCCGATCGTCACCACAGCAGCAAAACCCTCTGCCTCCAGTAGGACCAAACAATTTTACCAATTTATAAAAAAAAAAAATTCCTGACAAACATTGCAATTGCGATTAGATTAGATTTGCAATTTATGTTTAAAACGTTGGATTCTCTCCAAACGGCACAATTTGAACACGTCCAGGAGCATCAACACGGCTAAAGTAATTCAACAATCGCATTTCTGTTATATTAAAGATGTATTTCCATGCAGTGTGTCATTCTTCAGTTGATCTTGTATTTCTGATGGAGAGAGTGACACTGCACTAACACTCTCACCGGGGTTCAGCTCTGTAGTAGTTTAGTTTCGGCTTCTCCTTAGATGTTTTCTCTGCTCGATGCCAATGATTTGACCCTTCTAAAACACACTGACATCTTTTCCATGACCACGGGATTTGTCTTTCCACATGGTAGTTTCAGAAATGAGAAGCCACTCACTGCATCAGTTGGGTTTAAATACCGTGCTGCAGCAGTTATCCAGTAGGAGAGGACCTACTGTATTTGCTTTTTTTTGGACAGGCAGTAAAGTAATTTCTTAATGTTTTAATATAGTGTTTTGATCAAGCTCTAGAAGTGTACAGAAAAGTAAAATTTTGCCTGGTTAATGTTTTAAATACTTTTGACAACCCGAGCAGGTATGTTTTATGACAAGAAATTAACAATTTAGAACATAACTTCAAATCTATTTTTTGCCTAGTACTGGGCCTAGAAGTCTTGTTGCTCGCTGTTTGTTGTCCACAGAAAAGTGAATTCAGCTCCTGTCCTTCAAACAGGCAGGATTCCCTCTGCTCTTATCTGCACTGTGTTAACACACACAAGGAGGGCCAATTAATGTAATGGCCTATATCTGAGAGTGTGTCAGCCTGATAGTAACACGGCGACAACATGATGCTTGGGTCTCCCTCTGGGACGCTCAAAGGTCAAAACAGAGCGAGCAGGGCTGTGTAATAAAGAGCAAATGATCAATGAACAAAGCACAGGATTATCCTGTGCGACCAACTCCAGACAGGACAAAACCAGGAATGAACTAATGCTGGACTAAACACATCTTGAAGACAAATAACAATACAATTCCCGGTGTTGAATGTGATGGGCTGGAGTATTCATTCTATGCAGGTTGCAAGATCAATCACAATCCAACCAAAATCGCAATTTGAATGGAAGTAATAAGTATTTTCAAAGTACCATCTTTTTCTACAGACAACAAAAATACCCTGTTTTATTGTACATAAAGACTGCTTGGCAAGGCAACGCAACGCAAGTTTATTTGTAGAGCACAATTCGTACACAAAGGTAATTCAAAGTGCTTCACACAGGGAAAAAAAAATGTAAATCACAAAGACATGATAGAATAGTTTAAGACATAAAAGAAAAGAGTGCAAATAAAATCATTTCAGTCATATGCACAGTTTTTAGCTTAGATTTGAACAATGCCAGAGTAGAGGCCTGTCTCACATCCACAGGAAGACTGTTCCTTTGGTGGTTCCTTTGGACCTCGCACTAGGTGCTAAGCCATGGAGAGACTTGTATACAAGCAGAGCTGCTTTAAAGTCTATTCTCTGAGCCACAGGGAGCCAGTGCAGAGACCTGACTGAGCACAGGAACTAATGTGATGCGTAACTTTTCCTGGTTCTAGTCAGGACCCCGAGAAGCAGCGGTCTGGCATAGTACTGCAGCTGTTTTTACAGCCGTTTCGGTAGTCTAATCTACTAGAAACAAACACATGGATAAGTCTCTCCAAGTCTGGTTTAGACACTATACTTTTGGCAATGTTCTTTAGATGGTAAAAAGCTGCTGATGTTATTGAATTGATGTGGCTGTTAAAATTCAAGTCCGAGTCCATTATTACCCCCAGATTTGTAATTTTTAGAGCGAGACTCTGGAGGTGACTGCTAACCATAAACCATACATGTGATTCTTGTCTCATATTTCAGTCTTTTTGTCCACTCTCCTGGACACGTTATCTGTGTACTCAAATACAAATGGAAAAATAACTAAAAACATTACAGAATACATCCCAAATTGTTCAGCACCAAATTCTATCATACAAAATATTTAAAAAATGTCAAAACTGAATATTAGTGGCATATGGGTTTCAGCAAAAGTTCAGATACAGCACAGTAAAAAATCACGTGTAGTAACCACGCGTCATTTTTCTTAAGGGGGATGCGTTGTAAAGAGCTGACATTATAAATTAGCAAAGGTACTGTAAGTATACGTACAATAGAAACAACATAGAGGCTCTTTTGGAGATGCTAAATACACTAATATTGGCAGAAAAGAGAATTGTGTTACCGCTTTAATGCCTTTAACCTTTGGAGTGGAAGCAGAACCTAAGTCAAATTTATCTACGAAGACTGGCTAACACCGTGGCAAGTATGGACAAGGGCTGCAAGGTGTATCACAAACGAAACGGAATGGCAATTTGAATGGTCGTAATTCAAACATGTTCTGACGTAAACACTGTGGTAAAGGACAATTTACCAGTATTACAGTATTAGCAACTTCCCGGAGGCCAAGGATCATATCGGAACAAATCCAGAAAAATTGCATCATTAACAACTCTGTTTTCAGCTATATTTGAGGACGATTAACACAATAATCTCATTACAAACATATCGATAAGTCACAAAGTGAATCCAGTCAGCAGCGCTATAGATAAGGCACACACACAGACCCCCATATACAGCATTGATTTTGTGCACAGGTCGCTTATTTCATGGCCAACTAAACTATGGCATTTCACAGAGAATGGAAAGACGACAAATGCGCTGTTGGTCGGAGCACTGCTGCTGCTGCTGCCACCCGCGTATAATAAATGTGAACGTGCTAAATTGCATGGCGCCGCTGATCTGTGAAAGAGCAGATGGCCTCAAAGGGAAGTGTCTGCTGGTAATGTGCCGCAGTGTTATGACGGGCTAAAGCCAGTTCAACTCTGCTTATTACCATATCATTGGCGTCTTGCAAAAAAATAAAACTGTGATACAGTATCAATGTTGGTGGTATCTCTTTATCTATCTCTCTATCTATCTATCTATCTATATCTATATCTATATCTATATCTATATTTTCATCCAGGTATATCCAGGTCTATTTCGTAACACTATACCAAGAAATATAGTCTGTTAACAATTGATTAATTATTTAATCAACAAATCTTTAATTAATATCAATGTTAAATATGTTATAAAAAATATGCACACCCTACTTGCGCTCTTTCTGCAGTACTTCACAATGTTTAACAAATTGATTATTATATTGAATTAATTTGTCACTTATTTTGGGCTTTTCTTTCTTGGCCACTTGTTAATCTCTGAAGGAGCTGGCAACCCTGACGTGTTTATGCAAAATATCGGTTCTTTTTTATGAATTAAAATCTGTGTATTTTGTGCAGGTTGTGGTTTAACAAAGAAATACTGTTCGTAAAAAAGGTATTTAGCAGAATATAATGTGAAATTTATTGATTTGGACTTGATTGTCCCCAAGAGGAAATGTATTATTTTTAGCTACAGTGCCGCTCCAGGCTACATGGGAAAAACACATACAGTTCATTCATAAGAAGCAGAAGGAGAACGTGCAGCAGTACTAAGAAGTCTCTCCACCGGGTTCAGATCATGATAAGTTCAATAAATAATTTGTCACATTCCATGGATTGATTACAGTTCCCTAAATCATTAAATAAGTTAAAGTGACTTATGGTGAAATTTAGTTGTTGACACACTCAGTGGCGGCTGTCGTGGAGCTGTTTGAAAATATCCCCTGAGCCTGGTAGAAAAGCAATAGGAATCTTTAGCCAATCAAATCCTGAGAAAAATTACTATGAGAAAAGCCTGAGTAAAACTGTCTGAAATAGACGATTTCATTGCCCAAGCGTAGTGTTGGGTTAAGCGTAGTTTTTACAAGCCGATGAGCTCGCTGATGTGTCGAACCTATAGCAATTGTGCTCCGTTACCTTGACCTTGCGTTTTTTGAGTTTATTACGCTGGATAATGCCAACGCTGAAGGCATCGCTGAACTTCTATTCATAACTAGATGCTTTGGCTATTAGAAAACCCATAAAAGAATGCTACAAATGACATGTCTTTAAGAACAACTTTCCACATAGCAATGTTGTCTGTGATGATTAAATATAAAAATGTAAAATATTATTCACATGTCAGTTTAACTAATGCCACTTAGAAGCTGCTTTTTGTTTTGTTTTCTTTTCTGAAACAGGCACCAACAATTGTTTGTGTTTTTATCTTAATGTAGTAATTGCTACTATGCACTATAAGGTACAGTATCACTGAGATTTTTGTTTTGCTCTTTACAATCTGATATTTTATAAAGTGTAAAATGTAATTTTATGTCAAATGTATTTTCTCACAAACAGTATCTGCCTCGAAGTCATGGTATTACCATTACCAAAAGATGAAATAAAGTTTGTTTACTTAATTAATTCAGTTGTAAATGTGTATTTCAAATGTATATTTATACAGTCAATGTAAAATATTCACTTTTATGGTATATATATATATATATATATATATATATATATATATATATATATATATATAATATTGAATATAACATATTCAAACAACGAAAACACAGTAATGTCAAATAGCCCCCGTATATTTTGCATCACCGGCCGACGGAAGCACTATTTTAAAACAAATATGTTCATACTTAATGTATTAGTCAAACTCTGTCAAAATTAAAACTGAGACAAACCAAGATTAAATCAAGGTTATTTAGTCTGAATAAGAAAAATGATGAATAAGCTTTTTCAACATTAGTATTATTAAAACAGCACATTTCTGTTATTGCAATATACTGTGCAGCCTAATAAGGTGTGAATGAAACAAACAAACACATTTCCAAACAGCTACTGTTATCTGTTATTTGACTAGAAACTAACAATATATAACATTGCTTAAAAGCAATTTTTTGCCAAATATGGGGCTTGAAATCTTGATCTGTGGAAGAGCAGATGGCTCAAAGGGAAATGTTTGCTGGTAATGCACCACTGTGTTTTGACAGGCTAAATCCAGTCCACCTCTGCTTATTGCAGATCATCACGGAGGCTTTGGTGGCTCGCATCGCGCACGGGGGACGGAGAATCCCCAGTTACTGCTACATTCAAGCGACAGCAGCAGATCCATCAGCTAATGTGGTTGCACAACGCTCAATCACTTTAATACAAGCGGGCTTGTGTGCTTGTGTGCTGATGTGCTGATGTGCTGGTGCGCTGGTGCGCTGGTGAGCTGGTGCGCTGATGTGATGGTGTACTTATGTGCTGGTGTGCTGGTGTACTTGTGTGCTGGTGTACTTATGTGCTGGTGTGCTGGTGTACTTGTGTGCTGGCGTGCTGGTGTCCTGGTGTGCTGGTGTACTTGTGTGCTGGTGTGCTGGTGTGCTGGTGTACTTGTGTGCTGGTGTACTTGTGTGCTGGTGTACTTGTGTGCTGGCGTGCTGGTGTCCTGGTGTACTGGTGCGCTTGTGTGCTGGTGTGCTGGTGTGCTGGTGTACTTGTGTGCTGGTGTACTTGTGTGCTGGCGTGCTGGCGTGCTGGTGTGCTGGTGCGTGTGGGGCAGCTCATCTCATGCACCCTTACGTAACAAAGCCGGGCGATCATGAGGAGGGATAGCCACAACATCATCAGCCATCACTGATTCAACAGAGTTTCTCATGATTTACAAGAAAATCAATCATGGCTGTGCATGGTTAATGCAAGGCAATAAGTGCTGCAATGATTAATCTATTAATCCTGCCTAGTCGACTATAAAAAAGTAATCGTAGTCATATTATGATAATCGTTATCTGGACTATACAGGCTAAAACACATACAAATACCTTTTTATAACAAAGACAATGGCATTATTCATATATTTTGGATTTTGATAAATAATGACACTTTATTCTACACGTTATTCTACATCTAAAAGCCTCAGTCACCATATTTCACCCTTTATTTTGTTCGTTTGACCAGTTGACTAATCGAAAAAATAATCACTGACTAGTCAACTACTATAATAATCATAGTTGCAGTCCTAAATGTAATCCATATGGCAAAGAACTAAATAAATGACGAGTATACAATAAGATTTTGTGACTAACAAATTCTAGAGGCCTAAAGAGCAAATCATAACTCAAATAAACGAGTAATTCAATTTACAACAATACAACCTAGTTTATCACAAGGGATTATGTCAAGCAAAAGATCTGTACACCACTGCAAATCACAAAAACCCCACACCACCATTCTTTCTACAATGATAACCCAAAAGAACCTTTTAGGAACCATTCTTCTAAGCCCTGGCCTAACCAAAATGCTTCATAGTTAATTAATGCTGCACATAATTAAATTGTACTCACCGCTGCTGTATGAGGCGTCGGGTTAAATCCACAGAGGTTGCAGACGGTGTTCTTGCATTCCGTGCATGTGTTATAATTAGGGGAATCCTTGGAGCCGATGTTCAGCTCAACCTTACAGAGCGGGCACGTTGATGGCGCTGCTTTAGCTGTAACCAATTTGTCTTTTGCTGGCTCCACTGGAACTTTCTGCACTTTTTTCTGCACCGGCGGTGTAGCTTTTGCCGGCGCTGGTTGTTCGGGCTTCTCCGCAGGCTTGGGTTTAGCTGGGGACATTTTCGGAGACACTGGTGGCGTTGTTTTTGCTTCATCCTGGACAGCTGAGGTGATAAGCGTTGACGCAGAACTAAGGAATGACGAACCAAAGCCGAACATTTTGCCAGTGACCGTTTCCGTCTTTGCAGGGGCCTGTTGTGTTTTGGGACCACCGAATCCAAAGAATCCACCAGATTCCTGCTTGGGAGGCTGGGCTGGCGGCGCTGCCTTGGCTGGAGAGGGAGCCGGTTTTAAAGGTTGCTGTGCCGGCGGTTTGGTCGTGTCCTGATTTGGAGGCGCTTCTTTGACCTCTGCCTTTATAGGAGGGGTTGGTTGTGCTGGTTTCCCAACTGGTGGCTGCTTTTGGACTGTATCCTTGGT
The DNA here is from genome assembly GCA_015082035.1 of Chaenogobius annularis. Lineage (NCBI taxonomy): Eukaryota > Metazoa > Chordata > Actinopteri > Gobiiformes > Gobiidae > Chaenogobius > Chaenogobius annularis. The sequence continues at coordinate 88,896 of BJKM01000412.1, read as the reverse complement.
TGGTGGTGCCGGTTCAGTTGCTTGAATGACCTGGGTTTTTGGTGAAGAGCCTTTTCGAGCGGGGGTAGCTTCGGGAACAGGCGTTGCAATGGAGGGCTCGACTTTTGGGACTTCTTTCTTGGGGGGGGTCTGTGAAACAGGCTCCTTTTTCTCTTGAGGTTCTTCTGCGGGCTTCTCTTTCTGGGGCAGGGGTTTGTCCTTCTGCTCTTTGCTCGGTATCAGTGGTTTCATGGCCGGAAGTCCAGTGGCCTCTGATGGTCCTATAGCCCGCTTCATCTGGCAGTCCAAGCACAGCCATTCCTTTACCTGAACACAAAATGAGACACAACATTGTTTCTGTAACACATTTTTTGTATACAGTGCATGAAAGAAGTTTAGAATTTGAAAAAGGAGTAAACAGTCATCAAACAAAGGGGAGGTAATAAAGTTAAAATTGTCTTGACCCAGCAAAGATATTTAGTAAAAGCTGCTTTTATGGTCAAAATTAGACCGTGATGTTCTGTCTGCATTTAATGATATATATCTAAGTGTTTTATTTTCCATGAAGCAGAAAGTGCTCTGTTAGAATGCTAATGTTTGTTAGCTTTACTGTGATGGTAAAACTCACTCTGGCCTCTGAAATTTGTGAAAAGCGCTTATGAATTCACTGCGGTGAATAATTACAATGCTTGGAAATCTAAGTGAACAAAAAAATTAAATGTTCATGTTCAAGACTGTAAAAATTAAGTATAGAACCTTTAATCATGTTAAGTAAAATCTGTTTTTGCCCTGTATTCTAAAAGCAGCTATAAGTGACCAAATACGACCATTAATTGTTGCTAGGTCCGCTGTTTTCCCACTGAACTTTTTAAGAGCTGCCACCTGTTGCAGATAAAGAATTGTGCCCGTTTTTGTACTGAACATATTCTATGGCACACTTATACCCAATTGGTAATATTCTATAGTCCAATTCCAAATTGGTAATATTACATATTTCATCATAGAAGAAAATCCAATACCTCTGTCACGTTTGGCATTGGATTAAATCCACACTGGTTGCAGACTGTTTTCTTGCATTCAGTGCACGTGTTGTAGTTTGGAGTGTCCTTTGAGCCCACATTGAGTTCCACTTTACACAGAGGGCAGGAGGACTTCTCTGTCTTTATGGGAGCTGTGGTGCCAGCTGGTACTTTGGAAGGCTCAGGTGTGACTTTATCCACTTTGCCTTGGGTCGCAGGGGTCGTTTCTTGTGGTTTCTTCACTTCAGTTTTCTGAGGTGGAACTGTTTTTGGTGAGCCTGGGGGAGTTGCTTTAGGAGAAACTTGGGCTGATGACAATTTACGAGGTGTTGGGGGTGTCGTTTTAGGCTCCTCCTGAACAGCTGAAGTTATTAAATTAGATGCTGAATTTAAGAAAGATGAACCAAAACCAAACATTTTCCCTGTGACTGACTCTGCAGGTTTCTGAGCTGCGGGCTGAGGCTTGGAACCACCAAAACCAAAGAAACCACCTGACTCCTGCTTTGCAGGCTGTGCCGATGGCTGAGGAGGTTTGGCAGTAGAGGCAGTAGGAGTAACAGTCTTAGCTGCTGGAGGTCCAGGCTTGGCTGCTTGGATTGGGAGTCCCTTAGTTTCTGTTGGAGCTTTGGGGGGAGGTTTGGGCGAATGTGGTGCTGGTTTTGCAGGTTGCTGTGGACTTGCTTTTACTTCTGTTGGAGCTGGTGGAGAAACAGACTTCAATTCTGGTTTGGGACATGGCTCTGACAGAGCAGGTTTGTTCATAGATGGCGTTGGCTTGCAGGGATATTCGGTGGTGCCCTTTGCTTCAATGGGTGGAGTAGCAGGCTTGGGTGAAGGTTTCTGAAGCCCTTCTGATGGAGGTTTGACCACTTCGGGGCCCTTTGGAGCTGCTGGGGAGGATTCGGTAGGTTTTGGTTTAGGAGGTTGTTGGACTGGTAGTTTTGCATCAACAGGAACGGCTTGAGGAACAGTTGTAGAAGGCTGTTCAGGTGGTGGTTTTTCCTTAGCAAGTTCTTTCGGAGGAGTGGTTGAAACTGTAGCTGGGACATGTTTTGGAGGTTCTTCCATTACCTCTCCTAGAGTAGGAGCTGGTTTCGGGGGAGCTGGTGTAACTTTCTGCTCTGGTGGTTGTTCGACCACCACTTGACCTGATGGAGGAGTTGGACCACTTGGTGCAGGCTTCTGTGAGGGTAAGCTATCATCTACAGATGGTTTAGTGATGGATGCAGCCTTCTGTAGCTGAGGTGGGGAAGGCATTTCCGGAATTTCGACTGGCAATTTCTTTTCTTCAACTTTGGTTTCACCAGCTGCCTTATTTTTGTCCGTGACGGGCTCGGCACTTTCCTTGGTTGGGGGTTTTGGAATGATCTCCTTTTTGGGTGAAGGTTTCATCAATGGAAGACCAGGAGGTTCTGAAGCTCCAAGTGCTCTCTGCATCTGACAGTTGAGACAAAGCCATTCTTTTACCTAAAAAAGACAAAAATATAAACATTTTGAATGATGTACAAAATGATTAAGTTAACATTTTGCTTATTTACCTCTGATACCGTTTGCATTGGGCTGAATCCACATTTGTTGCACACCACATTTTTGCATTCAGTGCATGTATTGAAGTGGCGGCCCTCCTTAGAGGACAAGTTGATTTCCACTTTACAGAGTGGGCAAGAAGTTTGCTCAATTTTTGAAATTGGTTTATGAGATTCTGGTTTTGGGGCTTCTTTAACATCCTTTTCAATATCTTTTTGAGCTTTGTCTTCTGATTTTTGCTCAACTGCCTTTGGAGCAATAACTGTTTTGGCGTCTTTCGCAGGAACAACTTTTGGAGAGACTGGAGGACTTGGCTTTGGAGACACTTTTGAAGGTGGAGTCTTGTCTGAAACCTGTGGAGGGGCTGACATTTTTCTTGAACTTGGCGGCGTAGAGCGAGATTCATCCTTTGCTGCGGATGAAATCAAAGTAGAGGCGGAGCTAAAGAGAGATGACCCAAAGCCAAGCACCTTCCCAGATACTGGTTCAGGTATTATAGAGGCCGATCGCTGAGATTTAGGACTACCAAAGCCAAAGAAGCCTCCTGAATCTTCTTTAGTTGAGGTTTCGTCTGTTTTTGTGTCTGGTTTGGTTTGTTTCTCAACAGGCTTAGATGGCTTTTCCTCCTTTTTCGTGTCTTTTGTTTCATGTACTTTAGATGGCACAGAGATATCGCGTAGAGGTTTCTCCTCAACACCTGCCTTGTCCACTGCAGCTTTAGGTGATACTCCAATTTCTGTGTCTTTAGTTGTTGGATCCGCCTTTGTTGGAACTGAAGTAGGAGCATCTGGAGTTAATACTTTAGATGGCGCTTTAGTTTCCGGTGGCTTTTCTTTTACAATATCTTTCTGTATTTTCTCGGACACTTCTGTTTTTTGAGTTGCAGGAGCTTCTTTTCTTTCTCCAGGAGCAGCTGCAGGGGTAGCAGCTTTGTTTGGAGATGCCAGTTGTTTCTTCACTGGAGGCTGAACTTCATCTGACTGTTTCAGGGCTCTTTGCATTTGGCAGGTCAGACATAACCACTCCTTCGACTATAAAAAACAAATAAGAAAATACTATTAGCATGTGAACCTGCAAGACTTATAACACAGCACAAAGAATTTTGAATGAACCACAGCTTAAAAGTTGTCTCGTAAATTTGGTCTATATTGTGATTATTATGGAAAAAAAAAATCTATATGTTGGTTAATCTGCTTGTCATTTATTGAACCGTGACTGTTTCAGTGTTTGATTGTCTTTCTGTTGGTTAAAGCAACAATTTAGTAAGACCTTGTGAGGCAACTGCTGTTGTGATTTTGGGCTCTACAAAAATATATATTTTATTTAATTGGATATGGTGTTTACCAAAGTTGGTGTACAGAGGAGTAACTTTATAACATCTCCAAGAAGAACATTAATGCAACCACAACAAGAAAAATATATAAAACTCTCACAAATATGTGTAACCCAAACTTACCTCTGACCAACTTGGCATTGGGCTAAATCCACACTGGTTACATACAGTGTTCTTGCAGACAGTGCAAGAATTGTAGTTTGGTGCCTCCTTGGAGCCGATGTTCAGTTGAGCCTTACAGAGAAGACAAGTAGCTTCTGCTAACTTAATAGCATCTTGAGAGACAGTCTTCAATAGAGGTGTTGAGGAAGCTTTCTCTACTTTTGCCTGTGTAACTGGAGGAGTCTTAGTTTGCTGTGGCTGTTCTGATTTCTTTTCTGGTTCAGTTTTCTGAGCTGCTGGCGGTTTTATGTTTTTAGTTGTGGATATCTTTGGAGAAGCTGGTGGCGTTGTCGAAGGCTGGTCCTGAACTGCTGAGGTGATCAAAGTGGAAGCCGAGCTGAATAGAGATGAGCCAAAGCCAAACATTTTCCCTGACACAGACTCAGCAGGCTTTGTGGTATCTGGCTGGGTTTTCCCACCAAATCCAAAGAGTCCCCCTGAATCCTGCTGGCTTTTGACAGATGCATTACTTGGTCTTCTTGTCTGATCAGGTGTTTTCACTGATTCCTGTGACTTCATTTGAGCAGGAATAGGGCTCTCTTGTTTAGCCTTCATGATATCTACCTTATCTTTCTCTATTGCAGGCAAAGGTTTCTTCTGATTGGCATCTACTGCTGTGGGTTCTTTCTTCAGAGCTTTATCAGGTAATTTAGTGGGGGTCTCAGTCATAGAAAGTGCTCTTTTAGTCTGGCAATTCAGGCACAACCACTGCTTACCCTGAAAATGAAAAAAATATAGTTTTAATTAGTATCACTAGAGGTGATTTTATGTGATGCTAAGTAAATTATTAACGCTACCCTTACCATCAGGTCATTAGGTGAAGGGTTGAAGCCACACTGGTTGCACACAGTGTTCTTGCACTCAGTGCAGTTGCTGTAGTTCGGTGGATCTTTAGTGTTAATGTTGAGCTGAACCTTACACAATGGACAGGTGGATTGTCTTGGTTTGACAGCTGGGCCTTGTGATGCTGCTGACATCTTTGTTGGCTGAGGTGCATCTTTCTCCACTTTAGTCTGTTCAGCTGGGATTGTTTTAGCCTCTTCTTTCTTCCGCTCCTCTGGTTTTTGAGGAACTTCCTTTGCAGATGGTTTTGGGGACAGCTTAGGAGAGACTGGTGGAGTGGTCTTTGGCTGGTCTTGAACTGCAGAAGTTATTAAAGTGGATGCTGAACTGAAGATAGAAGAACCAAACCCAAACATCTTTCCCCCAACTGACTCTGCAGGCTTTCCGGATTCAGGCTGAACTTTAGGACCACCAAAACCAAAGAGGCCTCCAGACTCTTGTTCCTTGCTCTGTCTTCGAGGAGACTGTGTTCCCTGATCTGGAGTTTTCTGGGGTTTGGGTTGGGAAACTTTCTGGACAAGAACTTCCTTCTTTTCAGCAGGTCCACTCACTTCGTCTGTGGTTTTCTTTTCCAGTGCAGACTGTGGAAAATCTCTTTTCTCAGGAGCTGAGGATGCAGCTGTGCCTGTCTTCTGGGTAGTGGCAGGAGCTTTGCTTGGCGACTTGACTTGAGGAGCCTGAGGCTCTGGTAAAGCAGCTGCTCTTTCCACCTGACAATTCAGGCACAGCCATTCTTTGACCTAAAAGAAAAAAAAAGAAATGCTATCATCATGATATTCAACAACCTCTGCCTCTATCTACTACCAACCAATATGCAACAATTCTACATTTAAATGCATGAAGAAAAGAAGTATAATGCATAGGTTGAATATACTATACACCATTTAGTTCCATTACTTAGCAGTGGAAAATTGCTATTGTCCCTGCAGTCGCACAGGAGCAGTTTGACAGAAATGTATCTGCATATTGTGACAACAGCCATTTCAAGAACCACCAATCACAAGTGAACACATTCATACAGAGGCAATGACAGTATACCATTTCAGGAACAAGTCTAAAAACTACCAACCTTCAGGTTTGGGAGCAAATTTTACAATCAACTGAACTACTTCTGCCCCATAAAATGTTCTTATTTTTTTATTTTAGATTGAAGAAATATACTTATGCAACTGAAATGATCTTATGAGACAGCAAATCAGACAGTTTATAGCAAAAAAACAACATATTAGATTTTGCTGTTTGTTGTAAAAAGACAATTCATCAACTTTGAGCTTATATGACGTACCTGTCCCGTCAGGTTATTAGGTGAAGGGTTGAAGCCACACTGGTTGCACACAGTGCTCTTGCACTCAGTGCAGTTGCTGTAGTTTGGTGGATCTTTAGTGTTGATGTTGAGCTGAACCTTACACAATGGACAGGTGGTTTGTCCTGGTTTGACAGCTGGGGCTGGTGATGCTGCTGCCATCTTTGTTGGCTGTGGTGGGCCTTTCTCCGTTTTAGTCTGTTCGGCTGGGATCGTTTTAGCCTCTTCTTTCTTCAGCTCCTCTGTTTTTTGTGGAACAGGAGACTTGGCTTCCTTTGCAGGAGATGGTTTTGGGGACAGCTTAGGGGAGACAGGTGGAGTGGTCTTTGGCTGGTCCTGAACTGCAGAAGTTATTAAAGTGGATGCTGAACTGAAGATAGAAGAACCAAACCCAAACATTTTTCCACCAACTGACTCTGCAGGATTTGCGGTTTCAGGCTGAACTTTCGGACCACCAAAACCAAAGAGGCCTCCAGACTCTTGTTCCTTGCTCTGCCTTCGAGGAGACTGTGTTCCCTGATCTGGAGTTTTCTGGGGCTTGGGTTGTGGTACTTTCTGGTCAAGAACGTCTTTCGTTTCAGCAGATCCACTAAATGTGTCTCGTGCCTGAGGTTCTGAGGACTTCTTTTGCGGTGCAGACTGTGGAGAATCCTTTTTCTCAGGAGCTGAGGATGCAGCTGTGCCCGTCTTCTGGGCAGTGGCAGGAGCTTTGCTTGGCGACTTGATGACTTGAGGAGCCTGAGGCTCTGGTAAAGCTGCAGCTCTTTTCACCTGACAGTTCAGGCACAGCCATTCTTTGACCTAAAATACAAATAAAAATACAGTAAGAAGTATTAACTGAAATGAAAAAGCGCCCATCTACTACCACCTTCCAGGACAAAAACATTTTAGAGACACTCTAAAAATATTAAAACTACTATCCCATTAGATGCCCTGGTGCAGTCTGGTGGCTACCGTTCTGCAACTACAGTCGCTTCAAGCATCAAACGCAAGCTCAAACACTTATATATATGCAATGATAGTGTAAAACGCCAATCACAGGAATCAGACAGCAAACCGCTGGATTAGTGGGGAAATGTTTTTACAAACTAAGCCACTGCTGCCATATAAACGCACATACAACATTTTTTTTATTTTTTTATTTTTTTGTGTAATGAAGAAATACTTTGCAAATTGACAAATCTGGCATGAAGCAAAGTGAATGATTTACAGTAAGAATACACATGTCAGTGTCAAGAGTGCAAGGGATAATTAAGAACATTCACAGTTACTAAGACGTACCTGCTTCCGTCAGGTTATTAGGTGAAGGGTTGAAGCCACACTGGTTGCACACAGTGCTCTTGCACTCAGTGCAGTTGCTGTAGTTCGGTGGATCTTAAGTGTTGATGTTGAGCTGAACCTTACCAATGGACAGGTGGATTGTCTTGGTTTGACAGTGGGGCTGGTGATGCTGCTGCCATCTTTGTTGGCTGTGGTGGGCCTTTCTCCATTTTAGTCTGTTCGGCTGGGATCGTTTTAGCCTCTTCTTTTTCTGCTCCTCTGTTTTATGTGGACAGGAGACTTGGCTTCCTTTGCAGGGATGGTTTTGGGGACAGCTTAGGAGGAACAGGTGGAGTGGTCTTTGGCTGGTCCGAACTGCAGAAGTTATTAAAGTGGATGCTGAACTGAAGATAGAAGACAAACCCAAACATTTTACCACAACTGACTCTGCAGGCTTTGAGATTCAGACTGAGCTTTAAGGGCACCAAAACCAAAGAGGCCTCCAGACTCTTGTTCTTTGCTCTGCCTTCGAGGAGACTGTGTTCCCTGATCTGGAGTTTTCTGGGTTTGGGTTGTGGGACTTTCTGGTCAAGAATTCTTTCTTTTCAGCAGATCCCTAAATGTGTCTCGTGCCTGAGGTTCTGAGCTTCTTTTGGCAGTGCAGACTGTGGAGAATCCTTTTTCTCAGGAGCTGAGGATGCAGCTGTCCCGTCTTCTGGCAGTGGCAGAAGCTTTGCTTGGCGACTTGATGACTTGAGGAGCCTGAGGCTCTGGTAAAGCAGCAGCTCTTTTCACCTGACAGTTCAGCACAGCCATTCTTTGACCTAATACAAATAAAATACAATAAGAAGTATTAATTTAAATTAAAAAGTGCCATCTCTACTACACTTTCCAGGAAAAAAAAAATAACATTTTGGAGACACTAAAACAATTAAAACTACTATCCGATTAGATGCCCTGGGGCAGTCTGGTGGCTACGTTCTGCAACTACAGTCGCTTCAAGCATCAAACGCAAGCTCAAACTTATATATATGCAATGATAGTGTAAAATAGCAATCACAGGAAATCGACAGCAAACCACTGGATTAGTGGGGAAATGTTTTTACAAATAAGCCACTGCTGCCATTTAACAGAACATAACACATTTTTTTTTTTTTTTTTTGTGTAATGAAGAAATACTTTGCAAATTGACAAATCTGCATGAAGAAAGTGAATATTTACAGTAAGAATACACATGTCTGTCAAGAGTGCAAGGGATATTAAGAACATTACAGTAATAAGACGTACCTGTCCGTCAGGTTATTAGGTGAAGGGTTGAAGCCACACTGGTTGCACACAGTGCTCTTGCACTCAGTGCAGTTGCTGTAGTTCGGTGGATCTTTAGTGTTTAGTTAGCTGACTTACACAATGGACAGGTGGATTGTCCTGGTTTGACAGCTGGGGCTTGTGATGCTACGGCCATCTTTGTTGGTGTGGTGGACCTTCTCCCCTTTCGTCTGTTCGGCTGGGATCGTTTTGCCTCTTCTTTCTTCGTCTCTCTGTTTTTTGTGGAACGGAGACTTGGCTTCCTTTGCAGGAGATGGTTTTGGGGACAGCTTAGGAGAGACGGTGGAGTGGTCTTTGGCTGGTCTTGAACTGCAGAAGTTATTAAAGTGGATGCTGAACTGAAGATAGAAGAACCAAACCCAAACATTTTTCACCAACTGACTCTCGCAGGCTTTGAGGATTCAGGCTGAACTTTAGGAACCAAACCAAAGAGGCTCAGATCTCTTGTTCCTTGCTCTGTCTTCGAGAGACTGTGTTCCCTGATCTGGAGTTTTCTGGGGTTGGGTTGTGGAACTTTCTGGTCAAATAACTTCTTTCTTTTCAGCAGTCCATCTCACTTTGTCTGGTGTCTGAGGTTCTGAGGACTTCTTTTGCGTGCAGGAGTGGAGAATCCTTTTTCTCAAGAGCTGAGGAAGCAGCTGTGCTGTTCTTCGGCAGCGGCAGACTTTGCTTGCCGACTTGACTTGAGGAGCCTGAAGGCCCTGGTAAAGCAGCTGCTCTTTTTCACTGACAGTTCAGGCACAGCCATTCTTTGACCTAAAAGAAAAAGAAAATAAACAGTAAACATTTATTTCTCCTAACAGCATTTGTCTATGACAATCTTGCAAAAAAAAAAGAGAGATTAAGAAAGCAGAATAACTTTAATGCATTGGTTAACATACAGTAACTATATAATATATACATTTGTCAGTAGAAGCACACAACTACTGTGCCTTCAAATGACAGAGAAGTTTGACTGAAATGTGTCTGCCATTCTGCGCGACAGCCGCTCCAATCTTCCATAACTAATTTAGATATTTATACATAGGCAATTAACAGGTGTTTGTTTGTAGGGATTAAACGGACAATTTACAGGTTAGAGTGCGCGTGTGTGGTGTGTGTGTTGGTGTGTGTAGTTTGGGAGATGGGGGGTGGGTTACTAAGTTTAGAGACAGTAATGTGGATAGTTTATGGTGGTTAAACACAATCATTTGGGTTTTAATTGTGCAAGAGAGCATAAAGCTGATTTGACGTACCTGTCCCGTCAGGTCATTAGGTGAAGGGTTGAAGGCCACACTGGTTGCACACAGTGCTCTTGCACTCAGTGCAGTTGTCTGTAGTTCGGTGGATCTTTGGTGTTGATGTTGATCTGAACTTACACAATGGACAGGTGGATTGTCCTCGGTTTGCAGTGGGGCTGGTGATGCTGCTGCCATCTTTGTTGGCTGTGGTGGGCCTTTCTCCATTTTAGTCTGTTCGGCTGGGATCGTTTTAGCCTCTTCTTTCTTCTGCTGCTCTGTTTTTTGTGGAACAGGAGACTTGGCTTCCTTTGCAGGAGATGGTTTTGGGGACAGCTTAGGAGAGACAGGTGGAGTGGTCTTTGGCTGGTCCTGAACTGCAGAAGTTATTAAAGTTGATGCTGAACTGAAGATAGAAGAACCAAACCCAAACATTTTTCCACCAACTGACTCTGCAGGCTTTGAGGATTCAGGCTGAACTTTAGGGCTACCAAAACCAAAGAGGCCTCCAGACTCTTGATCCTTGCTCTGCCTTCGAGGAGACTGTGTTCCCTGATCTGGAGTTTTCTGGTGTTTGGGTTGGGAAACTTTCTGGTCAAGAACTCCCTTCTTTTCAGCAGGTTCACTCACTTTGTCTAGTGCCTGAGGTTCTGAGGACTTCTTTTGCAATGCAGACTGTGGAGGATCCTTTTTCTCAGGAGCTGAGGATGCAGCTGTGCCTGTTTTCTGGACAGTGGCAGGAGCTTTGCTTGGCGACTTGATGACTTGAGGAGCCTGAGGCTCTGGTAAAGCAGCTGCTCTTTTCACCTGACAGTTCAGGCACAACCATTCTTTTGCCTAGAATGAAAAAAGGTTTTAGTAAACCTCCACACACTTAAGAGCATTGAAGAACTAGTTGTGCGAAACAATGTTAACAACAGCAAAGTGGATGTTTTTATGATGAAAAATGCATACTGTACATTATGATGTTAATCCAATTACCTGTCCCATGGGCATTGGGCAGAAGCCACATTGATTGCAGACCATCTCCTTACACCCAGTGCATGTGTTGTAATTGGGAGCATCCTTGGATCCAATGTTGAACTTGGTTTTGCACAGTGGACAGTCATTTGTCTTTGGCGCTTGTGACGGAGCTTTAGTATCTTTCTTCTCCTGGGATGAAACACTTTTCTTCTGTTCCTCCTCTGCTTTATGGGCAACTGCAGTCTCTCTTTTGGGAGAACCTGTTGGTGTGGGTTGTTTCGGCGAGACTTTGGGACCGGGGGACATCTTGGGAGAGGCTTGGGCTGGAGCAGACATCTTTCGAGAGGCCGGTGGAGTCGTTCGCGATTCATCATGAACTGCTGACGATATCATAGTGGAAGCTGAACTGAAAATAGACGAGCCAAAGCCAAACATCTTCCCAGAGACAGATTCGGTTGTTTTGGACTCTTGGACTGTTTTGGAAGGTATGTCTTTTGATTTGTCAATAACAATCTGGTTTGCTTCCGTTTTGGGTTGTTGCGTCTGTAGTGGAGTACCCTCTACAGCTTTAGCATCTGGTTTTGCCTGACTTTCTGAAGGAGTTGGAGCCTTCTTGATTGGAACTGGACTGGGACCTTTGGAATCATCGCCTTCCTTCTTGTCCTTTTTCAAAACTTCAGCCTGTTTGGCAGCTGCTTTTGTTTGTGTAGGTGCTTTATTGGCTACATTTGGAGATTTCATTGTAGGTCTTTTAGCTTCAGGTGCACCAACGGCTCTTTGCATTTGACAATTCAGGCATAACCATTCCTTTACCTAGAGAAAATCGTTTAAAAGAAGTTAATAAGACCATTCAATGCAACATTTATGAAGGGTATATCAAGGACTGAGAATCGAAATAGTCCAAGTGACAATAAGTTAAGATTAAAGAATGGAGGCAAAATCGTTTCATACATTGACATTAATTAATTTTGACTATTTTTGTGTCTTAAGTTTTTATTTTGACAGAGCTTGACTTTTATATTCAGGCATGAACATATTTTTTTAATTACAATTGATATTATTGTGTCAAAAACGACACTCGAATATCGCAATATTATCGATATCTATTATTATATTATCTGTCTAAGGACACAGGATGCTGGGACATTTCCAAGTCCCTATGAACATTGTTTATTTTGTTTTCCACTGTAGCCCTTCGAGGCAACTACTTTTGGGCATTACAAAAATAAATTGAATTGAAATATCGCAATAATTTCGAAGCTCAAATTTATTCCTCCAAAGTCTAAACTAAATTTTACTGACAGTCTGAATGTGGGCCTCTTGATTCAAAAAACCCTAAGCATATAATTTACAGTTAGACATGACTGAATCTCGATCTCGATTAAAATGTCCAACAATATATAAACCTCATGTCACTTGCACCTTTTAGATTGTCAAACTTCACTTTCATTACCTCTGTGGTGTTTGGCACTGGACTGAAGCCACACTGACTGCACACTGTCTCTTTGCACTGCGTACACGTGCTGTAGTTGGGAGGATCCTTGGAGCCCGTATTGAGCTGTATTTTGCAGAGTGGACAGTTGGACGCCACTGCTTTATTTGCAGTTTGTTTCGCTGGCTGAGATGGAGCTTTTTCCACTTTGGCTTGGGGCAGTGAAGTTGCATTTGGCTGATTAACCTGACCTGGTTTCTTCTCCTCGTCTTTTCGCGGAATTTGAGGTGATTTAGTTGTCTTGGCAGTCTGCATTTTTGGAGACACTGGAGGCGTTGTTTTGGATTCATCCTGGACTGCTGATGTTATCATTGAACTCGCAGAGCTAAATATGGATGAACCAAATCCAAACATCTTCCCACCCATGGATTCAGCTGGTTTAGATGCTTCTGGTGGAGGTTTTGGACCACCAGAATCACTTTGAACAGCGCTGGGTTTGGGCTCCGTCGATTTACTGATCTCCTTGGATTTCGGAGTAGGAGCTGGACTTCCTTGGCCCTTTTTCTCTGGTTCTTTAACCTGTTGCTGCGTTGGTTGCGGTTTTCTCTGGGGAGATCCTGGTGGCCCTGGACTTTGTGGTGTATGTTTTGAAATGTCTTTCTTCTGGACTTGTGGAGATGGTTCCTTCTTCACTGCACCAGCCGGAGTAGTTGCCTTATTATTTGGGGAGGCCTGCGGCTTCTTGGTTGGTATCGCTTGTTGCTCCGACGCTGCTAGAGCTCTATGCGTCTGACAGTTGAGGCATAACCACTCTTTTACCTAGATAGAAAGAAAAAGAGGTAAGTGTGATAATAGAATTGTAATTTCAAATGAGTTAAAGGAGATGTGATGATTTTTTCCAGGTACTTTGTATTGAACTATAACATAAGTAGATCATAATTTTACATTTTGATCTGATCTAAAACAGCTTAGTAATAGAAACAGGCCCACTGACTTCCTGTCCAAAACTGCAGAACTGATGAGCCCCGCTTCTTCATAGTGACATTTGACTGTAACAAGCAGCAGATTGTCATTTACATGTTTTTATTGTTGAAAAGGGGCTTAGTTTCCGTGAGCTGACGAGATCAGGCTTTAACAAGCAGATATGGTCTGGCAACGCATGTGCTAAAATGTGCCTGTAAATGTCTGTTGAGGTTCAAGTAGTGCATCGTGAATGGACCATAAAATGAACCACAAACATGCTGAAATATCACTTTATACTTTATATTGGAAGATTACACTAGACATTTCTGTTAATTTTATTTTAAATCAATTACTTTTCCTGTCCTTAATAGTTTGAATTACAGACAATGTAATTTTGCACAGCTCCAGAATAATTGAGTATTATCAATTGTTTGATATATCTACCACCTCTAAACTACACAAGTCAAACAGTAAAAATGTATATCTTAAAGTAAATTTTAACGCACGAGAATATTCAGTCTTTGCAATGTGAATACTGGAATTATTTAATAAAATTAATAATACTTTTGAGGGTCAAACTTACAATAGTCTAGTGGCATAAAACAAGTAACACTTTATGATTCTGATTCTATAGCGAATCATAGATCAGATGTATAAACAGAAAAGAAAAAAAAATACACAGTCAGTATTTCTCAAAAGAAACAATTTTTGTGCAGTTTTATGAAAGAGAATAAAATAAAATAAATATTTTATTGAACGTCTCCATAAAGTGACATATGAAGATATCATGGACTAAATAGAGGTGGGCAATATATCCAAATTTAGATAAAATCTTGAATGTTGTTTTGAAGATATGTTAAATCTGAATATTGAGTATATCATATATAGTTTAAAAAAAATGCTACAAAAAGAGATGATTAAAAAAATAATAACAAAAATGTGAAATAAAGGCTAAAAGGTGATTTTTCTGCACTTTTGTGTAGAGCTGCAATTGTTTAGTCAATTAATCGGACGATAGAGTCTTAGTCAACCAAACTTTTCATTAGTCGACTAATTATTTTATTGGAGTAATACAACATTTACAGTAAATTAACCACAGCAACCACAGTTGTCTAAGTAGAGACTCAGGATGGGGGCTCCGTCTCAGCCAGATTCAGAACCCCCCCTTCATTTATATGGCGATGTGTTAAGGTGAAGATGATAGACATGGGGTGGGACGGTTGGGTTGAAGAGCAGAGACAACAAGAGATGCTGGGATAGGCCTGTATAAGTAGGTCTTCTCGATAATAAGAGGTGTGGTTAAAGAGTGGAGGAGTGCTTGCAGGAGGAGGAGTATGAGGTTGAGGTGTGGTCCAATCTGGAAACTCAGTCAATGATTAACTGTCATTAACTACATTTATTGAGGGAATTTATGCTATTTTAGAATCTTTTAGAGTTATGGTCCAATTATTCTTAGTCCTGAGGACTCGTCTAGCACTAAGCCTCACTCCATTTTGGTCGACCAATCAATGCAAAGAATAGATTTTTTTTTACAGACATTTCACATTTGTCTGATCATTAAACCTCAATGAATACATTTAAAGACATCTTTCAACACATTTTTGGTAATAACAATATCACCCAGTTCTAAGACTAAATGTTATGTCATGTGCATTTGAGAATCCTCTTACCTCCTTGACATTTGGCATGGGATTAAATCCACACTGGTTGCACACGATGCTTTTGCACTCGGTACAAGTGTTGTAGTTGGGAGGGTCTTTTGTTCCCACATTGAGCTGCAGTTTACACAGCGGACAAACCGATTTTCCTGTCGGAGGCTTCGTCTGCTCCTTTGGCTGACCCTTCCCCTCCTCCGCTTTCCTCTCCGGCTCTTGTTTCTTGGCAGCGGCGATCGGCGACGGTTTGGTCTCTTTTGACATTTTAGGCGAAATCGGGGGCGTAATTTTTGATTCCTCATGGCCTGCCGAGGTCATCAGAGTAGAGGCAGAGCTGAAAATCGAAGAACCGAATCCAAACATTTTCCCCGTCACCGACTCCTCTGGTTTGGCTGGATCGGGCTGACTTTTCGGAGCGCCAAACCCAAAGAAACCTCCCGTCTCCTGCTGCGGCGGAGCTGGAGACGCGCTCCTGGGCTTTGGAGCAGTCTGGTCGCCTTGCTTCGGTTGAGCATTCGGTTGAGTTGGTTTAGGTCCGGGAGGTTGACTGGGCTCCTTATGGCTTTGGTCTTTGTCAGGTGCCTTGGTTCCCTCAGTCTTAGCCGGTGGTGCTTTTGGAGAGGCGGGCATTGAAGTCTTTTGAGGAGCGGGTTGGGTCACCGGGGCCTTTTTGAGCTCCGGCCCGGCTCCTCCTGAGGCACGTTTCACCTGGCAGTTTAAGCACAGCCACTCTGTCCCCTGAAAGACAAAAACCATAGTCAATTTTTAACATTGACCATTAGTGTGTCACAATATTAAAATTTCAAACTCGATTTCAATATTTATATACTCGATTTTCAATACCGATTTTGATACCACAGTGATAATTACAAAAGTGTTTTATGTCCCTCTGTGGTCCTATACTAGTTTGGATAAAGTATTATTATCAATTAGTATACTGATTGTCGATAATCATGTAAATCAATGTGGATTCTACTAAGCAAATCCAGTAGGTCCTCTCCTTCTACTGGATAACTGCTGCATGTGATGATCTTTCAGCTGCAACATGGTATTTAAACCCAACTGAAGCAGTGAGTGGCTTCTCATTTCTGAAACAACCATGTGGAAAGACCAATCCCATGGTCATGGAAAAGATGTCAGTGTGTTTGAGAAGGGTCAAATCATTGGCATCAAGCAGAGAAAACATCTAAGGAGAAGCAGAAACTACAGATCTGATCACCAGTGAGTGTTTGGGACGAGCTGGAGAAGGCTTTGTGCAGTGGTCACTCTCGCCATCATCAATACAATCAACTGGTGAAAAATAATGCAACACTGGAATGAAATACATCTTATGACATTGCAGAAACTTACTGAAAATATGCCTCACCAAATGTGTTCTGTAATGAAAGCTAAAAGTGGTCCTACCAAATGAGTGTGACTTCTTTTTCTGTGGTGACGGTTTTTTTTTTAAACAGGCAGTATATAAAGATAGACAATAATCCTTTGCTCAGTTTCACAGCACTATATGTTCTTTACTTTGGACCAGCCCTTGAAATGTAATAAATAAATAAAATATAGAAAATACAGAAACTTTTATTATTAATTGCCTTTAAATGTAAGTTGATTGGAATATGGTCTTGATGATAACACTACATGCTCATCAAGGCATTTTCAGAGAAAAAAGTATTACTCTAATACCTTCCCACGATTTATAAATATTATGTCATTGGGTGAATACTAGTCCTGACAATGGAACTATGATATTTGGATGTTGTACATCTAAACTGGTCAATACAGAAAGGACAACAACATTCATAGAGAAACGTATAACATGGATTATGTACAAAATAAAGTGTGATAAATGTTCCAAAGTGGTGAAAAACAAGAAACAAAGAAAAAAGAAAAACCTAAATTTTGAAAAAGTGGGGGAGGGCTGGACCGCGATCATTAGAGTAGCGATCAGCACTTTTGGGTCAAATATAGGCTACTTTATCTATTACTGAATTAATTGAATGTAATCTTTAGTGAGGACACAAGAGCAGACACATGTCCCATAGCTAAGGAAATACAAGAATAGAAATCGAAAGAGTAACAATTATTTTTGCGGGGGCCAGATTAAAACAGGCAGAGGGCCACATCCAGCCTCTGGTCCCCGGCTGTTAAAACTAGAGTCTCATTGTGTTATAATTGAAACAAAGCACATAAACAGGACAAAACCCTTTCATGAACAGTTTTTCTTGGTCTCAATCAGAAACAAAACAACACACTATTATTTTGTAGTTAAATATTATATTTTTGTTTATTTAAGCTTACATATTTTATCATTGTGGTAGAATTTTCCTTAAAAAATAGAGTCAAGTAGCATTGTAACCAACATGAAGAAATTATCGTCAAACTTGTTTTTCCTTTTTATCTTTAGGAATAGCAGAATGTATTGCTCTAATTAAAGGGTCATTAGGACATTTTAAAAGAAGCATAACTGCAATATTTTTAGCCTCCTCATAAAACTTCCATTCCATTAATTTCATGATTATATTTGAACATTATTACAAGCCTAAAACTTTGTGATAAAGTTGTGAACACTAGTGTCAAATACATTTTTCTTATTTCTCTTTACTTTGTCAATGTGCTTTAGGACCAACCAAAACAAGTACAGCCACAGTACTAATGCAAATAAGGTTTCAAATACTAAATAAAAATACTATCAAAATGTCGCAATATAGTGGGAACGCACAGTGAGGTAATGTTGAATAAGACACGTCATCCACTTCGCCAGTGAGGATATTTATGATTTGCAAAAATGACATGATTACATACAAACATTTACATTTACTAGAAGTTCAAACACTGTATGTTTTAGGGCAGCACAATTTCCGAAAAAAAATATTGCTTTTACATTTGTTTAAAAAGTAAGATTCTGTAAACAACTCTATTAACATTTGAGGTAAGAGTGAAATCTAAACTGATGAAATGATACAAGAATCTAATGCGGTTCAGAACATGTTTTTAGATTCTAAAACTACAAATTACATTAAGACTTTTATATAAAAAAGACAATATGTTTTGGTCTTTGGAGAGAAAGGCCGTAAGGATTGGACTGTGATATAATGCGCGGCTCCGGTGTATCCTCTTGTAAACGCTGACTGGCACAGTAAGCATCATTTGGAAGAGGACACATCACTTGAGAGATCGAATAGCCTTGGACTGTCCTTGTCTGTTGGGTTGCTAACTTAGCACTGTGCATTGGGTTACAGAGTCAAGTGTCAGGCCCTTTGTGCAGGACAGCGTCTGCTCACCCTGCTCTGCGCCTTCTTTACCAGACGCTTCCCTTAAGGTTCACAGGGTTTTCTACTGACACACTATTCGGGTTTTAAACGAAGATAGGGCTGCAACAAGTCAACTATAAATAATCATCAACTCATTTAGCAATCGAAGAATCGTTAACTGGTCCGTGCAACTTGCCATGAGCTGAGAAAAGACATTTTGTGACTCAAATTGAGCCGCAACTGCTTCAAAAAAAAAATGAAAAAATGAAAATGTGTAAAACTCTTTAGTCCATAAATGTACTACACTAGGCTTCACATCCTAGGTTAATCTGGGTCAAATTCTGTAAAAATATTGTCATCACTTGTGCGTTCTAAACAATGAATTGATAAATCGAAAGAACAATTGCCAGACTAATAGATAAAACTTAACGTTAGTGGCAGCCCTAGCCGTAGATGACTCGGAGTTCAAATAAATATATTAGCTGCTACTAAAACATCATTAATATGAACATTAAAAACTCCCGTTACGTATACCTGTCACAACAACAACAAATGGTGATATATTGCTATAGATATCTTGTTAAACGATAATATATGAACAACTTGATTCCACTAACACAATAATCTCAAAGCCAGAGAATTTTTTTATGTGATAATGTCAAATCTGTTTTGCCCCAGTATAGATATATTGTAAAAGCAGCTCTTTAGGTGAAAATGAAACCTCTGGGTGCCGTCAACACCTAATTATAATATTTTATTCTACACAAATGCGGGAAGTTGTGCAAAGCTCTTAAAGTGTTTGTGCTGACTGAGGGTCACGTACTGCAATCCCAATATTATTGAATTTTTTATTCCTCTCACACGAAAATAAGAATTAAATAGGTTTCAAAAATAGAAGATTTTAATTTATTTTTTCAATTGAACACGTCTTGGTAGTCCTATGTAGGATATGCATTTAATTCGCAGTGTGGTAAAAGGTAGGCAACTTCTATTATAATTAGTATTATCATGATTTATTTTCAAAAGTTTGCAGAGAGAACATGACAATAAGTGATAATAGATTCCAGAACCTTCCAGGTCAGGGACAACCCTAACATCATCTCATGGTTTGAATTTTGTTGTGATGTCATTGTGGAGAACGATAAGGGGTCCTTGGGATATTTTATTATCGATAAGGGGTCCCTGGCCTCAAAAAACTTGAGAACGCCGCCTCTAGAATATAACCATTTACAGCGGTCAGACAGATGAACGCCCAGTAGTTCATGCAGCTCCATGTTTGTGTGCAGTAGTTTGTGCGCCTGAGTTGAATGAAGCTCCGGAGAGACGCTACGGTTTGTGTTGCTCTGACATGGCTCTGACTGAGGCAGCGCTGGATTTAAATACTTGGAACTCAAGAATAAAAGTCAACTTCAGCACAGATCACACCAGTGACAACAAAGGATTTAATTTTGATCAAAGTGTGAGTGTGGAGAAGCTAACGTTAGCATATACGTTGCTACTGCTGTACAACAACAACAACATGCTGGATTATATTCACTACGGACACTTGTTTGGAGTCAGGATTGAAATAAAACTTATTTGTGAAGAGTTGTGATCTGAGGTGGCCTGTCTGAGTGGTGATTGTTGTAAATGTGTCCATTTTGATGCTTCATTTCTTTGGTTCACTTTAGTTTGCTCATGAAACGCTAACACAACATTAAAAACATTGGCTCTGTTCTCTCATTGGCTCTGTAAAGTGATTGTGGCTGTGTCCTGTTTACGGGACTCACATTGACATGTAAATGAGTCGTGAAAAGAGGCGTTAATGTACACATGAATTAGTTTAACTGCAAATTTAGGCTTGTGAATTCACTTTAATAGTAGAATTCTATCAAAAAGAATGTCAGCCTTTATTATTCACAGTTAAAAAGCAGAATAACAAACAGTATTGTATAAATTATACATTTAAAAAAAGATTCAGTTGAAGTAATCTGGACTCTGTTTTGGAAATTGAGAATGACTCTTGGATGAGAGTCGAAATGTTTTATTTTTCTAAAACAGAGTCCAGATGACTACAACTGAATCTTTTTCTACAATGGAACACTCCTGTACAAATGAGGGATTACACCGACATAAACGATGTATCTTTACATTATCAAATACATCTGCAGTTATATCAGCTATCGGCACCTCCAACCTTCTTTATATCGTAACGTATCGACCGCCAAAATGCATATCGGTCGGCCCCTAATCAATACCCTATCTCAGAATCAGAATCAGAATCAGAATCAGAAGGAGTTTATTGCCATTGTCAATGAACAAAATTCACAAACTTAGGATCTTGTCTCGGCATGAAGGTGCAACATAAAACACTGATCAATAATAAAAACAACATATATGAAGTCCGACGTGAAATCTTCACCCTAGCCCCCATTCTTAAGCAACGCTTTGTTCATCATGAGTGAAGTCTTTGTTCATGCTTTACTTTGGCTAATCAGGTGAAGTAATTATACAGTGGTAGCATCATTTTTGTATTTCTGATCAAAAATAGCGAGGGTTAGAGTTGTCCCTTTCTGAAAAAAAAACATCATCAATACAGAAGAAGGCGCTTTAGTCTGCGAGTTCCTGTTAGGCGCTCAGAGTATTTTTGACTCAAATTAACACATAATGTTATCGCTCCTGCCTGTTCCTCCTGACGACAGTGTGGATGCAGTTACCAAAAGCTGAGAACAATGAACACCTATTTGTATCTTCAGTGCTATGTGGGAGAAGATGATAAAAATTGGTGCAGATAACTGTCTAAAATCAAGTCGTTTACTCTGGAAGTTGTAATAAAATATAGTAATAGATAGATTCTATACTCCAAATTGTCACCTTACACGTAAAATATTTTTTCATGTAGATGTCGTATTCACTTGACTTTAGTGAATATACTAAAGAAATGGTGAAATGGTATGTCATCAGAATGGGAAATACCATAGTCACAGTCAATGATTAACTGACGTAAGAATGATATATACTTTTAATTTTAAGTAATTTCCAGGGTAGAAATGTTACTTAGTTTGCTTTTCTATTACAAGGGACTTAAATAAAAAAAGTGTCTAGCCTCAAATTTGTTTTTGAGCTCCACAAAAAGTATACTTTGTGTTGACACGATAACAATTTGTTACATTGCGCTAATAGCCAATAGCCATTAAAATCAAAACATCTAGATTCATCAAAATGCTGTGTGTAATTATTACACACTGCATGTGTGTGTTATTTTAAATTAGTTGAGAGCTGAGTGCTTTTCATTGACAAAACATTTTATGATCCCAAACTCCCCATTGAAATCACATTATGTTCTAGTTTGACTTTTACCTCCTGTCGCCTCTGTTCCCGAATGTTTTTGTTAACAAACATTTAAAGGCGCTGTACCTGATTTTCACTGTTTTGAAACGTGAAAACAGAACTACCATTCACTATTCAATTAAATTCAATATATTTTTGCAAAGCCCAAAATCATAACAGCAGGAGTATTCACAGTCATAAGTTGATAAGCACTTTTCACCACTCTCTGAGCCCAGAGCGAGTAAAGCTAACAAACATTAGCATGCTAACGGCACACTTCCTGCTTCTTGGAGAATAAAACACTTTATATTCAGGCTATAATTTAGAGAAAGTGCTGTGGTTTCTTTTTCATCCAAACGTGTTTTTACAACATCTGTACTGGGGAGGACAACCACCTAAAAACGAAAAAAGTCTCAAAAGTGGTGGGACATTGTGGTGCGACTTGAAATAAAATGAAAGCCCATAGGCTATAAGCTACTGTCTTCTGATAGGGTATAGCCTTACAATTGTTCTACACTATGAAGATATTACTTAATAGGCGAGGGATGTTCTGTTGGTCACATTATTGATTTTTTTTCTCAGACAAACATTTACAATGTTTTTCATACTCTTCCTTGCTATTCACTCATAAATAAATAAATGGCTCCTCGTGCACTGGTGGCACTGGCCCCTCCCTCTGTCCACTGGCCCTTCCCCTCTGTCCACTGGCCCTTCCCCTCTGTCCACTGGCTCCTCCCCTCTGTCCACTGGCCCTTCCCCTCTGTCCACTGGCCCCTCCCCTCAGCGTTCTCTCATTATTAGAAACTCTGAAACTAAGTTCCATGAAGGAAATATGCCTTAACCAAATGTTTTTTCACAATAAAACTAATATTTACCGTGGGTTAATTACACATATGGTTCGCTCCCTTGCTGCCACTGGCATGCCACTGTTTGTGTTTGTGCCACATTCCCGCCGCAGTCCTTTCTACGTCCCATGACCCATGATACCGTCTATCGCATGTGCACTAAAAGCCTCTTTTTGACACGCTAGAGCGCTGCGTCTGAATTGTCATCTTTGGAAAAATCAATGAAAAGACGGAACATAAGGTAGATATGTGGGACAGAAGCCCAAATGGTGGGACATTGCAACAAAAAGCGGGACAGGTGGTCACTGGAACAAAACAGATTTTACTTTATTACATGGCAAAAATTGGGTAAATAAACTAGTTATGTTTTTCCCATTTCAAAACTGCACAAATCAGGTACAGGGATTTAAAGGGTCTATTAAAAGAATGTAATACGCTGTGTTCCATTTGATGATGTCATGACCTCAGATGGTGGGAAAGATCCAATTTTTGCCATAAAATTTACCAAGACATATCTAAAGAGTAAATTGACCTTATGATTTCTCTTCGTGAGTAGACTTGCGTGACTAGATTGTTGTGAACACAACCTACTGAAGAAAATGTAGGATAAAAGTTGTTTGATTATGGTCTCAGTAATTGTGAATAATAATCGTAAACACTAACATTTGATATTGTGATATCCAGTGGCAACCAAGGCAATCAGTGATTGGCCAATAAAATCTAAAATTACCGTGTGTCACAACTATATTTAAATGATTCCGAAATATAGCCATATAAACCCACTTTCCCCTCACTTCTGCTGCTGAAGCTTGGCTGAACCCATGGTGTTTTCAGTGGCCTACGTACTGCAGGAACTGAAAAGCATGATTCCCCTTTTTCCACAGCAGCTCCGTGGCCGTGTTCAGAGGCCCGTTCATGCTCCGCTCTCTAACATGGGCTTTTAGAACCAGAGCGGACACCAGCTTCTTTTAGAGGTTTGCATGAAAACCAGAGACGTCAACAGATTCTGATCCTGTGCCCAAACTGCACATGTGCAGCAGGAAGACGGCAACGCACTTTCAACAAGTGACTTTAACAACATGTTTGTGTTTCTAATTATTTAGAAGTTAGTTAGAAATACACGCAGTCATTTAATGACTTAGTTAGTCTGCGTCCAAAGGAGGACCCGGGCTGAGAAGTGAAATTACAGGACAGCACTTGGCGCTAGCGGAGGAGCCTTCATCTAACCCGACACTATTTTATGAAGCAACAACAGCGACAAAGGAATAATGGGACATTTATGAAGAGTGAGTGAATCGGTGGCTGTTTTGGACCATCTCCACTTCAGGGAAATACAAGATGTTTCTACGAGGTTTGATTTGCATCTGAGAGTGACAGCTGAGTTTTATCACGTCTGTTGAAACTCATCGATGTTTTTAAGGTTTCGTTTGTGGCACATGGGGCATGATTATAAGTACATCTGTCTGAACAGTACGCTGTTTTTGTGAGTATCTCGTCATAAATGTTGCTTTGTGTAGTTATCCATAGTACTAAAGCTGTAATATGTCGCCCGTTCAAGGGATTAATTATGGGTTTATTGATGCATTGATGAGGTGAGTTGGGTAACAGTTTGTGAGAAAAATGTCTGGCAACTGCCTTACTGAGTTAAATCTAGAGAATCAAGTATTTTCCTTAGTATCACAATAAAGTTTGAAATTGTATTATCGTGACAACTTGACTTTCTGTTTGTCGAATGAAAAAGTCACCTCACAACACTGGTGACATCCAAAATTGCAGACTTATACAATGTCAATAAAGTATCAAATGGCAACTCCTGGAACTACAGCAGCAGAGTAGAAACTAGGGAACGACATAGCCCATGATTAGACTCATCCACAGAAACAACGAGCAGTAAGTTTATTGAAATTGCTTTTATTTCATGTCCTGTTCATGTTTTGTAATAGTAATCTTCCTTCGCAAAAGAAAGCCCAGCTGCTGAGCTAGCAACTGCAAGAGAGAAAACAGCCTCATGATGAACTGTGGCTCCCAAAATAATGGCCACTTCACAGGAACATTTGTTTTTTGTTTAAATGTGTGTTTTTTTCCCCTCTCAAGACACTAAAGTGGTCCCAAACAGCTGCAACCACTTCTAATTGATATTTTCAAATCGTAAACAATTTGGGCTAACCTTGACTGTTTTCTAATTTTTTATGCTAGATGTATTGGGTTTGATAGGACTTTAGAACCGGCTAATATATAATATAATATATATATATATATAATATATATATAATATATATTATATATATATATATATATATATATATATATATATATATATATATATATATATATATATATATATATATATATATATTTATTTTTTGTATGCGGAATGTGCTAAAATGTGCCTGTAAATTATCCACAAAAGGGGAAAAAAATCACTTTATACATTTGTTTGGGAGATTACACTCAATATTCGAATTTCTTTTTTCCTATTATTTTTTTATTTTTTTAAACATACAGCAACAAAACGATATCCTAATTCCACCGTTCTAAAACAACAATTGTGGTACTATCCATTTTTAGATACATCTCCCTCCTCTAGAACTGCCTGGACAGACTAAAAAAGTATCATGTAAGGGGAAAAACTGAGCAGATCATTGCTCTGATGAAGGTAAAAGGAAGGAAACAAGCATGTCGGCAGTCCATAATAAAGGATGTTAAATTTCACACTACAGAGTGCCTTGGATCCATTTCATGACTACTGTCTGGAAACAATATGTAGCAAGTCTTTCTTCTGTTTTCATCCAGTATTATGTAAGTTTTGGTTTTATTTAAAGAAGAGAGTGGAGAGATTCTCTATATATTTAAATATGCTACAACTATATACTGAAGTGTGCTATGCTTTTCTTGTTAATGGCGCTCTATTGGTTTTTTCACAGTAGTATAACTCAGGGCATTCAGCGCAGATATCGTTTTACTGACTTATAACGGGAAGAGGCGGTTATCAACGTAAGCACTAAAAGCTCAAAACCACCTGAAATGTATTACTATTAAGTGCAGCACTATTACATTACACAAAGAATGTTTCAGTCTTTTAGAGTCCATTATTTTTTACCTGTAGCCTGTTCTAATCAAAAATACAAATCAACGCATGACTCAAAGCCAAATTAGCCAAATTAAAATACTGCTGTTCTTTTGTAAGATTTAATTTGTTGTTGTATAAATGTCAGCACCTCAACAGACAGTAAAGATTAGGACTGTTCTGATATTTGTTCAGGCATATTTACTTTAGAGTTTACATTTGTTTGTGGCGTATAGGGCACTGATTCTCACATATGCAGTAGGCAGGGGACTATTTCTTCAATATATTATTTCCACAATGAAGATAAGTTTTGGGTTAGGTTCAGGCCTAACCCAAAGGCTTTAGAACACACCCCGCAAAGAAAAAACGAACATTTAGGGAATCACCATCCGGTAGCTACCTAACATCTTCTGCATTTAGCATCATGTTATATTTTGGTGAATGAAGAAAGTAGTGTTCACGATATTAATGTTTAAAACTCAATTTCTTTTTTTTTTTTTCAAGTAAAAGTACTTTCTGAGTGGTTTGAGGTTATTTTTGGCGTCTACATGGTGTAATGTTGTCTAAAGGTTTTGAGTTCAAGTCCAAGCTTTGAGCACATACACATAAAGTATACATAAAATTAACTACAACAAAAAATCTGAAACATATTCAGTCACTTTTGTTGACCAAAAATCATTACATCTTTCAAATCAAAATCACAAAATTTTACTCAAATAGTTCTCAAATTCTGTGTGAAATACATTTCCCCTGTTACTCTAAAATTACATTTTTGATTGGGAACGTCAATACTTAATTTAATACATTTTGTCAATGTGATACTTTTATTTTAACTTAAAATGTAGTACTTCTTCCACCACTGCATATGATTAACACTAGGCCTGACTGGTTCCCATAAGGTTATGCATTGGTTATCCGTACTCAGTTTATTGAATTAAATGTATTTCAATTAAAATGTCTTTATCATTAAAAAATATAACTCAATGTCGATACTAAGAAATATATTTTGATATAAATTCTCCATACCAATTCCGATTCCACAAAGACAATTTAAAAATGCACTTGTTTTAAACGATAGATTGACATTTTCAAGACAAAACAACAATATCTTGTTTTTGGTACGATATTGTCTTATATTACAGTCAGTTTTTTTTAAATCTATTTGTACTATTAGTAGTACATCTGTATATAAATACTTTTTCTGTGGGAGTCAAATGTCTCTAGCCAAAATGGTGAGCAACCAGCATTTGGGCGTTTAGCTAATGTTTCCGACATCAAAATAAAAGCATTTCCCAAAACAAGAACATGGCTCACCTCTTTGACGTTTGGCATGGGGTTAAATCCACACTGGTTACACACGATGCCCTTGCAGTCCGTACATGCGTTGTAATTAGGTTTCCCAGACGAGCTGTTCAGTCCAGTATGACAAAGAGGACAAGCAAACGGTACATCCTTCAGAGAAATAGACGGCGTTTTATCCTTGGACGTATCCTTACTTTCAACGTTCACTTGCCCTTTCCCCGTAGGCTGTTCTTGCTTCTTCTCATGGTCCACTTTTTTGGCCTGGTTTGCCGACTGTACTTTTGGAGAAACTGGTGGAGTTGTTTTTGTCTCATCCGAAGATATCAAAGTTGAGGCGGAACTCAAGAAGGACGAACCGAAACCGAACATCTTTCCCGTGACCGAATCCTTAGACTTCGCCGCGTCAGTTTTGGAACCGCCAAATCCGAACAAGCCACCAGACTGTTGAGGAGCTGGAGGGGCGTCACTACTTTGTTTGCCCACATTTGCGTCAGTTTTTGGGGGTATTTGTTTTTGAGTCTCTGGAGTCTTGGCAGGTCCGGGAGCAGGTTGGGATTTTAAAGGGGAGCTCGATTGGGCGATGTCTTTCTTCGCAGGCGTAGGAGATTTCGGATTAGGAGAAGAAGTTGGTTTCTTCATCTGCGGTCCCGATGGCACAGGACCTTGGGCTCTTTGCATCTGGCAGGTAAGACACAGCCACTCCTTCCCCTAGAAAAAAAGGGCAGAACTATTAATACATTTGGTTTAACGTTCAGGTTGACCATAATGTTTCAAATGAACACTTAGGGTCAACCTTTATTCCACAGTAGTAATAACGGTTAATGTTAGAAATGTCAGGTTAAGAGTTATTACATTGTACCCAACGTTTAGATGTGGTTAATATTGTTGTTGTGGAGAAGTGCTAATTTAGAATATGGAGTATGCCATCTATAATTAAAACGATTAAGAATTACCTAAAAAAAAGATAAAAATAAGTCTACCAAACAAAGGTATGAAGTGTGATTTCTGTATTTGTGTTGTTAATTTTATGGTCCAATCACGTCCTGTGCAAAACTTGAACCTCAGCCCATTTACAGACACATTTCAGAGCATGCCTGATGAATTGTTAAAATAATGGATAAATATTTTGCAATAAGGCAAAAATCACAAAATGAAAAATATTCAGCACATTTTAACAGCTCTTGTCACAGTGACCTTAAAGCTGACATTGTGCCAACAGTTCCATTATTACATCGTCTACACCTGCCTGTCACGCCGGGGCAACAGAAGTATTAGTGAGTGTCAGCTGGAGTGTCATCCAAAAGAGCAGTGGAATATCAATAGAGAAAATCCCAGCAAAAAGAGTCAATGTCAAAATAGTCCTCTGGATATTCCAAAAATGCAACAAAATGAGACTGAATTAGACCCTCATTTTGTGTAGATACTAACTAAAGATTAACTAAAGACTATGTTATTACAGCTTTACTAAACATTTTCATGATCTACTACCTCTGCCTGTTGACAAACCATCATTCATGTGAATGTACTCTCTTCCCCTCCCTTAAAAACAAAACCTTTTATGAGCTCTTAACTATTATTAAGAGCCAACCATCTCCACCTCAGCTGCAGAAACGTCAACCTCCTCCTCAACTCATCTTCACCACCACTGAGCCTAAGGAGTCGACTTTCCCTCTTCATTGCATTGCTGACAAATCTAAAATGTACCAGGGTTTCAGCACCAACGTTTATCCATCTGAACTGTATTTCACAGTGACTTAAATCCATTGAGATATCCAATGCAAACACAATTTTCTTTGCAGGAATACATGATAAATACTTACATTGGAGTCTGGCGGGCTGAATCCACAAAGGCTGCACACCTCCATCTTACATTGCGTACATAGTTTGTAGTTGGGCGGCTCTTTGGTGTGCATATTCAGCTCTGTCGTGTTACAAACAGTGCAGATCCGCGACTTAGCCCCAGCTTTGGTCACAGGGGGCGATTGAGTCCCGGTTCTATGTAGTCCTGGTGATCCAGACTTGGGTGGGCCCGGTTGACCTGGTTTGGGTGACCCTGCCTGTTGCCTCCCTACATTAGGCGACCCTTGCTGTGAACTAGGTTTGGGTGCCCCTTGCTGTTGCCTCGCTGTATTGGGTGACCCTTGCATTTGACCCCCTACATTGGCTGCCCCTTGCTGTCCAGGTTTGGTTACTCCTGCCTGTTGCCTTCCTATATTCGGGGACCATTGCTGTGAACCAGGTTTGGGTGCTCCTTGTTGATCTGGTTTGGGTGCTCCTTGCTGTTGCCTTCCTACATTGGGCGACCCTTGCTGTGAACCAGATTTAAGTGACCCTTGCATTTGACCCCCTACATTGGGTGCCCCATGCTGACCTGGTTTGGGTGGCCCTCCTAGACTGGGTGCCCCCCCTACTTTGGTTTGCCCTTGCTGTGCTCCAGGTTTGGATCCTACATCAGTCTTAGTAGGTTGTTGTGTTTTGCTCAGCCCTTGCTCTGCTGACTTCGGCGAAACCTCCATCTTTCCCCAGTCCTTTTGACCAGTTTTTGAACCTTGGTCTAGAGTCCCACTTTTATTTTGTTGCGCTGGTTGACCTCCGGGTTTAGCTGCACCTTGTGGACCCTTAGTAGCCTGCGGACCCCCGTTGGACTGTCCATTTTGCGGCTGTCCCTGATTCTGCGGTCTTTGTTGCTGCGTCGGAGCTCCCTTCCCCTGACTAGCTGCAGGCTGTTGTGTCCCTTGCTGGGGTTTCTGGTTCTTATCACCTTCTCCATCGTCTCCGAACAACCCAAACTTGTTGACGGCAGAGGACATAGCACTAAGTGGGTTGGCCCCACTTAGAAACTTGGATGAAAACATTGCGGGATCTTCGGAGTCCTCGTCCTCAGAGTCCTCGTCCTCCTCCTCGCTGGAGTCTACAGGACTGTCCGATTCAGAGCAGGAGCTCGGAGCCGGCTGTCCCGCAGAGGGCTGAGGGGGTGCGGGGGCGGTGGACAGGGCATTAACCGCCCCGGTACTGCTGCTGCTACTGCTACTGCTGCTGCTACTGCCTGGGCTCTCCTCGGGTTCTGCATCTAGGTCCGACTTCCTGCAAAAACAAGAGAGAGACTAGATAACAACTAGGATAACTTAGTTCTGATTAAAAAAATCATTCTCTTTCATAAATGAAATCATAATTATTTGAAACTATTATTTATTTGTGGTCAAATGTTAACCAATAGAGGAAGAATAAACATTTATCAGTAATGTTAATGTTAAGTTAATATTTCAGTCTTCTCTCAAATGTTAATTAAACCTGGACCGCTCAAACGATGGCCCGGGTGAAAATTCGGCTCTCGGACAATTATTTCTTTCTTTTACCGTTAGACTGCCTTCTGAATTTGCCCAAATAATTTTAAGTGGTACGTTTAACTGTAAATTTTTTATCAAAAAATAATTAAGAGGCATCTTGACGTGTGATTTGGCCAAATAATATGGTTCAGAGCTAGATTAAAGGAGTGGCAAGCTCAGTCAAAGCCAAAAAAAAAGTTTGGACAGACCTATTTTTTTTAATGGAAATCAAATTGCAGTTATACATTTTTTTCTCAAAAAATTATATTACATTTTGACATTTTGATGTAATGTCCAAAATACGTGATTTGGTTGTTAACTCAGACACCCGTCCTGTCGAAACTACTACCCAAATACTGTCACTCTATCTTACCCAGGGATGCAATGATTGTTGGCACTAAAATGGGATTCTAACCGGTAACTCTCTAGTTCCCAGACAGACACTTGAACCACAGCACGCGTCGCCCATTTTTTTTTCTTCTGTAATTTGGCAACATTTCTTTATAAGGCCTGGCAGAAACAGCAGGCGTGTTTATTTAGATTAGGCTGTTTGGACAGTGTGAGTAATTGCTGCGCCTACTGTCTGGCAATAACTCTTTTGTTTAATCAATGGTGTTCTACAATCCCACGTAAGGGCAAGAATTTATTTTCAGTTCAAGTTGCACCAAGCAAGAATGTTCTGATTTGATTCCGAGAACACGTGAGGCCTTTCTGAACCAGGGCTAAACAAGGACTAAAGAAGGAACTGAATCAAATGCAAATCATGTCTAAACCGTTTTAAGTCCTTCGAGGCTGATTTTGCCAGTGACCTTCCATTATTCTGAACCACATCTTGAATAGTGTCTTGATTACTGTCTGATTTTCTTTTGAGAGCGGTCGAGCTGATAAAAACCTGCCACTTAAACACAGAACATTTATGCATTGTCAGGTGGATATTTTTTACATTCAAAAGCATTGTATGGTTTATCATGGTGTTGTAGCATTATTTAGCAAATGTAAAATTGACCAATATATTGCTAAATTATTGTTATTCCAATACAATGAAATCAATATAATCCTAATTTCAGCCTTTTGAGTGTCAAAACTCAAAATAATCCAGGATCTTAACTAACTCAAAGGGTTGTAAAAAGTATAAAATATCTGATATTAATCAATAATAAACTGCTATTACTATAATTACTATACTATTAAAACTAGATAATCATTTTAACAGTAGCAATATAAAAATAAATCTCATACATAGGACAAATTTGACCTTTTCTGAACAGTTTCTGAATGAGCTTCTTGAGGTTTAATCAGATCTTGTAGAAAACCACGTTAAGAAAGTGCAATTACCGGTATTTGTGTTGAAAATGACAGTCTATAATCTCAGAAAAGAGCATTCTTAAAACGTATTGTATTTGTATTGCTGTATTGAAATAGGCATAAGAGAATTGAGAATTCAAGCCTATTTTCTAGTATCAACATCGAGTTTGAAATTTTAGTATTACGATAACACTAGCCAGGATTGAGCTAGATCTAAAGAAGTACTACATCAGGGCTAAACTAGATCCAAACTGGGGCTAAACACGAATTGAACCAGGACTAAAACAAGTATAAACCTTTACATCCAAAACAACAGCTTTAAGTCTTTTGTAATTTTGACCAGAGAAATGTATTTTATGAAATGTCACACCGTACAAAATGATCACAAAAATACCATTAGCACATAGTAACTGACATGTGCATGGATGTAAAAAAAAACAAAAAAAAACATCAGACCGCTCGGCCGTTGCACAGTGGCTTGATTCATATCCTTGTTTTAATCAAGTTAGCCCACAGTCCAGTGCTGTGGGAGCTTAATGTGTTACATAATACTCTGCCTCACTCTGGCCTTTGGGTGCATGAGAAAGTAATCCACCAAAAAGTACAAAGGAGAAATGTAGTAAACAGGTGGGTACATCAACAACTGCATCCAAGCAGAACTAACCGGGACTAAACCTGGACTATACTAGAGCAGGAAAAACTACGGCACAACCTAAATCAACATGAATGCAAAACTGAGACCAGGTCTAAACTAGGACTAAACCAGTAATAAACCATGCCCTCTGTAAGTACTGTATAAAACAAGTATGAATAAAATAAAGAAACCAGGAGTCTGACGATTCCACACAAGGGAAAAGTCAGGAAACATAAACTCAACTCAACAAGAACAAAACCAGACCTAAATCATGGCTAAACTATTTAACCAGGACAAACCAACCATCACAGAACACAAACTAGGAGTAACAAGTATGAACGCACTTTAAATCAGGACTAGAGTAGGATATAACCGGACCAAGGATGCATCCACGTATCAAAATTAGGACTAAACCAGGACTAAACCCAAAACTAAACAAGGACCAAACTAGTTCTAAAAACACTTATTAAAATTCTATGTAAGCATTTTTTTCTATCACTCAGATTATTTGCATGTCATTTTAATCATTTTAAAGCCCCAGAAATCTGATAATTAGTCAGATTTTTTGTGCATGTGAACATAGCCAATGACTAGAACCAAACCAAGTCTAAATCAGGACTAAAATGGGCTCAATTTAGGACCAAATAACCCTAAAACAGGACCTAACCAACCATCACAAACACAAACTAGGAACAACTCAAAATAATGCTCTAAACCAGGACTTCACCTGGACTAAACCGAGGCTAAAACGTCTACCAACACGAGGAAAGGGTGACTTCTCTTTGCGTATCCCCGGTCGCCTCCTGCACACCGTGAGAGAGGAGACAACCGATAACGATTGAGTCTTTGAGCTTGATTTACTTCACTGTTGCTTTCAGCACCATGGACAGGGTCAGCCCTCCTTTTCTCCTCTAAAATCGATACAAAACCGAATCAACCCTGGTCAAATCCTACTAACCCTCACTAGTCTAGTACAATCCCAATGGAAACGTGACTTTAATCGAAATTCCACACGCATGATCGCCTCCACCGCCTCATGACCAACCACGCCATCCAATCGCGTTGTCTTTTTCTTTTCTTTTTTTCCCCCCTTCCCAAATGGCACCGTGACGTGTAGGCGAGAGAAAATTCGGATGCAGCCAGCTTGGACATGTTTAACAGCAGTGATAAGAGTAAATACGGACAATCTAGCTCTTTCTGTGTTTCTTTGGAGACACTGCGGGCCCGACAAACCCTCGTTTTATGTGGGAAAATGTCTCCAAAAAACATCAGTAGAAGCGGAGGTCGCGTTTTACTATTTTTACAACGTTTTATCTGTGCTTTTTTTTATCGTACGCCACCGCTGCCACACGCTCATATACCTTTCCCAAAGCTGAAAAAAAAAAAAAAAAAAAAAAAAGCAATTCCGCAGCGGTTGTTGTAGTAATGACAGCGACGAGTGGAAAGCAATTCGCGACATTTACGTTACGATCGAAAGATGCAATCACCCGATAAAGTTGGCAAGATTCTAAACCGTGAGAAACCGTAGGAAATCCCGGTGAAAAAAAAAAAGAAAAAAGAAATAAAAGAAAAGAGATCATCACGCTGTACCGACGAGCACCCTTCCTTCTTCACCCTTCTTACGGTCACCAATGTCAAACGTGCGGCTCTGCTTTTAATAACAGCAGCATTCGCGGCCCGTTAACCGTTTACCTGCTTCAAACGGGTACGGACGCTTCTCCCCACGCCGTGCCCGGAGGATTCACGACGTCCGTCTCTCCCCCATCGAAGTGCGTCCGTTCTGCCGCTGTGCGCGCGTGGAGTCGCCGGAGGGATGGAGAGAGGGCACGGGGGGGAAGCAAGCGGCAGCACGTAACGTTAGAGAGCATCCCTTATACGAACGGCACTGCCCGCCTCCCCGGCAGCGCTGCGCATGCGCTGGGAGGCTGACAGGTGATCACAGTGTATATCACGCACGGGAATTGAAATTAAAGGGGACAGTCAGGGGGATTTATATTGGTACGGTGCCGTAGAGTCACGTGTGACGAGGGGAGAATGGGGGGAAGATTTACGCTAATGGCGCGTTACACGGATGTGTAGAGTGAGTGAGGAGTGTGGTGTAAATCTGTCCAGTAATGTCACACGGTTGAAGAGGGGAGTTCACTGTGGAGCATATGGGTGGTCGTAAAATAACACGTGTTTGAGATGCAGGGAATTTTGGTGGGAAGAGTTCTTCGAATCATGCTATTGCTCCTCACATACATGTTATGACAGGTTTTTACGATTTTCTCATTTGCACTGTACCTGTTGTACATATGAATTATAGTTTCATACCAATCGAGTAGGCATTTGTGATGAAAAGTCAAAAAATATATAGAAAAATGACATCACACTAGGGACAATCAGTCCAGTCAAAGTTTATGCATAATTTACACACAGAAACAACTTTTTTGACTCTCTAAATGTCAATTCAACTAAATAAATATGCTCTCATATATTTTTAGTAGTCAAATAAAAATGGTGACATTAAATTAGCTTTTGCCAAGTGTTTGCTGTCCAATTTCAAAAAAAGCAAGAATGAAAGCCATTCTGTGACAATGTGTTTAAAACATCAGATAATATTATTACTTACATTATCCCTAAAGATCCCAAGATATTTTTTCAGGCTTTCTGGAGAAGGACTTGAAAATGAGGTCAAATATTTATACCACAGGAACTAATGTCGTAAAATACCCATTAAAAGCAGACGTAATAGTGTAATAGATATTTTCTGTTGTGTGCTTTTACACGACTTTTAATCAGAGGAAAGGTATCTTTAGACAGATTAAACATGATTATGTAATGCCAATGATTAACCATTGCTTGACTTAAAAAAAAAAACAGTCATTATTATGGAATTATTATTCAAACGCAACTTGACCTTGATTTCTTCACCTTCACAAACATTTTAGCTTCTCTCTCTTTCTCTCTTCTTTTTTTTTTTTTTTTTTTTTTAATGGTATAGCGTAAAACACATACTTTAAAGACGTACAACTACAGGTAGGTGGGCAGTAAATGGCTGCCAACCGCCATTTAAGGCAACGCAACAACAACAAACATTTATAAAGTTATATTGATTGAACTCAAATACAATGAGCATGACTCTGATGTTTAATATTGTGGAACTGTGCACAGGTTTTTCGGATTTTCTGGAGTTTCACTTTATTCAGTGAAGCAATTTATTAAGAAAAGTTGAAACTTTTTTATGACTCTTTGAACATGTAGTCAACAAAATAAAGATGTTCAAATTATATTTTTTTAGTTAATATATTTTTATTTCAGTCACATAATCATTATCTGTGTACCTTAGAGTCGCATGGTAACAGTTGTGAAATTTCCTCATGTCTTATTTTCAAATTGTACTCCTTTATGTACCGTGTTGTTTTCCTGATCTTGTTTTTTTTTTTTTTTTTTACCATTCCTTTTTCTTTTGATTTAAAGAAGACATTTCCTCATGTTGTCATTATTTACTATCATGAAGTATAACCTAAAAAATGCTAATCTTTGTCAAAATGTGTAGAAGATTTTAGCAACATCTTAAATCTAAATATCTTAATTGGATCTTAGTGAAATTTGTAGTAGTAACTTACTGCTTGTCTCGTTGAAGAGTTTATTACTTTGCCTCAAATGTTCCACAGAATGGTATTAAACTCATGGGATTATTAAGTATAAAAGTATTTGAACATTACCATAGACAAAACAGCTGAGTCAAGCGTCAACTCACATTATAAATTCATGTCACTTCTTTCTTTATTCTTATCCCGCAGAAAGCGATGAAAGGAAAGCTTATCTGTCCTGTTTATATTGATTGCTGATCTATTTGAACAAAACAGAGCACAGCAGTGGCATAATGTTTGCTTGGACCTGGAAGTGAAGAATACGCCGCGTGTAACATCGAAACAAAGGCCTGGAGAGAGAAATGCTGTAGTTCAATAATGTATAATGTGTACTGAAAGAATTAGGCAGACGAGCTGGTCTTAATGGAGCCGTACTTCATGTTTACCGCCTTAAAAACATGAAAAACAGAACTACTTCAACAGAAACTCTTTGCAGCGGTCCAACGTTATCGCTCACTTACCTACTTCATTACAAGCATCCAAGTTATTCACCGAGATGAGTTTATAAAAGCTTTTCACAACTTTCAGAGCACAGTTTACAGTCACAGTAAAGCTAACAACAACTATCGTGCTAAAGGAGCACTTCCAATCTCACGCACAACACAGAAGTCTCACAGAACTGCTTTTACTACAGATACTACTGGGACAAAACACATTTTACTTA
This sequence comes from Chaenogobius annularis, assembly GCA_015082035.1. Taxonomy (NCBI): domain Eukaryota; kingdom Metazoa; phylum Chordata; class Actinopteri; order Gobiiformes; family Gobiidae; genus Chaenogobius; species Chaenogobius annularis. The sequence goes on along the minus strand of BJKM01000412.1, from coordinate 52,582 downwards.
AACATAGAGCTGAGAGAGATCGAAAAAATAATACATACATTGAACGAAATGGGACTCATAACATGGACTTTGTGTGCCTTAACCTTTCTTTTCTTTTTTTCTTGGATGCCTGACTTTTTCTAAATTTGTATTTTCACCTTTACCCAATCTGTCTTTTGTCTACCCCTGTCTTATTTATTTATTCAGCTATTTATTTAGTTATCTATTTATGTTAGTCTTTTTGTGTTTTTTTTGCAAAAGATCTTTGTTTGTATATTTAAACTGTGTTTTTACTTGAAAAAAAAAACAAAAACAAAGTAAGAATGGTTTTAGTAATGATTTTTGAAGATAAGTTTTACAGACTTTTAATCTGTGCCATTTAACACAAATAATATTAAAATGTCCTCCAAAGTCTGACCTCTGCCTCAAAAGCGACATGTTTTTTTACTGACAGGATCGACTGTGGACCTCTGGATTTCATGGTTGTTTCTGTTACGTTTGGCTGCCGGGACTATCCCCAAAAATGTATGACACAAACTGCACCAACGATCAAGGACTGGACCGACATTTACAAATTCGAAAGATTTTGGATCAAATGTTACAATATTTGATTGCCTTTTATTTTTATTTCCTGCTTCTTTTTATTTGTGTTTCTGTTCTGTGTTATATAGTTGAAAACTGAAAAAAAAAAAAAATGATATAGCACCCTAACTCCTGCTTGTCGCCATGAATTTGAACAAATTCAATGAAAAAAAAAAATCCAGGAAAGCAATAATATTGCAGAATAACACTAATCTTAGAACCTGGATGTGTGCTTTGACAGTTGAACGAAATATTCGTTTATTATACATTTGGAGCATTTAATTAGTGATTTATGACTTCTGTTGGATTATATAATATTACAATGAATGAATAAATGTTGATGTATATTCATTCTGATCACACTCGCTGTATGTAGAAACAGAAGGCTGCCGTTCTGCGACCTGTTCTAGATCAATCACACTCCCCTGACACATGCATCGCAGACCTGAAGTGTCGGGCCTCAAGGGCACCACATGCAGGAGGCAGGGGCAGTAACGGGGAAGGAACCAGCCGACTTATGAGTGTCAAACTGTGATTTACTGCCACTCGCTCAATATACTGCCAGCAATAAATCATATGGTACGTGTCATAGTTTCACAGTTTTGTATGTTTTTGTAATTTTATGTGAATGTTTTTTTGTCTGATGTTATGCTTTTACTACAGATACTACTTGGACAAAACACATTTAACTTAAACATAGAGCTGAGAGAGATCGAAAAAATAATACATACATTGACAAATGGGACTCATAACATGGACTTTGTGTGCCTTAACCTTTCTTTTCTTTTTTTCTTGGATGCCTGACTTTTTCTAAAATTGTATTTTCACCTTTACCCAATGTCTTTTGTCTACCCCTGTCTTATTTATTTATTCAGCTATTTATTTTAGTATCTATTTAGTTCGTTGTTTTGTGTTTTTTTTGCAAAAGATTTTTGTTTGTATATTTAAACTGTGTTTTTCTTGAAAAAAAAACAAAAAACAAAGTAAGAATGGTTTTAGTAATGATTTCTACACAACAAAGGTAGTATTAGTAGTAAATGTAGGTACGATCATGTTTTTAGTGTAGTCAGTGTACCAGTTTTACTACACATAAGCCTCTTGTCAGTCAATATGTTTCAAGGGGTTATTCCCAAAAATAAAGTAAATAAATAAATAAATTATATAATATATATATATATATAATATATTAATATATATATATATATATATACACACACACATACATACTGTGTATGTATATATATTTACGTGAGATGCCAAAATAAAGGTACAAACGCAAGTTTAAAGGACAATTACAGTACAAATAATGCATATATGTTTCCTTCAATAAAAGCCTCACTATAGAAACCAAAGATCACACAAGCAATCAGCATATTTTTGCTTTATGTCTTTATATGTATTACCTGTTAACAAAGTAATTACAGAGCTGTGGGCGTGTATAGGGGATGGGGAAAACAGGAATTTTTAATTGCACAGATTGCAAATAGGTACAAATTACTTTAATTACAAGTGTGTAAATGAGAACATTGTCAAAAACTCTCAAAAATCAAGTTTGCATTATATGTCTCCTTTAAACAAGCTGCAAAACCTAAAATCATGTGACAAAATATAACCATAGACCATTAAAGCAATACAGTAACAAATGTGTAGAGATTCCTTTAGAATCTCCTACTCTCCCTCAGCACCATCCCTCACAGTACAGTACACCAGCACAACAGCACCATTAGCGTTCAGAGCGGCGGTGAGAGAGAGAGAGAGAGGGGGAGGCGAGAGAGAGAGAGAGGGGGAGCGAGAAAGAGAGAGGAGAGCAAGAGAGAGGAGAAGGGAGCGAGAGAGAGAGAGAGAGCGAAGATAGAAAGAGAGGAGAGAGAGGGAGCGAGGAGAGAGAGAGAGAGAGAGAGAGGAGAGGGAACGAGAGGAGGGAGCGAGAGAGAGAGAGAGAGAGAGAGAGAGAGGGGGAGCGAGAGGGAGAGAGGGGGAGCGAGAAAGAGAGAGGAGGAGCAAGAGAGACAGGAGAGAGGCGAGAGAGAGAGAGAGAGCGAGAGATAGAAAAGAGAGAGAGAGGAGGGAGCGAGAGAGAGAGAGAGAGAGAGAGAGAGAGAGGGAACGAGAGAGAGGAGGAGAGAGAGAGAGAGAGGAGAGAGAGAGAGAGAGAGGGGGAGCAGAGAGAGAGAGAGGGAGCGGAGAAGAGAGAGGAGGACAAGAGAGACAGGAGAGGGAGAGCGAGAGAGAGAGGGAGCGAGAGATAGAGGGAGCGAGAGAGAGAGAGGGAGCGAGAGAGAAGGGAGCGAGAGAGAGAGAGAGGAGAGGGAGCGAAGAGAGGGGAGCGAGAGAGAGAGGCGTGGGGGCAAGCGAGTGAGCGTGCTCTGTGGGCGTGTGCGCTCTTACGTCATCAGTGAGAGAGACGGCAGCATCGTGACAATCTGTATTTCTGTTTTTGGGTTTTGGCAAAGTGGAGACCAGCGCCTTAAAGGGGACGGATGTGAAATCAACTTTAATCAGCTTTTAACTTTGTTCCTCGTCATTAGTTTACTCCTAGTTGTATTTAGGTTGCTTCCTGCATGTTTGAGGTAATCCTGTATCGTCCTGCAACTGAGGCTCGAGGCTCAGAAAACTCCTGTTTTCTCCTGCCTTGATAGCTCCAATGGTCTCAGTTTGTTCTGGCCTTGTTTTAGTTGTTGTAATGCTCTACAGCATTTTTGTTTCAGAATATGTTTTCATGTTTTTTATGTTTTATGATTAGATTTATCCATTGGCATAAGTTAGATATTTATCTTCTATTTGCAATTGTAGACTAGCTAGGCCTAATCATATTGCATGGATGTGTATTCACGTAAAGATGCTCCATAACTGTATTTTAATTTGAAGATTATTGTTAATGTCCCTATCAATATGCATATATTTTGTATCTAACACTTCTCAATTCATCAGTACTAGCGTTTCTTTTGAAATGTAATTTTTTTTTTAATTTACTTTTTTACAGGAAAAATAAAATAAAATAAAAACTATATCAATTCTATCTATCTATTTTTGTTCTTTTCCCTGGCATGAAATTGTACCTTAAGAGCATTAAAATGTCTTTAAAAGGTCTTCACTTTCACTTGACCAAACGTGGAACCTCCCTGGACAAACACATGCATGATGACAGGGCGAATCCACCAAACACACACCATCTGTCGACACAGAAACGCACACACACGCACAGATATGTACATGTACACACACACGCAAAGGCAGGAAATCCAAGTCCAGGGACAGTCTGGTACTTTGAGGTGCTCTTAAACCATCACGAGTTAATCTCCTGCTGTTGCTGTTTATGACGATCAGTTCGCTAATAGCAAATGAAAATATGTCACTGCATTTCTGTGTGTCTAAAATCAGATTTGTTTTTTTAAAAATGGAAGTTTTGGAATACAAATATTGGACAAATAATCTTCAATGTTAACGTCTTGACTTCTCTTGGACGTAAAACTCCTGAAATGTAAACAATGTATTGTAGTTTACGCTGCAGGAAAAAGGCTATCATAAAGAAAAGGATGACACTGTCAAAGATTTGAAATTTTAACAAAATGACTTAAATACTTAATTCATTAATTTAATTTAGACAAATTTGTTGTTGTTGTTGTTTCACTATTTCACCATATGTGACTTGTTCTTTGTGTGAGAGATCATAGTGTCTTGCCCAAAGACAGTCTTCACGAAAGCAAGTCTTGATAATAAATACCTCATAACCGAGTGTTTTCATGTACGCCATTATTATCATTTATTGTAAATTAGTACCTGTTCCTGTTTCATTTTTCACAAATACGTAATAAACTATAACATAGGTTGACCATCATTTTACATTTTGTTCATTATAAAACCTAACATTGAGCTCAGCCACAGAACAGGCCCACTGACTTCCTGTTCCAAACTGCAGATCTGATAAGCCCCGCCTCTTCATAGTGACGTTTCACAGCAACAAGCAGCAGATTGTCATTTCTGTTTTTATGCTTGAAAACATAAAAACATAAACATACTATGACTTTTTTTCAAGTAATCACAACTAAGTACAGTGATGTGGGCGGAGTGAAAACAGAAACATTTGTGAACAAAAAGTGTTTTCTTTTCTTTTAAACTGTCAAAAATACACACTAAAATGTTTACTTTTTTACAAAAAGGTTAACAACTTAATGTCTCATTTCTAGAGGGAGCTGTTGACCAACAATATAAACTCTTGCAACTCTTTTACCCTCGTCACAACAGTGTTTCCTCATCATTAGTTCTCTCACTGTCGTAGTTTGACTCGTTCCTGCATGTTTGAGTTCGTCCTTGTCCTGTAAGTGAGGCTCCAGGGCACTAAATCAATCGTTAGCATCCGAGCATATTCACTTCCATTGGTGTGGCTGGGTTTCATCCTTTGTAATTATTTGTGTTTGTTTTTGTTTGTTATCTAAATAAACGAGCAAACAAACAATTGTTGTTTTAATACAACTAATCAAGTCAAGCATTTTAGTTCCTTTTTAGATAGTCCCAATTAAAACACTGGCCCCTGTCCCATCTGAGAACCCACAGGACACTGACTTGACCATATCTGCAAAGCAAAGACATGATGGCTGAGCTCTTGTGACTGGATTAATATTGACTCATAATCAGTCTTGTGAATATTTCTACTGAGTTCAAGTGAGTGTGTGCAGCGGCCATGTTTTCTCACAGACATGTTATGTCAGAGGCTGAGACAGAAGAAAAGGCCAGATGCTCTTCTGTTGTGTGTGTATACTTTCTAATAATCTCTACTTGTTGATCTAAAACAATGATATAGTTGGCTTCAGTTTGTATAGTTGACATTTTCATTTTATATAAGTTTCTAAAATAACCCTGCAGTTCAGCTGGATTTTCAAACTCACAAGAATCCATCTTGTACATCTCCTGCTGATCTGAATCTGCACAAATCATAGCATGTCAAATGACTGCTGTGATTGTGTAAAAGTGCGTTTCTAGATCAATTTTACAGGCTTTTTTCATTTGATTTGTATGAACCTTTTATTAACCAGTTAAGAAAACCAATGAGATTGAAACCTCTTTTACAAGGCAGACCTGGGACAAAGAGGGGTACGTGACAGCACAATAATGAGAACAAATAAAGCAAAAATAATTAAGAACAAGTTTGCATTTAAAACAGAGAGTTTTCTTTGCTTTTTCGATCCTCTGACCTTGGGATTTCGGTGTACGAGTACTCTAACCACTGAGCCTCTATGTTCCTTTCATGTTTGCACTGACTACCATTTTCCCAACACTTAATCTGTCCTCGACCTTCTTTGCCCTTTGAGATCCTTTACCCTGTCATTACCATAATCGGCCCTCATTTACGTCTGACGCTGACCACTGCACCAGACTCCAGCTGATCAGGTACGCCTCAACTGCTCTCACAAGACTCTACTGCACTGGGCGTTCCTGCTGCTGTGACCGCATTGATTCATTAGAATTACACGCTTTAGCTTCAGATGGTTTTGTTTTCTGGTGGAGGATTTTTTGACAGCGTTCTTTTCTCCATGGACATGTTTTTGCATCACCCAGAACGTTCCACAGTATGATGTTGCCTCCAAATCTGTGTTAAATACGTTGATGTTTTGAATGAAAGGAGAGACAACGAATGGAAAAGTTAATGGTTTGCGGCGTTGGTGCTAAAATACAACAGGCGGTGGGTGCTAGCGTTGGCGTAGCCTTTAGCCCACAGTTATCGTTCTTGGATATTTATACACATTTGGGCTGTTGGATCATTTTATTCTTCTCCATGACTTTGTGTCTATTTGGTACAATGTATAGTATAATAAAATATGTGTTTAATCTTGTTTTTGTTGGACAGTGTGTGACAGAACAGCTCTTTTACATTGAAATGAATGCAATATGCAATACATGTACTTACGGCATGTCAGGATAGATATGTGCAATGTCATACTATGGAACATTTCAGGCAATTCATACCAGCTCCATAGAGACAAGCAAGGTGACCAGAAAAGTTACATAGTGCACCTTTAAATGTATCGTAATTACTGGACATAGTAACACAAAACTAAAGATAAGTTTGAAGTCTTCTCTATCTCCAAGAACATTATAAAATTAAAATATTGTGTTGAATAATATAACGTTATGCTGTCAATGTTTTCTATTCAAAATGGACAGGATTTTATTATGTATGCGATTTGCTTCATCGCCTATTTAAGCGTAGTGTTTACGCCACGGGCTACGCTGTTTACGCTGGAGACACAGCTCAGCAGGTGCACCTCACACGTGATCAGGGCGGGTGATGGCTCTAAACTCTACACAAACCCACATACAGACAGGAAAAAGACAAGAGAGATTAAATGTGTTACTGCGGCGGAGGACGGACGGAGAGGGAAAAGCTTCAGTTACAATCGCCGTGCCCAGTCTGCTCCGAATGCCCTGAAGTCTCTCTGTCCGACTCCCCTTTTATTGAAAGAAAAAGGAATGCCCTCGTTACATGATTAAGTGCCGCCTCTAAAGGGTGGGGGGAACAGATAGCGGCAGTGGGGGGAACAGATAGCGGCAGTGGACAGATAAGTAACCTTTTAACTCTGTTGAACTTTGTTTGAACTTTAGGTTGCCAGCTAGTCGTCTGAGTGGAAACTTCCTGTTTATCTTACTGGTCATCAGTTCCAAAGTCTGACAGACTGCTGGATCAACTCAGCAGTTTAGACCAGTTTAGAAACTTCTGCAAAACAGTCTCATGAGCAGTTTATAAAACACACAGAGTAATGCAAAACTAATGAATGTATAAAAGAGAGATAAAATCGTACAATTATTCCAACAGCGGGGTTAAGGCTAATGCTTCTCCGTCAACTCTACGCGGAAGTGCCACACGCCTTGTTTTCCGTGTTTCCTTTATAAAAATACATATACAGACGTCTATGTTCAATAGTACGTCCAAAACCATTCAGAATGAGCTCCTTGTGGCTGGCTGTGAATAAAAACTATATTTGTTATAAAGTGCAAGCGGCTGATTTCTTATCAATCCGAGCCGATGAGCTCTCTGAGGTGTCGAACCTGTTGCACTTGTGCTCCGTTACCTTGACTGCAAGCACACCAAACGAGTGGTTTTTTTTAGTTTATTACGCTGGATAATGCCAACGCTGAAAGCATCGCTGAACTTCTATTCATAAATAAATGCTTTAGTTATTAGAAAACCCATAAAAGAATGCTATAGATGACATGTCTTTAAGAACAACTTTCCTTAGCAATGTTGTCTGTGATGAGTAAATATAAAAAATTTAAATATTATACACATGTCAGGTTAACTAATGCCACTTAGAAGATGATCTTTTTTTTGGGTTTTCTGTTCTGAAACAGTCACAAACAATTATTTGTGTTTTTTATCTCCTCTTAATGTAGTAATCGCTACTATGCACTATAAAGTATAGTATCACTGAGATGTTTAGTTTTGTGCTTTACAATCTGATATTTTATAAAGTGTAAAATGTCATTTTATGTCAAATGTATTTTGACGGTATCTGCCGCTACGTCATAGTATTACCATTACCGAAAGTGGAAATAAAGTTTGTTTATTTCATTAGTTCAGTTGAAAATGTGTATTTAAAATGTGTATTTATACAGTCAATGTAAAATATTCCCTTTTGGACATAAAGTGGTCATGTCAAATAGCCCCCCCTATATTTTGCATCACCAGCTGCCACTGAGCCAACCCATGATTAAAATAAATAATAAATAATCATCACTTGACAATAGTTCCATAACAGTTTCATTTACCTTTTCCAGTTAACAGAAATCTCAACGTCATAAAATTCTTGAAAGCACACAAGCCACACACAAACGCACAAACAAACCCGCTGCACTTATCCCATTTTAATTAATCCTGCACAGTGGAGCGGAGCGCGACCTGCCACACTTCTGCCACGTCAGCTCATTTTCTTTGCTACCTACATCAAATACTCAACCCTTACAAACATCACTTCAAGATCCAAGACCATACTCAATGACAACACCACAATCACGTTACAGCTATTATACTAGTCTCCATGGTGATGTCAATATTTCAGAGTGTGGCTTTCAACTTTCGACCCTAACTTGCTATTACAAGTGTTTTTGTTTCAAAAAATATCTTGAAAAACCTGCATTTATTATTCGGAACCGTGAACACTTTAACTGCATTATATAAAACAGTGTTTCATTTATCTAAATCAGCAACTTTATGTTTTTTTTATTAAAAATCCTAAATATTATTCCCACCAAGATAAGCACTGTGATATACGCAATGTTTTACCTAATGAAGCCACAAATTACAGAAAACAATTTCTGAATACTAAGGAATTAGGACCGTCACCATAATGATTAGCAATGGAAAACGTAATATGGAGAAGTGGTTCCTCTGAGGGTTTTTGCTCTCTCTATATATAAAAAGTACTGCTGAGTTTCTGAGTGCAAAGCACATATCCATGTGCAGTCAATTCCAGCTCTGACAATTTGCTGCATGTCCTTCATTCTCTCATCCTCATTTCATGCTGTACAGTCCTGTCCAATAAAGCCTAGGGGCCTAAAAGATCCTTTAAACAAAATATGATAAATGGGAAAAAAGGAAAAAGTAATCAAAATGTCATCTTTAACAGAAGTAAAACTATAGATGAGTGGCAATGTATGTGCTTTTTGCACACGGGCAAAGGAATGTGCAATTCAAAATCTGCACACACATGTTCATGATGTAGTAACTACCAGGTCCCTGTTGTTGAATCACTCACTCATTTTTGTGTTTGTTGATTGAAATGCACTCGTATTGTTGGAGATGTTTGTGTGTTAAAGCATGTGGAGTTTCTCCCATGGGAGACAATAAAAAATGATCTCATCTTATGTTATCTTATCTGAAGCTGAAACCCATGAATATGCCTATATCATCATATCCTTATGGAAAATTAATATTTAAACAAAAATAAACTCTAAATTAAAGGTGCAGTATGTAACTTTTCTGGTGTTGCCTGCATTGTACCTGCATTTAACTTATGGAGACAAGCAGGAGGCGCCACCATGCCAAGTTAGCTCCGATTTGGGAAACAATTTATTAAAGGAAACATATTATGTACTTATTGAATAATAATGATTTTATATTTTGTTCATTGTAAACAGCTGTTATAGAAACAGGTGTATTGATTTCCTGTTCAAAACTGAAGAACCGATAAGCCCCGCCTCTTCATAGTGGCATTTTACTGTAAGAAGCAGCAGTTTGTCTTTTACATGTTTTTATTTTTGAAAAGTGGCTACTTGACATTTTAAAACTCTTCATGTCACTCTGAGTCTTAATTTTTCAAATGTTCATAACTAAGTACGGGGAGGTGGGCGGGGGTGGAAGGTAAAAGAAAACAGGAATTTTCAAGGCCATTGATCCCCACGATTAACTCAAACATGCAGGAAAAATACTTTGACAAAATTAATGATGATAAGATACAATTGTAACAAGAATAAATGCTCATTAAAGTTGATTCAGCAGAATATGTCTCCTTTAAGAATGATTCAGGTTAGGCTTTTATATTTTGTAAGTTTTTTTTCTAGCAATAAAGAAACTTAGACCAGTTTAACACCATACTGCAACAACAAAGCAATAACATCTCCATGGAGACAAGCAGCTGCTGGACCCCGCATCAGAAAAGTTACACTACAAATCTAAAATATACCAATCATAATAGTACCTTTGCCGCTGACCCTTGAGAAAAGCGAAACAGTTTTTCCCCGGCATGCCTGTCGCTGTGGCGGAGGCGCAGAGGGCAGAGGCAGCCGTGGTTACCTGCATGTAGGTGAGTGGACCTGCTGTGGGTCTGTGCAGTGTAGTAGGGTCAGCGTGTAACCCAACCCGCAACCCGATCATCCACACTTTGCCAGAGTCATTAAATTTACATACGAGCAGCATGCAGGGATGGGAAAGAGTGCAGCAGCAGCAGGTACTACGGGGAATGCCACAGAGATGTAAAGACAGTGTTTTGACTAATTTTGACTAATATTGTCTTACCTGCGTTGCGAACAAACATGGGGTACATTTTGGTAGAGACATTCACATACATACTTAAAACGTGAAAAACAGAATTAGTTCATTTTTTTAAAAAACATTTTAAGACAGTAAAAATCAGGTGCAGCACCTGTAATTTGATTTGATTGGTATTTATTATGACGAGCGTAATAACGAGGCCAGTTACGTCGCCCGTATTGGCGTTACCAGGGTGGCCAGGCCAGGGGTGGGTGCTCGACGATGAGTGTCTGGTGGCCGGGTCTTTCCCCACAGGGCACAGCCCGAAGGAGCAACTTGGGGCAGTCCTCCTGTGGACCCTACCACCTGCAGGATCCGTAAGGGACCGGTACAGAGAGTCCACGGCGGAGACCTCGACTGGGACATGGAACGTCACCTTGCTGTGGGTGAAAGAGCCTGAGCTGGTGTGGGAGGTTGAGCGGTACCAACTAGATATAGTCAACCTCACCTCCACAGTTTGGGCCCATCTCCTTGAGAGCGCTTGAATGCTCCTCTTCTCTTGTGTTGCCCGCAGGGAGAGGCAGCAGGCTGGTGTGGGCTTGCTGATAGCCCCACAGCTCACCCACGTGTTGGAGTTCACCCAGTGAACGAGAGGGAGAACTACGTCTACGGGTTTGGGGCAGGTCTCTCACTGTCTCTCACTCTCCCTGGGAGGGGTACTGGACAGTGCACCAACTGGGGACTCCGTTGTTCTACCGGGGGACTTTAACGCCCACGTGGCCAATGACAGTGACAACTGGAGAGGGGTGATCGGGAAGAACGGCTTCCCCAGTCTGAACCCGAGCGATGTTCGAGTATTCGATTTCTGTGCTAGCCATGGTGTTCGTTATGGAACACCATGCACAAGGGTGTCCATCAGTGCATGTGGAACCAGGACACCCAAGGCCGGAGGTCAACAATCGACTTTGTTGTCCCGTCATTTGACCTTCAGACGCATGTCTTGGACACTCGGGTGAAGACAGGGGCTGAGCTGTCAACCGATCACCACCTGGTGGTGAGTTGGATCCGCTAATGGAACTGGAAACCTGAAGAAGGAGGCCTATCAGGGCTCTGTTGCTTGTAGGAGTCCTGAGGCAGTTAGGATAAGCATACCGCAGCTTCTGCTGTTGCAGAGGGAAAAACCCTGGGAGGCTGGGAGGAGTTCGAGGAGGCCATGGAAAGAGACTATCGATTGACCTCAAAGAAATTCTGCCAAACCACCCGACACCTCAGGAAGGGGAAGCAGTGTTTCACCAGCACTGTTTCTGGTGCAGGTGGATTCTTGTATACCTCGATTGGGGATGTTGACAGTGGAAGGAATACTTTGAGGACCTCCTCAATCCTGATGTCACGTTTTCTGAAGAGAAAGCAGAGACTGAGGACATGGAGGCTGACTCATCCATCACCCAAGCTGAAGTCACTGAGGTTGTTGGCAAACTCCTCAGAGGCAGGGCTCCAGGGGTGGATGAGATCCGTCCTGAGTACCTTAAGTCTCTGGATGTTGTAGGACAGTTTTGGCTGACACGTCTCTGCAACATCGCATGGCAGACCCGAGTGGTGGTCCCTCTGTTCAAGGGGGACCGGGGGGTGCGCTCCATCTATAGAAGGATCACAAAACTCAGTTTCCCTGGTAAAGTCTATTCCAGGGTACTGGAGCGGCAAATCCAACCTTGGATTAGCAGTGTGGGTTTCATGTGACTTTAATTATGCCTTTATAAACTTTCAACAGCATTTCCCACTAATATGTTGTCAGTGAAATTACTCTTCACACTCAGACCAAAAAGTAACATTTGGCAAACCTGGAGATGATTTTGGGAGCAACAGGGACCACTGAACTGTCGTGTCATCGTAGTCAAAAGTCTTTGTCTCAAATTATGTTCAGTTAGCTAGCGTGCTCTAGAGTACTTGGGCTGCGGTGCTTCTGCTGAAATATGAATGCAAGAGCTTTTGTTCTAGTTCTCACAGCCCTAGGTAAACGAATTGGCCTTGGAAGTTATTCCAAATGACTCCCAAACTCGGAAGAAGTTAGCGACAGACAACAGACCGTTTCTGACACTGTTGTACATGCCCGTTGGTTGCACCTCCTCTTGGAGACCAACAGGATCATCTGTGGGGTCAGAGGCCTTAATCCGAATATCTGTCTCATTGGGCCGCTTTTCAGACAGATCTTTTTTATTTTATTTTTTATCATCATTTTAAAATAATTTACACCTGAGGAAGAATAAAAACATAAACATATACAAATACATATACATGTACATATACACATACATACATGCATTCATACACATACACATACACATACACACATACACATACATAAATATATACATACATACATACATACATACACATATACATACACACATATATACACATACCTCCCAACCAAGGATGTCAAGATTATTCGGTTAATTGAGAATCATGTCCATTTTAGTCACAACACAATCGCAAGTCTTTTTAGTTCAAGCTATAGTCCAAAAAATAGACCCAAATGGCTGTTCCTATCACATTCAACTCCGCTCTGTTCTTCAGAAAGTTCAGTCCTGCAAAGCCAGTCACAAACCCGAGGAACAGCAATACGCCAGACCACGGGAACCAAAGAAAATTCAAGATTCCTCTCGCAGTTTTAATTCCTCCAGACAACGGACCACTTTGTCACAGCAGTCTGTGATTTTACTTGATTGAGCAACGTCCAAACTAGACATGTCAATCACCAAATGTCCTGGGTTTCTCTTGGTCAACTTGTGCTGTGTAACACTCAGAGGATCTCTGATGGTCTTGGAGATGTTGATTATAACCTGGGGATTCATCTCCAAATCACATGTGCCACATGGGTGCTCCTCTTCTTGCTGTGGAACGCACACAGGTTTTTGTTGGTGTCCACTGAAGCTGACTTTTGCAGACTTCCTTTTATGTTGAGGATCATGTAGTGAATTGTCTTCATGATCAACACAATCATATTCCCTGGATGAGTGGAGTGACACACATTGATTTGGGGAAGTCCTCTTTTGCTCATCTTTAGTGGCTGGTTCCTGGGGGCCACTGTGGTTGCTGTTTATCATGGTCATCATGTCTCGTGCCCAGTTTACATAGTCACTGTCACTGTCAATGTCCTCCTCCAGGTACTCCAGTGTGATAAATGGATAATACAAGGCTTTATCTGGAGTTAATCTCTTCCTATAATCCTGATTCAAAAGACATTGACATAGACTCAGAAAGGTCAGCCTGTCTTTGAATTCAGTGTTCTGGATTATGTTTGAATGGGACAGGATTGCTTGATCTAAATGTAAACCTCGCAGTGGAGGTTTTGTGTTGAGGAGCTTCAAAGGTAATTTGTCTTCGATCTCTTCCGGAGTCTTTAATCTCCACTGGCCATTTTCATTCTTGGTGTAGAATATCTTTGTGTAGATTCCCTGGCTCAAAATTTCATTTGGAGGAAAACCCAGAGTGTCAATGATGGTCTTCTGGTTATTATATGGATTGCCAGTGAAGAGGTTGACACCCAGATACAGATAGACTAGAACACAGCCAAGAGACCACATGTCTATAGCCTCGGACAGCGGCAGACCCAGGCTGACCTCTGGAGCACAGTAGGCTTTTGGTTGCACCTGTAATCCCTGTTTCAACTCTGACTTCAGGTGAGCCAGACCAAAATCAATCAATTTGACCTTGAAAGGGTAATATTTTTGATTGACAAACATAACGTTGTCAAGTTTGAGGTCTGTGTGGACCACCCCTAACTGTTTGAGGCCATCAAAGGCTACCAGGAGCTGCTGAGCGATTGGTCTTATCTCACTCAGCTTTAAGGTACCCCGTTTAACCAACATGTCTTTTAGATTGATGTCCAACATTTCAAAAGTCAGATACATATGATTGTGCCGAACGCAAAAGTCAATAAATTTGACAATGTTGTACTTGTCAGGATCGAGCTGTTTCACAAGGTGGAGCATACGCACCTCTCTCTTGAAGGCCTCCTTGTTGCTCCTCTTTAACCTTTTCACTGCTACAATCTCGAACGTGTGAGTCTTGAAGCAGTGGAACACCTGTCCAAAAACCCCTTCACCAACAGTCTGCAAGGTTCTGTACTCTTGGAGATTAACTTCATTGTCACACTGATTTTGGGTGTTCTTTTGTATGCCCTCTTTAGCGGCTGGTTCCTGGGGGCCTCTGGAATTTATGTTCTTGCTTATGGTCATCATGTCTCGTGCCCAGTTTGCATAGCAACTTTGGTCTTCCTCAAGGTATTCCAGTGTAATAAATGGATGACACAAGGCTGTACCTGGATTTAACCTCTTTCTATAATCGACATTCAACAGAGATTCACAAACACTCTGGAAGGCCATTCTGTCTGATTCAGGATACGGGAATGTTTGTGTGCACAATCTTATGGCTTGATCTAAACTGTGACCATGTAGCGGACCATGGCCGTTGAGTGGCTGCAAACCTTCATCTCGTTTAAATTCATACGGCGTCTTAAATCTCCACCATCCATCTTCCTGCCGTAAATAGTATTTGGTTGTAAATAATCCCTGACTCAAAAGTTCATTTGGAGGAAATCCTAGCACCTCAATAATTGTCTTCTGGTTTTCATAAGGTGTTTCAGAGAAGGGGTGAACACCGAGGAACAGATTGACTAGAACACAGCCCAGAGACCACATGTCTATAGCTTCAGACAGAGGCAAGCCCAGGCTGACCTCTGGAGCTTGATAGGAACTTGTTTGCACCTTCATTCCCTGTTTTAGCTGTGACTTTAGGCAGGCTAGACCAAAGTTAGTCAGTTTTTTACCTTCAATGGATGAAATTTTACATCGACAAGCATAATGTTGTCAAGCTTGAGGTCCGTGTGGACCACACCCAACTGTTTCAGGCCACCAAAGGCTACCAGAAGCTGGTGAGCAATTGCTCTTATCTTATTCAAAGGTAAGACACGCAGTTTGTCTAACAGTCTATAAAGACTAATGTCCAACATTTCAAAGACCAAACATTTATCTGCTCTCCAAACAAAAGAGTCGATAAATTTGACAATGTTAAACTTAGCAGGATCTAGCGCTCTAATATGTTGGAGCATGCCCAGCTCCGCATTGAAAGCATTCTCATTGCCCTCCTTAATCAATTTAACTGCAAAAGCCTCCTGCGAGTGAGGCTTGAAACAGTGCAATACCGTTCCATAAACACCTTCATCCAGTTGTTGAAGGGCTCGGTATTCCTGGATGCTGTAAAGCAGTTTGTCCATCATGTTTGCATTATTATTTGTTTAACAAGTTTGTGTGCAGTCAACATCTCAATCAAACCACTGAGATTATGAGAATGAACAAGATCTTCTTCTTCTTTGGTGGTGTTTTATGGCGTTTGGTATCCATGATGTTACATTACTGCCAGTCTTTAGAGTTTATGTGGAGCATAATCATCAGGAGACGATGTCACTGCATGACATCGTCTCCTGATGACATCACAGGTGACATGGAAATAGTAGCATTTGTTTCTATGACAACAACTTGCTGGCTTTGGCCTGTAGAATCATAACATTCTATAGGCCAATGATATTCAATACAGATGGGGACAGCTAAAATGAATATTGTTAAAATGCAGGCGTAAATCATGGGGGGATGAGGGGGACACGACCCCCCCTCGGCTAATGGTGTCCCCCCCTTTTCCAACATTGTCCCCCCCGATCCTCTCACTGACTTGACCATACAATTAAGTACATTTCAAATATGCTAAATGTATTGTTAGATTAAACCTCTTCTGTGTAATTTATTTTCTTTTGTTCACTTGGTTCAGTCCATGTGCGCGGTACTTTCGCTGCTCCAGCTGCAGCGGCGCTGCTTCAACTGAACTGTCCACTATAGACTCATTGTCACGGCTGCTCACCTGCTTTAACATCTGACGGGATTAAACTGGTGCTTTAACTGTTTATCACCAGCAAAATAAGAGCGAGAACATGAGGCCGAGTATAGAAACGAGAGGCTCTGGGTTAGAACAAGTTGGCAGTCAGTTTTCCCCAAACTGCGGGGCTCTCTAGTGTTTTATTCCAACCCGCGGGTCCCGCAATTTTGGCGTTCTCTGACCCGATTTCCACTGTATAACACTGTTATTTTTGTAAGTGCTTAGTATGTTTTAATAGTTCAATTTTAGGGACGTAGTTGACTGTACAGTCCAATAGAGAGAGGCTAATGTGAGGCTGTGGCTTCCCTGGGGTCATGCCATGTCCCAGCCTGCTTCAAGTCTGCCATCATTGTCCCTGTCCCCAAGAAGCCCCGGATCACTGGACTTAATGACTACAGGCCTGTGGCGCTGACGTCTGTAGTCATGAAGTCATTTGAACGGCCTGGTCCTGCCCCACCTCAAGTCCTTCACCTCCTCCCTGCTGGACCCCCTGCAGTTCGCCTACAGAGCCAACAGGTCTGTAGACGACACAATCAACCTGGCACTCCACTTCATCCTGCAGCATCTGGACTCCCGGGAACCTACGCCAGGATCCTGTTCGTGGACTTCAGCTCTGCGTTCAAACACCATCCTCCCTGCTCTGCTCCAGGACAAGCTCTCCCAGCTCAACGTGCCTGACTCCACCTGCAGGTGGATCACTGACTTCCTGACGGATCGGAGGCAGTGCGTGTGGCTGGGGAAGAATGTCTCAGACACTCGGACTATCAGCACAGGAGCTCCACAGGGCTGTGTACTTTCTCCTCTGCTCTTCTCCCTGTACACAAACTGCTGCACCTCCAGCCACGACTCCGTAAAACTCATCAAGTTTGCGGACGACACCACCCTCATCGGGCTCATCTCGGACGGAGATGAGTCCGTCTACAGGAGGGAGGTGGACCGGCTGGTGTCCTGGTGCAGCGGTAAACAATCTGGAGTTCAACGCCCAGAAGACAGTGGAGATGATCGTGGACTTCAGGAAAGCCACAGCCCCCCAGCCCCCCTCATCATGACAGACTCCCCATCACCACCGTGGACTCCTTCCGCTTCCTGGGCACCACCATCACCCAGGACCTCAAGTGGGAGCCCTCCATCAGCTCCCTCATCAAGAAGGCCCAGCAGAGGATGTACTTTCTGCGGCAGCTGAGGAAAGCCAAGCTGCCAGCGCAGATGATGGTGCAGTTCTACACGGCCATCATTGAGTCCATCCTCACCTCCTCCATTACCGTGTGGTACGCTGGAGTCACAGCCAGGGACAAACAGAGACTACAGCGCATTGTGCGTTCTGCTGAGAAGGTGATCGGCTGCAGACTTCCATCTCTGCAGGACCTGTACGTCTCCAGGGCTCTGGGACGAGCAGGTCGGATCACAGCTGACCCTTCTCACCCTGGACATGGTCTGTTTGAACCACTCCCCTCAGGCAGGAGGCTACGGTCCATCCGGACCAGAACCTCCCGCCATAAGAATAGTTTCTTTCCCTCTGCTGTTGGACTCATCAGAACACTTCAAAACACCTGTCACTTTAACTGCAATATTCATCCACTCACTGCACTGTCACTTTCTGCACTATAACTTTAAACATAACTGTAAACTTGTGTACATAGAAATGCCTATTTTTATTTTTATTGTATAGTAATTTTAAATTGTTTCTTAATGCATGCCCTTTTTTGATTGAATATATGTTGTTTTATTATTACTCAGTGTTTTATGTTGCACCTTAAGGCCGAGACAAGTTCCTACGTTTTTGAATTTTGTTCATTGACAATGGCAATAAACTCTTTCTGATTCTGATTCTGATTCTGATTCTGATTCTGGCTTCTCTTATTCCACTGACACTGAAGTGAATTTGAACGTTAAAACTTTCTATAACTTTTAGCCAAGCCCCCGATGTCTTTGCCCACAATCTCATTAGAGAAATTGTAAGATATTGACCTCAAATCTGAAGATTTGACTGTTAGTCTAGTCTAAAAGTTCCACTGTAGCATTGCTCCGGTCGTGGTGTTTCTGCCGACACAACCCTGCAGCCGGACGTGACGTCATTGCGATCGCTCGTATACAGTAATGTCAATGATTAGTAACGCAAGAATACTCTAACACGTTACTTTTATAACCCAGTAGGGCAGTAACTTTACGTGTTAGTTTTCCATGGCAGTAACAAGGTAATGTAACAACTTTTAAAAGTAACACTACCCAACACTAACCAACCCTAAAGGCCAATAATATTTAGCACAGATGGGGGCAACTAAAATAGTTTTTGTTCAAATGTAAATGCAGATTGTTGATGTAATATACCAAGGTCGAGTCACTAATAGAAATGATCTGCTTGAACATTTGTGAATATACCTTTCAGATATTTTGGGCAAAGTACAATGTTATCAAAACAAGATTCATCAGACTAGTGTGAATGAAGCTAATGCAACTCCAAGTATGTTATTGATGAGGGAACAATTTTAGTACATAATATAATATATATATATATATATACTAAAAGCTCTAAACAATCAATTCAGCCTAATATGTATCCTTTAAATTCAACATTCATAAGAATACAAAGTTGGTCTACGATTGATAATTAAACTAGTAGTTATGAGCTTTTGCCTGTGAAATAAGTTATTATTTTATTTGTACAAGCATTTACTTTATTTACAGTGATACAGACTGGGCTTGTTTTAACTAAAATGCATTTTACAATTGCTAACAGTATGCACCAGTCATCTCTGAGTACTGTTCCTCTTCTTCCTTGTGGGACAGGTGGTGGTCAATATGAGCAATGATCATGGAGTGAAAATATGTTTTAGCACATAGTTAAGTTGTTCCGGATATGTAAAACAATCCACTGTCGATTTGAATGACACTTTTACATGACCTTTGAATGAGATGTTATTGCTTGTAATGTTCCACAGTGGCATTACTGAAAAAAACAAAAAAAAATAACATATCTCTCTTATAGTGTCTTAAAGATTTTAGCAGTCAATAAATAGTTCATATTAGTTAGATTATTTGTTATAGATAGTGTTTTGAGCTCTTGTAGGAGTAGAGTTTATTCTTCACAGTTGAAAAAATGAAACTGCCAATCACAAATTTTGTGAAGTCATATGCTTCTCTATCAAGGCTACAGACAATCACCTAGATATTAATCCCACTGCCCCCTGACAGATCGCCCCAGCAGCAATGATGAATGGGTCAAATGCAAAAGACGAACGTTCTATTCAAGCATCACCGTTTGTACTATTTCTGCTCAAGCTACTTACACATTGTAAATAGCAGTCGAGTGTAATTGCCTGTTGTTTGTGCTTGATGTGCAGGTCAAGTTACTCCTCCCTCTCTCTCCCCCTCTCTCTCTGTCTCTCTCCGTCTCTCTCGCCCAGTCCTTTTCCTCACCAGTGGCCAGCGCTGCAGGCCTCACTAAAAATACCCTTAAAGGAACCGTGTCCTCCTTTAGCCTCCTCTTCTGCTGCGATGGGATTTCGAAGAAAAACATCCTGTGATTGACCCAAGAGGAGCCAGATTCACTCCATTTCAATAAGGAGCCACGAGAAGCAACTGCTGGAAGTAACAACAACACAACATCTATCTTTAAATAGTAACAACAGGAAGTGTTAGCAGGCAGCGGCGGCGGCTAATTTATGCTAATGTAACCACTGATTGGAACTGGCAAATGCCCCGAGATACGTGTTTTCGGTTTGATAGATGTTTTCTGTATCTGAGGGATTTTATAGTTACTTGGATTTATAAACGTCAGAAGATAAGAGTGGCACAGTCGGTAAGCGTGTTCCCCCCAACCAGAGGGTGTCAGTACATATACATATAATGGTCACATTTATATAGCGCTTTTTCATGTTGGGCATTAAAGAACACATACAGACTTTGACCATGTAATAATGATTTAGTTTCATTATGAACTTGCTAGAAGTTGTATTTTTGGGTGGTATAAACTGAACAAAATGTTAAATGAAAATGTATGTATGGACAAAAAGAACAATATACCATCTTTAAAGTGGACACATGCACATATGCATTCTTGCGGCTTAATAAGCTTTTGCTATTTCAAATTGAATAACTTAAAATAATATGCACTGCTCATGGTGGAGGGGATAGCACAAATGCCAGCTGTGTGGGGCAGGTTGCAGTGTTGTGAGTTCGAGTCCGTCTGTTGACAATTTGCTGCATGTCATTACCATGTCTCATTCCCATTTAACACTGCACTGTCCAGTCTAATAAAGCATTCAGGATGAAAACTGTATAATAACAACAGCACTTTACAAACTCCATCTGTTTCCAATGAGGTGCTTAGGCGTTTGGAGTGCCCTTTACTGTCAGCAGTGGGAATGAACAATACGAAAATAAATGAAGCCCTTAGACATTGTGACTGCTATGCTAATAGAGCGCGTTTGTTGTGAACACAGTTTGACCACAGCACGAGTCCGGTTATGGTTACTTAAAACTAAGCAGGAGAAGTCTGTATTTTTACCTTTGACGAAAAACCGGGGGAGTATTATTGTGAGCACACAGAGAACACAGCCTTGTAAACGGGATTAGTGAAACAATGAAAAGTCCAGGCATGCTTTTGACGAGCGGACAACAATATGACATGGTTAAAAGTCTTTATCGTTTTTATGCAATAGCAGACACAGAAGAAGTGGCACAATGGTGATGTAGAGAGTGGGAATTGAAGCGCCTGAGGGTTGTATCGCTCAGCGTGACACCGCACCCACATTGTTCACTAGGGAGGACCGAAAGCAAGTCATTTGTGGCCCCGAGCCCACCTCTGCATGGACCCCTTTGGCGTTGGCATATTGCAGGGTACCAGTGGAGGTCCAGACGGCAGGCGCTTTATAATTGAAGAGGTGTAAAAGAAGCTGAGGTTTTAGGCTACCACAGCACTCCTGCACCGCGGCTACAGTGTCAGCCCTCCTCGTGGCCATGCGCTAATACGATATTGTACAAATTAATATTTAGTACGTGCCACACAAAACTGATGGGGCCTGAAATACATAATGGAAGGTTCGATAGAAAGCTGGTACAACATTCAAATTTAAATAGAAAAAAAATAAAATCAGTCCTTCAATTAGGTTCATTAGGTGTGTTAGAATTATACAATCATTTTAATGGTAATATCTCCTTTTTATCATATGAATACACTGAATAGTAATTAATAGTAAGTGTACAGTTATTTTCCTCAAATCAAAAGAATACATCAGTTTTTTTTTGGCCTTTATAGTAAGTTTTCTTTCTCTAATTTGTGATAACGGTTCTCTTATCTTAATAACAAATGCATAACAGGCGGGGAAACAAAAGCAGGAATCCCTTTTAATCCCATGTCACATTTTCACATTATAATAAAATGTAAGTCAATGTGAGCCAGAGAGGTCTGTTCCATAAGAAACTATTACTCGGGCACTAACACACTTCAGCCACACTTTCATACAGCTTTATTTGCATGGCATATGTTTTATAAAGAAGATAGTTTCTAAAAAGCTGCAAATTATAGCAATATAAAACAGATATTTAGCACCAAAAGTCAAGTATATTTCGAACAAACGGAAATAATGCAATAAATAAGAGCAAAAAAACAAATGGTAACACTTTTTAATACCTGCACACTTATTAGTCTTAATAAAGTATGACAAAAGATTTGATTCATAATGAACACAGCTTATTCAGACGATTCAGGCTTAGTCACTACTTAATTAGTACTATAATGCCTAGCCTCAATCAAGTTATACAATAAAATAATCTTAATGAAAGACAAACACAAATCATGCAATGTTCACAATATATAGAATGTATATTGAAGTATTAGATACAGCAAACTGTTATATCAACTGTGATATTGTCAGATGAAACAAGATGCAACAACCATGAGCTTAATATTTAACCTTTTAGTTAAATGCATAAAATAAAATATCAGAATCTTACTTTGTGCAGCTGCTTGACTCTTCTTCTTGAAATAAATCCATTTTGAGGCTTTCTTCAGACCAGTTGACGTGAGTACAGTTAGATAGTGAAGCCTGTTTGAAGCATGCTTTGTTTTGAGAGCCTCAGCCACAGTCCAGTGTTACTATGTGACCAGCATGATTGGATACAATTACCCGATGATGGGCACTTACTCGCTCAGCTGGTTCATCCAATCCCTCGCCATCTACCTGCCCTGGCAAACCACTCGCCGTAATGCCAGACCGTGCTGGCACAAAGTAGATGTTGGCATTGAACTTATGAAATAAAAACATGCTGCTGTTGATACGTGTAATGCTAAAAGAGTGACAAAATGTGCAAGTTTCATATCTGGTAACAAATCTAATTCATATGTTTGAGGCAAATGATTCCTTCCTGATTTGAAGGACTTTGTGATGACCTTTTCCCATTCAAAAGATATAATACTTTGATTTGAAGTGTGCTATTGCTATATCACTGGTCCACTGATGCACCATTAGCCTCGAAACAGTGCAAACTATGAAAACCACTTGAGCACACGTGACGTAACACCAGAGCAGAGTTATAAAACATAACTGTGCATAGCAGTTTCGCCACAAAGCGATTAGCACCATAATTAGCATACAGGCTAACAAGCGCACAATGCTAACGTTATGCCGAACAATAATGCACCAAAAATGTAGCTTCACAATGACATACTAGGTTTTTTTGGCTCAAGCACTACTGAACCTGCTATTATTATAAAACTTGTTAATGGGGTAAATTTACTGACCCCCTAATACTACTGCAACAAATGTAACAAACATGTGAACAACAGCCATGTGTCCACACTGTCTACAATCTGTCTATTTATTCTGTTTCTTTTGACTTCGGGAATCACTATTCTATTAGTGTATTAGATATTCATTAATTTATTAAAAAATTGGTGGAGTTCAGATATCTTGTATTCTTGCGCGTGAGAATAACGGGTGAATCTGTAATGCATCTGTCTGTTGTGATGAACAAGAAACTCCGTGTTAAGGCTGAACTCTGGGTGATTAGACCGGACCAGGTGGAGCTGAGAGTGTGTTCTGAGCACGTCTGAGCAGGAGGTGACCCTGGAGAAGACCTAGGACACACTGCGACATAGGAAGATTCCAGGATTTAGACCAGGGTGAGTGAAACTCAGAAGTCCCGTCCTGTAGAGGGTCCGGTACTCATCCATGAGTTTCAAAGTTATGAGAACCGTTGCCACAGCGATGAATTATTATTATTATTTATTTTTTTAAAGATTTTTGGCCCGTAGGCTTTATTAGACAGGAAAGACAGTGGGGAATGGGGGATGAGAGGGAAGAAGCGAGGACATGCAGTAAATTCAGAGTCGGGACGACACTGCGGCCGGCTGCACTAGGCATACACGTGCTGTGCCTGAACCACTCGACCACTGGGCAACACGGTGATTAACAATTTAAGACAGAATATTATACCTTTTGATAGTTGGGTCAAATGAGGATGTGGTATATGGCTCTGGTTGCCACAGTAACAGAAAAAGAGGCCTAAACTGTCATGTTATTGACGGTTATTATTTTATGATGTAAGATGGCTATAGTTGACTAATTTGTTTTTAAAAGTTACTGCTAACTACTATCGTGTTAACTAATCCAATTTTCCAAACCTAAACCTTAACCACTTTCTTAACTTTAACCATAATCCTGTACCTAAATCTAACCAAATCTTAATCTTTGTCATTTCCTAACCCTGCCATTAACAA
Source organism: Chaenogobius annularis (assembly GCA_015082035.1). Taxonomy (NCBI): domain Eukaryota; kingdom Metazoa; phylum Chordata; class Actinopteri; order Gobiiformes; family Gobiidae; genus Chaenogobius; species Chaenogobius annularis. The sequence continues at coordinate 28,409 of BJKM01000412.1, read as the reverse complement.
CCTAAATTATAACCATGTTCCTAAATTTTATCACTTTTATTTACAATAGTGTGGATATGTTGCCTTGTAACATTTTTCAGTTGCTTCTCTGATTGAGTTTGTTGGTGAACAGCAGGGGGAGGTAAAGGACACTTTTCTTCAGCACATGACAATTCAGCAAGCAGATGAAAACAAAAAATAATACATCCAAACACAGACTTGATCTTGTGATAAACTGCTGTATTCCCGACCCTAACTTACATGTTGAGCCCATGTGCTTAGCAAAACAGTGCTAGCACATATTAGCATAAAGTGTTTCCTGTTTGTGTATAAAGAGACGTTGAAATGCGGTAAAGAGAAGTGAAATACAGCAGAAGAAGCGGACGATAAACCAGAAGTAGTTTCTTGTTTATTCTAGCTTTAGCCACGTCTCACAACCACACATACGTGGAATTACTTAAAGGTCTTTATTGTGAATTTTGGAGATAAATCAGGTCCGATATAGATTTTAGTTATTAAGAAAACTTTCGCTATTATGTGTGGGTGGTCTTGAATAGCTAGCTCATTAGCATAACCGAGTTGAAGAGCTCCAAAACGAATCATCCATGAGTCTAAACATGCCTACAGATGGACGGAGACATGGATAGAAAAGTAGAGATCATCCTCAATTTCACTAGATTACTCCCTCGCCTACTCTTCTCTCTGCGTTCCGCTCTTGTCTGCAGAAAGCGGCGAGTGAAAAGACGACCTTGCACATTTCGCGAGAGTTAAGTTCCAACAGTGTGATGAATGAGCGGCATTACATTCTGGTGTGCTTTTCACGAGGACCAGGGCACGAGGGCCAAATTCTAAGCTATCACCTTCCCTGGCTCGGCTCGGCTCGGCCCAGACGCTGTGGGGAGCACGAGCGTAGTAACCCAGTCTGTTGCACACTGTACGGAGGCACCCAGGGAGAGGATCCATTCTCATCAAATATTCACAGCACAGACTCCAATCTGCATGCTGCTGGAACACACTCTTGCTCTGTTATGGAAAAATGGCACAATCAAATTCTCCAGGAGTGATTCTGGTGTAGAATATTTCCCATAAATCAATTGTATGGACTGGAAAGATTGTGCACAATCTGAGGAAAGCAAAAAAAAAAAAAAAATACTGCATAACATTGTGTTTGGCGCCAAGATTTTTTGCTGAATATGTTGTTCATGTGACATCAAAACGTTCTAGAATTCCTATAAAAACTGAGCTGAGACAGGTCAGAGTCAGATTTCTTAACCTGGTTTATGGTTCTGTAATAACTTGATCCATATGAAACAAAAAACCGGCACACTTTCATGTCTTCTCTGTCGGCAGAAATAAACAGAAATGAAATCATTTTCTCCTCCCTGAACCGACACCTTAACGTGGTGGAGGGGTTTGAGCGCCCGAATGATCTCAGGAGCTATGTTGTCCGGGCTTCAAGCCCCTGGTAGGGTCTCCCAAGGCAAACAGGTCCTGGGTGACGGGTCAGACAAAGATCGGTTCACAAGCCCCTATGACGAAAAAAAAAACCAAGGCCAGTTACGTCGCCCGGATTGGCGTTACCGGGGCCCCACCCTGGAGCCAGGCCTGGCGTGGGTGCTCGACGGCGAGCGCCTGGTGGCCGGGTCTTTCCCACGGGGCCGGCCGGGTGCAACCCAAACGATGTGACGTGGGGCCGTCCTCCGTGGACCCACCACCTGCAGGAGGATCCGTAAGGGGCTGGTGCAGAGGGATCTGGGCGGCAGTCGACGGCAGGGGCCTCGACGACCGATCCCCGGACGCAGAGACTAACTCTGGGGACATGGAACGTCACCTCACTGGGGGGGAAAGAGCCTGAGCTTGTGCGGGAGGTTTGAACGGTTCCGACTAGATATAGTCGGCCTCACCTCCACGCACAGTTTTGGGCACTGGAACCCATCCTCTTGAGAGGGGCTGGACGCTCCACTTCTCTGGTGTTGCCTGCGGGGAGAGGCGGCGGGCTGGCGTGGGCTTGCTTATTGCCCCACAGCTCAGCCGCCATGTGTTGGAGTTTACCCCAGTGAACGAGAGGGTCGCGTCCCTACGCCTTCGGTTGGGGACAGGTCTCTCACTGTGGTGTCGGCCTACGGGCCGAACAACGGTGCTGAGTACCCGGCCTTCTTGGAGTCCCTGGGAGGGGTACTGGACAGTGCACCGACCGGGGACTCCGTTGTTCTACTGGGGGACTTCAACGCCCACGTGGGCAACGACAGTGACACCTGGAGAGGGGTGATTGGGAAGAACGGCCCCCCCGATCTGAACCCGAGCGGTGTTCAGTTATTGGACTTCTGTGCTAGTCACGGACTGTCCATAACGAACACCATGTTCAAGCACAAGGGTGTCCACCAGTGCACGTGGCACCAGGACACCCTAGGCCGGAGGTCAATGATCGACTTTGTTGTCGTGTCATCTGACCTCCCGCCGCGTGTCTTGGACACTCGGGTAAAGAGAGGGGCGGAGCTGTCAACCGATCACCACCTGGTGGTGAGTTGGATCCGCTGGCGGTGGAGGAAGCCGGACAGACTTGGCAGGCCCAAGCGTATAGTGAGGGTCTGTTGGGAACGTCTTGCGGAACCCGCTTGTCAGCAGGGTCTTCAATTCACACCTCCGGGAGAGCTTCTCCCAAATCCCGGGGGAGGCTGGGGACATTGAGTCCGAGTGGACCATGTTCTCGACCTCCATTGTCAATGCGGCTGCTCGGAGCTGTGGTCGCAAGGTCTCAGGTGCCTGTCGCGGCGGCAACCCCCGAACCCGGTGGTGGACACCGGAAGTAAGGGATGCCGTCAGGCGGAAGAAGGAGGCCTATCAGGCCTCTTTGGCTTGTGGGACTCCTGAGGCCGTTGAGGGTATCGGCGGGCCAGGCGTGCCGCAGCTCGTGCTGTCGCAGAGGCAAAAACCCGGGTCTGGGAGGAGTTCGGGGAGGCCCTGGAGGAGGACTATCGGTCGCCCAAAGAATTCTGGCAAACCGTCCGGCGCCTCAGGAGGGGAAGCAGTGTTCCACCAACACCGTTTACGGTGCGGGTGGGACCTGCTGACCTCGACTGGGGACGTCGTCGGGCGGTGGAAGGAGTACTTTGAGGACCTCCTAAATCCCACTGCCACGTCTTCCGAAGAGGAAGTAGAGACTGAGGACTCGGAGGCTGACTCATCTATCACCCAAGCCGAAGTCACTGAGGTTTGTTGGCAAACTCCTCGGTGGCAGAGCTCCGGGGGTGGATGAGGATACGCCCCGAGTACCTAAAGTCTCTGGATGTTGCAGGACTGTCTTGGTTGACACGTCTCTGCAACATCGCGTGGCGGTCGGGGTCGGTGCCTCTGGACTGGCAGACCGGGGTGGTGGTCCCTCTGTTCAAGAAGGGGGACCGGAGGGTGTGCTCCAACTATAGAGGGATCACACTCCTCAGCCTCCCTGGTAAGGTCTATTCCAGGGTACTCGGAAGGAGAATCCGACCGATAGTCGAACCTCAGATTCAGGAGGAGCAGAGTGGTTTTCGTCCTGGTCGTGGAACACTGGACCAGCTCTATACTCTCCATCGGGTGCTCGAGGGTTCATGGGAGTTTGCCCAACCAGTCCACATGTGCTTTGTGGATCTGGAGAAGGCTTTCGACCGTGTCCCACGGTGTGCCCTTTTGGGGGTGCTGCGGGAGTACGGGGTCCGGGGCCCTTTGCTCAGGGCTGTCCGGTCCCTGTATGACCGGGAGCAGGAGCTGTGGAGCTGTGTTCGCATTGCCGGCAGTAAGTCAGATCTGTTCCCAGTGCGTGTTGGACTCCGCCAGGGCTGCCCTTTGTCACCAGTTCTGTTCATTGTTTTTATGGACAGAATTTCTAGGCGCAGTCAGGGGCGGAGGGGGTCCGGTTTGGAGAGCACAGGATCTCATCTCTGCTATTTGCAGATGATGTTGTCCTGATGGCTCCATCAAACCTGGACCTGCAACATGCACTGGGACGGTTTGCAGCCGAGTGTGAAGCAGCTGGGATGAGAATCAGCACCTCCAAATCTGAGGCCATGGTTCTCGACCGGAAAAAGGTGGCTTGCCCTCTCCAGGTGGGTGGGGAGTCCTTGCCCCAAGTGGAAGGAGTTTAAGTATCTCGGGATCTTGTTCACCGAGTGAGGGAAGGATGGAGCGTGAGATTGACAGGCAGATCGGTGCAGCGTCTGCAGTGATGCAGTCGCTGCATCGGACCGTTGTGGTGAAGAAGGAGCTGAGTCGAAAGACAAAGCTCTCGATTTACCGGTCAATCTACGTTCCTGCCCTCACCTATGGTCATGAGCTTTGGGTAGTGACCGAAAGGACAAGATCGCGGATACAAGCGGTCGAAATGAGTTTCCTCCGCAGGGTGGCTGGGCGCCTCCTTAGAGATAGGGTGAGGAGCTCAGTCACACGGGAGGAGCTCGGAGTAGAGCCGCTGCTCCTCCACGTTGAGAGGAGCCAGCTGAGGTGGCTCGGGCATCTGTTCCGGATGCCTCCTGGACGCCTCCCTAGGGAGGTGTTTCGGGCATGTCCCACCGGGAGGAGGCCCCGGGGAAGACCCAGGACACGCTGGAGGGACTATGTCTCTCGGCTGGCCTGGGAACGCCTCGGGATCCCCCCGGAGGAGTTGGAGGAAGTGTCTGGGGAAAAGGAAGTCTGGGAGTCCCTGCATAGACTGCTGCCCCCGCGACCCGGCCCCGGATAAAGCGGAAGAAGATGGATGGATGGATGGATGAAATCATTTTTTCACTATAGCTTCAGAAACTTGTGCCATTATTCAGCTGCAAACCCATGATTGTTGTCAGTTGGAGGGCCTTGCTGGTTTGTGGAGCCTTTCTTTCTTTAAAAAAACAGTAAATCTTCCATAGACTTTTATAAGCAAGGCAGGTTTATTTGTAGAACACAATTCGTAACTAAGGCAATTCAAACAGGAAACACATGATTAAAATTACAAAGACATGACAAAAAGGTATAGTATAAGTTTATTTTTTATCTTATTTTGTTCACCAATTTTTTATTTATGCCTTATTATTACAATTTTTCTTTATATTTTGCTAATATATTGTGTTTCATGTTGCACCTTATCACCGAAGAATGTTCCTAGTTTGTGAATCTTGTTCTTATTCACTGACAATGGCAATAAACCTTTTTCTCAATTTGATTCTGAAATCACACAACTTTTCAAGACATACAGGAGAAGCGTACAAATAAAATTTAAGTCAAATGCACAGCTAAAACAAAAATGTTTTTAGCTTAGATTTGAACATTGTCATAAGCTTTTGCCCTCCACCTGAGATCATGGCATCATCAAATTCTAGGACGTGAACACAACCTATTGGCCCTCATTATTCTCGGAAGTACTTTTAAATGCAGGTTTTGTGGCCCTCCGCTTCGTTAATATGAAAACATTTGGACCACCCTGATCTAAAGTATCACTGAACACATACAGATGTACGTAAACATGTATGAAAACAGTTTTATTTTTACTTCAGATTAACAGTGCTGAGCGGTTCGGCCGTTGAATCTGCAAAAGTCGGCATGTTTTTCTGTGTTTTTTTATACAGGTAAAGTAAGGTGCATTTGCCCTCTGCATTTGATTGTTTGGTTTCATTATACATTCTAAGTACTTTTATCTCATCTGAATCATCTGCTAGAGTGCACAAATTACACATCAGTTTGTATACCACTGAAAAATCATTTCACTTTAAAAATGAAACAAATCTAGTTACGATTCTCATTTTGAATTCAAATCATGTTGCCTTTTTCAGCGCTGGAGCAATTTCCATAGATTTCCTTTATGCCCCTTTTACGCCCACATGTTGACGGAATAAATCCTTTTTATGCACCGACAAGTTTGAGTGCAATCTGGAGAGGTCTAAATTGAAAAGAGAAGATTCCCAGATGGTGGATGTATTGTACGAGATGCAGAGTTGTGTGGGCATTATCAGGATGCATGTCAGGTAGCGGCGAAGGAGATGTTTTCAGCCCGGTGTGAGGACGGAGCAGGCTCGCTGTAAACCCGCTGCATACTGCATCACCAGCTTTTCCACCGCAGGAGTTCATTTCATAGATGACTTGTTTTATGTTATCATGGAAAGATGGGGCCTGGCGCACGGCGAAGAGATTATTGCAGGTTTGGAATGACGCAGAACAGTTAAGTATGCGAGATTGAAAAATTTCAACAAAGCAGAAGTTACGTGTGTGTGTTTGTTTGTTTTTACAGTGGTGTGATGATGGCAAATAAAAAACCTGCTCGTAATGGTGTTTGCATCATTCACGTTCAGTCTTTGTGTAACTGTTTTAAAATACATTCATTTTAAATTTTATGGTCCGAAATTTGGAGTTTACAATAGACTTGCTCCTATTTTCTTTATTCACATTTGTCAAATTGTCCACTCTGGCCAGCAGGAGGTGTCAGTCCAAGTTTTCAACAGAAACATAGTGAAAGACCCTTGTTTGTCAATAGCAGGTAACTCAAAATGGAATAGCAGGTTTTTTTTTTTTAAGCCTGGTGTCCACTGCACATTTTTGTATTTCGTTTTTTTATGATTTTGGTCACACTACTAAAAATGTAAGACAGCTCACTTGTACTCTGTGTCATTCACGCAATATCATCATCTCTATGCAATTATAGCTAAGATTTTAGTAACAATTGTGCTTATTTTTCCCCAGTTTGACCATTTGGTTTATAATGTGACTTCCTGGTTGGACATGAGCAGCAGATTTGAATAGTTATGATTTGACAAACAAAAATAAATGTTAAATGATTGTTTATTAACCTGCCGGAAAGTCGTGTCAGTTATGTGTAAATTCTCCCTGCATTTTTGAAATGTCGCTTAGTGATGTCATATACAAAAGGATTCCTTTTTAGAACTTCCTTTCTGTAATTTTCTACTTTTTTTAAATGTTTTTTTTTTAATTTTGCGAAACTATGGTAAATATTTACAACAGGAACTATTCCACCAAACTAAACTGTAATCATATAGTCAAATGCACTTAAAGCCAGTTTGATTTGTGGTCATTCTGCGGTACTGCACTTCCAGGCCCAGGAAGGACTTTCCCATAAAGCCCCACTGGGTCCAGGCCATTGAAACCAATATGACTCCATCTAACATTCATTTCCCAGATCTTATTATACTTCTATGATAGCTTCATGGTCTAAATGTTGGTAAATGAAAGAAACACGCAGAGATATGGTCTCTTTTACAGCTGAGCTCTTCTGCTGTGCACTTGTGTTTACAGTTGACGCTGTGGCCGCAGTGAGATGAGGTCGGCCTTTACGACCAAAATATCAAACACTGCCGGATATAAGTTGCAGCCCGTCTTTGATTGCAAGGATCTGGCTCACTGTAAGTTAAACAGATGTTTTTGAGCTACAACATAAGATTCCCTTCATCACATATGGCCTGGCACCTGGCTTAAGTCATTATTGTAGCGAGATAAAAATGGCATCCTAATATTAAAAGTATGTTTGTTTCATTGTATTGAAAATCTGTGTTCTCCTAAAGAATAAATAATTATAAATACAAATATAGTTTTTTAATATTTGAAAATTATGCCCATTTTTTTAAACAAATTTAATGATATTGACTTTTGTAAAATAATGTAGTGAAAAAGCATATAGTTGAGAATCTAAACAACAAACACACTTTCTACTTTTGAAATGTTGTATTTTGTAGATTGAGTGTCAAATTTCTGCAATATTTCCACATTAATCCAATCCAAACCTCTATTTCCGTCCAAATACATCACCCTTACGTAGTCACCCTGGATCTGCTCTTCCTCATCCCGTCCTTCATACACTCTTACATTACGTAACATTCAGTGACTCTATGGGATTTCCTGAGAAGATTTTGCATGTTTTTCCCTCCAGCATGCGAGGCAGTACTATGTGTTTGTGTGGGTTGTTTAACAGGCCGGGCCAGCTGTTAGTGCCATCACAGAGCAAAGGTCACATGACGTAATGAGAGCAGCGGAGAGCAGGATAAAGAGAGGGATTAGAGGAGAGGAAGGACACAAGAGGAGGGGAGGAGGGACACGAGAAGAGGGGAGGAGAGGTGGAGGGACATGAGAAGAGGGGAGGAGAGGACATGAGTGGCGGAGAGGAGGGGACACGAGGTGGTCAGGAGGGACATGAGAGAAGGAGGGACACGAGAAGAGAAGGGGACATGAGAGGAGGAGGGACATGAGCGGAGGAGAGGAGAGACACGAGAGGAGGAGAGGAGGGACGGAGACATGAGCGGAGGAGAGAGGAGAGACACAGAGACACGAGAGGAGGAGAGGAGGGACATGAGCGGAGGAGAGGAGAGACACGAGAGGAGGAGAGGAGGGACATGAGCGGAGGAGAGGAGAGACACGAGAGGAGGAGGACATGAGAGGAGGAGAGGAGAGACACGAGAGGAGGGGAGGAGAGGACACTTCTATTTGTGTCAGTCTGAATGACAAAATAAAGTAAATGTAACAGAAGCCACCAAATAAAACATCTTTGGATGCTGTTCACTTCTCCTGGTTTGACACCAAAATAATGTAGATTTGGTCCCTTTCTAGTCTTGGTTTAGTCCCAGTTTAGTCCCATTTTTGGTGTGGCTTCCCTCTGGCTCCACAACTGCATTACACATTTATATGGACCATGGTTTATGCTATTCCCGCGTCTCGTCACTGGAGTCTGGAACCTGGCCTAGTTGTCACACTCGCTCACGATTCAGCTCCTGGTGCATTTCAAAGACGGTCCGGTCCTTGGAGAGCTGGAGCCTGGAGGAGAAGAGTCATCCACTCCCTCCTCAATGTTTTTTTATTTTCACTCCCTCATTCGCTTCACACTTCTGGCTGTCGGTTCTGCTCCTTTCCCATGAATATCGGGGTTCAGGAAAAGGAACATGTATTCTACTGTAAGCCTCCTGTTGTGGGGCAATGGGATATGAGTGAATTCAGGAAAATGAAGCTTGGTTGTCAAAGCAAAGAGGAAAAGAATATCATGGCATTAAAATGTGATGTAATTTACCTGTTAATCTCTTCAAGTATTACACAAAGTAAATGGACCGTAAGATTAAAAGGTAATGTACCTGAATTTTACTGTCATCAAAATATTAACAGAATTAACTTAACTCGCTCAATTAATAGATTAAGTTAGTTCCCCAATACACAATATTATTGTGGATTTTATTTTATTATACCAATAAACATTTGCAGTTTGCTTCTGAAACTATATATAAAAAATAATAATTTGGATAAAGACCACTGACACTAGTATTATCTCAGAAACGTAGATGTCTAAAACAGTTTCCGATAAAGATATTTTGACATCGGGCTACAATGTTTTTCACTGTGATCGTCCCCCCCAAGAAAAAGGTACAGTAACAATCTACATTAAAAGCGGGTAACATGTTACTCCTCTAACTTCGGTGTCCATACCCAGACAATTAGAATTTTTAGGCTTCATATTTGACTTTAACTTGAGTCAGTCGCTCACGATCTTGGGCTGTTATCGCTCACTCTCGGCCTGTTATGAAGCTCTGACCTCAGTCTTTAATCAGCTTGTCGAGGCAAACTCTAATGAGTTTAAATTAGTGGGAGATCTTCATCAGAAGCCTTCAAATCTATTTGATACCCTTTAAACCTGACCCAATTAATTGACAGCCGTATACTTGGCCAAACATTAAATGTCCCTCCAGGTCATCTTTGATTGGTCTAATCTTGACCAATAATCCTCATAAGTACACAAGCACTGGTGTTTTCACAGATGATCATTGTGCTCAAAGTGCCATCGGCACAGTCACAAATGCTAAATGGCAGAAACCGGAAGCCGAAATTTTGATCAACTGTGACCTGAAGCACTTAAATGAGCCGGCATTCTTCCATGACCTCTCTCCCTGTAAGTGGAGCCGGATTTCTCTAATCGAAGACGTACTGTATTTCTAAAATTTTGTGTCGTTACCAAAATTCTTGAAAAGATTGTCAGCATCCAGTTGAAAAACATTTTAGATCCTAAGGATTAGGGCAGCAGCTATTGATTATTTTAAGACTAGGACTACCAGGATTATAGAACTACTAGAACTCCCAAGGCCGTCAATTTGCTGTAAACAAAATAATGATTCTTCTAACGCGCTAAAAATTGGTCTATAAGCCTCTGTAATGAATATTAGCACTTTGCAGAGTGCCTAAATTGACCAGCATCAGCGGAGGAAGGAGGAAGAGGAGGAGGAAGAGGGTTGTTTGCGATAGCGAAGCCGCTGTTACAGAGAATATACGCATATTCATTCATTGATCTGGACCCATCTTCTTAAAAAACACCAGCCAAATACTATAATAACACAGGATTCGTAAATATCTTGAATATTGTCAGCGTTGCCAAGAATATGCTCACGTGCTCACGTTACCGGGGCAGCTGAAGCAACAGGCGCTTAGTTTATTGATCTCAGCCTAAAATGCCATAACTATATAATAAAGTTCACCATAAACACCTTGAACATTTACATCAGACCTACTGCCAGTGAGATTTTACCGGCTTCTTTTTGCGGGGGCTTGTTCTTCATCCTCCGAATCGCTTCCTGGTTCGGCTGAGCTGCCCAAAACCCACGAGTCCTCGTCTGACTCGCCTTAACCACCCAAACAAACCTCATCAGTGTTTTGAAGCATTGCCAGGGCCTTTTGTACAGATAATCGCTTCAAATCAATTTCACCTTTAGCTTTGCTGTGAGAGACACTAAAGGTGATGCAACGCTTGCGCTGCACTGTGATCAGCGGCGAAAAATTATAATGTAATTAATAGAGCCGTCAAATTGATGGGTGTGGGAGTTAAAGGAAGAATTGCTCAGAACTCGTTTTAACGTTTTTATTTCAGTTGAATCGGGGAATATGGGGATGATATAAGTCAAGAGCCCATGAATCTGAAAGAGAAACGTAACCAGAGGAATTTGACATACAATTCTGAATACGATTCTGAAAACCGTCAAATTTCCATAAACCATTTAAAAGCATATTAAATCATGTTATAAATAAACGCTATAGTTCATAGTAATAAACAAAATAACAAATATGAGCTTCTGCTTAAAATAGGGATAGAGAGAGGGAGCGAGAGAGAGGGCGAGAAAGAGAGGGAAAGAGAGGGAGACAGAGGGGGCGAGAGAGAGGCGCGAGAAAGAGAGGGAAAGAGAGGGAGACAGAGGGGGCGAGAGAGGGCGAGAGAGGGGAGGAGAGGGGAGAGAGAGGGGCGAGAGAGGGGGCGGAGAGTGGGGCGAGAGAGGGGCGAGAGAGGGGGAGGGGGCGAGAGAGGGCGAGAGAGGGTGCGAGGTGAGTGGGGCGAGAGAGCGAAGAGAGAGGGGGCGACGAGAGGTGAGAGGGGGGCAGTCCCGCAGAGGGTGCGATGAGAGTTGGGGAGCGAGGAGGCGCGAGAGATCGCGCGAGAGAGGGGAAGAGAGGCGGAGAGGAGAGAGAGAGAGAGGGGGGAAGAGAGGGGCGACGGAGGAGAGAGAGAGGGGAGAGAGGCGAGAGAGGGGCAGAAGAGGAGAGAGAGAGGGGGCGGAGAGGGCGACGAGATGGGGCGACGAGACCGATATTATTTTAATATGCTCGGTCTACCGGCGCAGGGGCGCCGATTAGATGGCGACGTAGTGAGGGGATGCCCCGAGAGAGGCGGCGAGTGGGGGGGTGAGATAGAGGGCGAGAGGTGGGGACGAAAGAGAAGTGGCGTACGCAAATGACGGCGGTTGTCTCCCAAGGATGGAGATGGGGGCAACGAAGGGGCGACGGGGGGTGGTGAGAGAGGGCGACCGAGGAGTGCGACATAGAGAAAAGGAGCTCCGAGAGGAGGGGGTATAGGGAGAGGGGCAGATAGAAATGGTGGGCGAGAGAGGCGAGAGAAGGGGCGAAGAGTGGGCGAGAGGGAAAGAGGGGCGAGAGGGGGGTGAGAGAGGGGCGAGAGGGCGAGAAGAGGCGAGAGAGGGGAGAAGAGAGAGGGGCGAGAAGAGAGGGTGAGAAGAGGCGAGAGAAAGGGGGCAGAGGGCGGAGCGAGAGAGAGAGAGAGGGGGAGAGCGGCGAGGCGAGGAGAGGGGCGAGAGAGGGGCGAGAGGGCGAGAGAGGGGCGAGAGAGGGGCGAGGCGGGAGAGGCGGAGAAGGAGGGGCGAGAGGGGGCAGAGGGGGGAGAGGGGGCGAGAGGGGGCGAGAGGGGCGAGAGGGGCGAGAGGGCGGGAGGGAGAGGAGAGGGAGAGAGAAGGGCGAGAGAGGGGGCGAGAGAGGGCGAGAGAGAGAGGGAGAGAGGGGGCGAGAGAGGGGCGAGAGAGGGGCGAGGGAGGGGGCGAGAGAGAGGGGAGAGAGGGGGCGAGAGAGAGGGGCGAGAGAGGGGGCGAAGAAGAGGGGCGAGGGGGAGAGAGGGGCGAGAGAGGGGAGAGAGGGGGCGAGAGAGGGGGTGAGAGAGGGGAGAGAGGGGGGTGAGAGAGGGGGGCGAGAGAGGGGGGAGAGAGGGGGGGAGAGAGGGGAGGGTTAGTCAGAGTTAGATGTTAGAGTTTGTGCTGTAAATCGTTTCATGTTTTTTTGCCTTTGTTCGTTTCGGCGACAGCAATGACGCTGCCCCCAAAACAGCCTTAGCTGCAGCCCAGAGAACGGCGGAGGAAACTTAGACTGAACAGGTCTAAACCAGGACTGAACCAGGACTGAACCAGGACGAACCAGGACTGAAACCAGGTCTAAACCAGACTGAACCAGAACTGAACCAGACTGTGAACCAGGACTAAACCAGGCTAAACCAGGGCTAAAACCCAGGAACTAAACCAGGACTAAACAGGGCTAAACCAGAACTAAAAACCAGGACTAAAACAAGCGACTAAACAAGACTAAACCAGGACTAAACAAGGACTAAACCAGGACTTAAACCAGAATCTACACCAGGCTAAACCAGGCTAAACCAGGAATAAAACCAGAGCTAAACAAGGACAAACCAGGACTAAACAAAGACTAAACCAGGACTAAATCAGGGCTAAACCAGAACTAAACACAGGACTAAACAAGGACTAACCAGGACTAAACCAGGACTAAACCAGAATTAACCAGCTAAACCAGGCTAAACCAGGACTAAACCAGACTAAACCAGGCTAAACCAGGGCTAAACCAGGCTAAACCAGGTCTAAACCAGGACTAAACCAGACTAAACCAAGACCAAACCAGGACTAAACCAGAACTAAACCAACTAAACCAGGACTAAACCAGGACTAAACCAGGGCTAAACCAGAACTAAACCAGGTCCGAACCGGGTCTAAACCAGGACTAAACCAGGACTAACAGAATGACCAGGACACAGTAGTTTAGTTGTAGTTTATATTTATTATATCCCATGTACAGTGTAATAGAAAAGTATTTTGTTTTTGTAAAAATCAAACTGGACCTTGACCTAAACCTGGACCTGGACCTGGACCTGGAGCTAAGCCCGGACCTCGGTCTGGACTGGGCTCGGACCTGGACCCAGACTCGTCCGCGTCCCACAGCAGCGACACAAAGCTCCGAACTTCAAACTCAAAGTCTGAGCGGTGAAGCGCTCACGTGACGGGGATCCACTACTTCAGCTGATTTACACAGGTTTTACTCTGACAGCGCCACCTGCAGACCGACTTCTTCAGCACAGTATCAGGCGTGAGAGAGTCAAAAGGCCCCTTCGTCCCGGTTTATCGTCCCCAAACGCGGATAAAAACAATCAAACGGGTCTGAAAAAGAACCCGTTGGTGCTCGATCATCCGCGTTCGATAAAGGCTCTCGTTAGAATACATTTTGAACCAAATGAAGCTTTTTTTAACATTCAGATTTGATGACGTTCTTTGTGTTTTAGAGTCTGTTTTTCCAGAGATTGAACTAAACACGACTACGACGAAACGTCACAGTCGACCAGTCGCCGTTGACGCTCGCTTACACCTTGTGACATCATCAGGTGGTTCTCAAAAGTCGCCAGGCGTCTTTTCGGGCTCAAATTCTACTTCCAGCAGCTGTCGTTTTATGCCTCGTTTGAATTGCTCCGAGTCTAATTTAAGACGACGTTATTTCACGGAGTTCTTTAAACGAGAACGCAGTGAAATTTCCGAGTTGGAACGTGGGAGAAACCGCCTCAGAACGTCACAAAATATGAACGATCTAAGTGTTTTAGGCAAAGTGAAAGCCTCAAGGCACATGTGAGCGTCCTCCAGGGGGCGCTGTGACATCGGAGCTGCTTTAAACACTGGATCTTACTGCGCATCATGACACATTTTAGGATTTATTGGACAAATACAAACCACAGTTTTTCATGTTATCTAAAGAAATATTTGATTTATTATAATTTTGTGAAGCTCAAAATTCTATGTTTGTAAAAGAAAAGCAATTTGAAAGGGTCTGTTGAAGCAGGAAACCGGACTTTAAAAGTAAGATTGTAAATTAGTTTGGAAAATCCGTTGCTTTAATTTGAAAGTTAAAAAATGTGATAAATACACAGATAAAAGCTCTGCGTCAGCTTTGAACCTGTGAAACGCGAAGTGGCGGCTTTTATTTTGAAGGCGGTGGGACGCGGGCCGACAGGAAGTGGACGTTATCGCTTTGGCTCATTTAAATATCCACAGAATCCCCCGAAAAACGCCCGGGGTTTGTCCAAAAGGCTAAAATCTGATCTCCATGAAAGTGTTTTTTTGTTTCTTACAGAACGGTCCAACAGTGCAGAAATACAAACACGAAATATGAGAAAATAAAAGCGTTTGGAGGCTCACACTTTGAAATCAGCACCGCTTGAAACGTCCGAGCGCTTTAGCTTATGAAACACGAGCGACTGTGGCGTGCGCAGTCGCTCGCCGCGAGAGTCAATGGTCAAACGTGACGGAGTATTTGTACGGAAGCGTGTGGTGGAAGCTTTTATTTTGAAGGGTTGACTTCCCTTTGCCTCTCCTTCTGCCCAAACAGAGTCAGAGCGTTATTTTCGTTTGGTTTTGGCTCCACAAACGTGTCGTAAAGTCCTTTCACTGACACAATCACGGCCTTAAGTTCAGCTGTGCACGTGACTGACAGGGTCTAATCTGCCCTCTGACCTTTAAAGGACAGTTTCTAAGGAATATTTATGTTTTTATCAGTTTTTGTGGTTTTAATGTGTCTTTTCCTGTTGTGAAATGTGCTCCATCTTCATGTTTGTTTCATGTGGACAGAACCGGTGACTGCAGAGACTTGAACCATGAATCTGACCTGTGACCTCTGACCTCTGACCCCTGACACAGAGAGTTCTACTGAGACTGTTGTGAACCTGAAAACGGGACTTTAAAAAGACGTGGAAGGTTTATGTGCAGAATCCTCAGAGGAAACAACAGTCGCTCAAAGTGTGAACCCCAAACTTCAGTCCTGTTCTGCGGTGTCCAGTGGCGCCCCCTGCAGGACGAGTCTCTGGCGCCCTCGTGTGGGCGGGCGCTGGCACTTCCACTCAGTGCGCGGCGGCCGCTCTGTTCCTGTGTTTGCCTCTCCTCGGCCGGCTCGAGTCGCGTCCGCCCTGCTCCGGACTGCTCCTGGTCCGGCCCCGGTCCTGGTCCTGGCCTGGTCCCGCTGGCGCCCCCTCCTGGACGCAGTCGTTGGGCCTCGCGGATGGTTTGAAGCCCGGCAGACAGTCGCAGCGGTACGAGCCGACCGTGTTCACGCAGTTGGAGTTTCTACACAGAGACATGCGACGGTTCAACTCCGAGCACTCGTCCACGTCTGAGGAACAAGAGCAGGACATTAGACCGGTTTAGACCGCTTCAGACCGGTTTAGACCGCTTCAGACCGGTTTAGACCGGTTTAGACCAGTTTAGACCAGTTTAGACCAGTTTAGACCGCTTCAGACCGGTTTAGACCGCTTCAGACCGGTTTAGACCGGTTTAGACCAGTTTAGACCAGTTTAGACCAGTTTAGACCGCTTCAGACCGGTTTAAACCGCTTCAGACCGGTTTAACCAGTGTAGACGGTTTAGACCAGTTTAGACCCGTAGAACTGTAGACCTGTAGTCCGGGTTTAGTCCGTGTGAAATTCCGTTTCAATTCGACCTTCGTCCTCATTGAGTTCTAGTTCTAGATCCTGTTTCAGTCCTGGTCCTGGTCAGGTCCTGGTCAGGTCTGTCCTGGTCCTGGTCCTGGGTCCGGTCCTGGTCCTGGTCCTGGTCCTGGTCCTGGGTCCGGTCTGGTCCTGGTCCTGGTCCTGGTCCTGGTCAGGTCTGCCTGGTCCGGTCCTGGTCCTGGTCCTGGTCCGGTCCTGGTCCTGGTCCTGGTCGGTCCTGGGTCTGGTCAGGTCCGGTCCTGGTCTGGTCAGTCCCTGGTCCTGGTCTGGTCAGGTCCTGGTCCTGGTCAGGTCCTGGTCCTGGTCCGGTCCGGTCCTGGTCCTGGTCAGGTCCTGGTCCTGGTCCTGGTCAGGTCCTGGTCGGTCCTGGTCCTGGCCTGGTCAGGTCCTGGTCCTGGCAGGTCCTGGTCCAGGTCCTGGTCCTGGTCGGTCCTGGTCCTGTCCTGTCCTGTCAGGTCCTGGTCCTGGTCCGGTCCCGTCTGGTCAGGTCTGGTCCTGGTCAGGTCTGGTCCGGTCCTGGTCAGGTCCTGGTCAGGTCCTGGTCCTGGTCGGTCCTGGTCCTGGTCCTGGTCCTGGTCAGGTCTGGTCCTGGTCTCCGGTCCTGGTCCTGGTCAGGTCCTGGTCCTGGTCAGGTCCCGGTCCCGGTTCCCGGTCCTGGTCCGTCCTGGTCCTGGTCCTGGTCAGGTCCTGGTCCGGTCCGGTCCTGGTCCTTGGTCAGGTCCCGTCCGGTCCCGGTCCTGGTCCTGGTCTGGTCAGAATCAGAATCAGAATCAGAATCAGAAAGTCCGGTCCTGGTCCTGGGTCAGGTCCTGGTCCGGTCCTGGTCCTGGTCAGGTCCTGGTCCTGGTCAGGTCCTGGTCCTGGTCCTGGTCAGGTCTGGTCCTGTCAGTTCCTGGTCGGCCTGGTCCTGGTCCAGGTCCTGGTCCTGGTCCGGTCCTGGTCCAGGTGCTGGTCCGTCCGGTCCTGTCCTGTCCTGGTCTGGTCCGGTCCGGTCCTGGTCGGTCCTGGTCCTGGTCCAGTTCTCGTACCGACACAGGCCATGCGCGCTCATGTCGAGGCTGAATCCGTCGAAACAGTCGCAGGTGAATCCTTCCTGAACTCGAACGCAGCGTCCGTTTTCACAACCGTTTAAAACTCCACATTCCTCAGACTGAAGACCCTCGAACGCATCAGAGGAAGCTGAGAAACACAGACACACAACAGGTCATGAACACACCGCCTGAGTGGGTACTTTACCAATGCAACAGCAGGGGGCGGCAGAGGGAAGGGAAAAGTAACTGTAGCAGAAGCAGTCAGTGACCAGTGTGAGCCTCAGTTATGACAGCATCTGGATACTATGTGGGCCCTGAGGGCCACTCCTGAGGGCCACTCCTGAGGGCCACTCCTGAGGGCCGCTCCTGAGGGCCGCTCCTGAGGGCCACTCCTGAGGGCCGCTCCTGAGGGCCACTCTGAGGGCCTCAAAGGAGTAAAGCTTTAATTAGAGGAGTCTTTAATGCTTCGTTCCATCACAAACACAGGTTAAAAGGGAGGAGGACCCCTCAGAGAGGAGGAAGGACCTCAGAGAGAGGAAGAACCCTCAGAGAGGAGAGGACCCTCAGAGAGGAGGAGGACCCCTCAGAGAGAGGAAGAACCCTCAGAGAGGAGGAGGACCCTCAGAGAGGAGGAAGGACCCCTCAGAGAGGAGGAAGAACCCCTCAGAGAGGAGGAAGGACCCCTCAGTGATGAGGAGGACCCTCAGAGAGGAGGAAGGACCCCTCAGAGAAGAGGAAGGACCCCTCAGTGATGAGGAGGACCCTCAGAGAGGAGGAAGGACCCCTCAGAGAGGAGGAAGGACCCCTCAGTGAGGAGGAAGAACCCCTCAGAGAGGAGGAAGAACCCTCAGAAGAGAGGAAGGACCCCTCAGTGATGAGGAGGACCCTCAGAGAGGAGGAAGGACCCCTCAGTGAGGAGGAGGACCCTCAGAGAGGAGGAAGGACCCTCAGAGAGGAGGAAGGACCCTCAGAAGGAGGAAGGACCCCTCAGAGAGGAGGAAGGACCCTCAGAGAGGAGGAGGAGAGAGGGGTTTGCGCTCGTCTGTCACTCACGCTGCTCGTAGTCGTAGTAAACCGAGGCTTGTTCTGGGAGTTCGTACGTCAAAACCGGAGCCGCCACCAGAGCGTCACGACCGTACGCTCTGCGCGCCGTCTGCCCCGGGACCAGCGCCAAACGGCAGGTTACACATCTGAGCGTAGTCCTCTGGAACCAGAACATGGGTGAGAACCGGGTCAGGAGCAGAGGAGCAGAGGAAGCAGAGAGGAGCAGAGAGGAGCAGAGAGGAGCAGAGAGGAGCAGAGAGGAGCAGAGGAGCAGAGAGGAGCAGAGAGGAGCAGAGGAGCAGAGAGGAGCAGAGGAGCAGAGAGGAGCAGAGAGGAGCAGAGAGGAGCAGAGGAGCAGAGAGGAGCAGAGAGGAGCAGAGAGGAGCAGAGGAGAAGAGGAGCAGAGGAGCAGAGGAGCAGAGGAGCAGAGAGCAGAGGAGCAGAGAGGAGCAGAGGAGCAGAGGAGCAGAGAGGAGCAGAGGAGCAGAGGAGCAGAGAGGAGCAGAGAGGAGCAGAGGAGCAGAGAGGGAGCAGAGAGGAGCAGATGAGAAGAGGAGCAGAGAGGAGCAGAGGAGCAGAGAGCAGGCTGACCTGACTGAGTGGACGGACACAGGGCACAGTCCCTGCCCCAGCCCTCTCCGTACAGGCAGCAGCACTCGGTGTAGGTGGTTCTTCCTCTCGGGGCCGAGGGGCTGAGTGCAGGTCAGGCTTTGTGTGACCACCTGCCAACACACGCCCTGGAAGTCCGTCTGCTCCTGCGACTGCGCATCTGCAAACAAGTACTTTACAGTACTGAAGTATGTGTCTGCAGTAGTCGCAGTACCTGAAGTATTGTGTCTGCAGTAGTCGCAGTACCTGAAGTATGTGTCTGCAGTAGTCGCAGTACCTGAGTATGTGTCTGAGTAGCCGCAGTACCTGAAGTATGTGTCTGCAGTAGTCGCAGTACCTGAGAGTATGTGTCTGCAGTAGCCGCAGTACCTGAAGTATGTGTCTGCAGTAGTCGCAGTACCTGAAGTATGTGGTCTGCAGTAGTCGCGTACCTGAAGTATGAGTCTGCACTAGTCGCAGTACCTGAAGTATGTGCTGCAGTAAAGTCCGCAGTACCTGAGTATGGTTCCTGCAAGTAGTCCGCAGTACCTGAAGTATGTGTCTGCAGTAGCCAGCAGTAACCTGAAGTATGTGTCTGCAGTAGTCGCAGTAGTATGTGTCTGCAGTCGCAGTACCTGAAGTATGTGTCTGCAGTAGTCGCAGTACCTGAAGTAGTATCTGCAGTAGTCGAATGTACATAAGTCCTACTGAAGTGTCTGCATAGTCGTACTGAAGCAGTGCTACGATATGTGTCAGTACGCGTCCGAAGTATGATGTGCCTAGTCGCGACTGAAGTATGTTATCGTGTCGAGTACTGAAGTATGCCTAGTGATCGAAGTATGTGTCTAGCAGTAGTCGCATCTGGGCTGTAAGCCGTCTGAAGTTATGTGTTCTGCCAGTAGTCGCAGTACCTGAAGTTTGTTCTGCAGTAGCTGCAGTACCTGAAGTTGTGTTGCAGTAGTCGCAGACCTGAATATGTTGTCTGCTGATCAGGTATGGTCTCACGTCAGTACCTGAAGTATGGTGTTGCAGTAGTCGCAGTTACCTGAGTATGTGTCTGCGTAGTCGCAGTACCTGAAGTATGTGTCTGCACGATGTCGCGTACCAGTATGGCTGAAGTAGCGGACTGTAGTTCAGTGCCAGTACTGAAGTAGTCAGCCAAGTCAGCCTGAAGTATGTGTTGCAGTAGCGCAGTAACCTGAAGTATGTGATCGCAGTACGCCGCAGTACACTGAAGTATGTGCTGCAGTAGTCCGAGTACCTGAAGTATTGTCTGCAGTAGTCGCAGTACCTGAAGTATGTTGTCTGCAAGTAGTCGCAGTACTGAAGTATTGTCTCTAAGTACCGCAGTACCTGAAAAAGTATGTGTCTGCACTAGTCGCAGTACCTTGAAGTATGTGTCTGCAGTAGTCGCAGTACCTGAAGTATGTCCGTACCCCGTGAATATGTCTGAGGCCAACCCTGAAGTAGGCCGAGTAGCCGGACCTGAAGTATGTGGTGCGTAGTCGCAGTACCTGAGTTGTGCGGACAGTTGAAGTTGGTCTAGTAGTCGCAGACCTAGTAGCCGCAGTAGTACGTAAATATGTGTCTGCAGTAGTCGCAGTACTGAAGTATGTGTCTGCAGTACGCAGTACCTGAAGATCATGTGTCGGTGCAGTAGTCGAGTACCTGAAGTATGTGTCTGCAGTAGCGGCCAGTAACCTGAAGTATGTGTCTGCAGTAGCGCAGTACTGAAAGTTTTGGGCTGCAAGTAGCCGCAAGTACCTGAAGTCATTGGCTGCGTAGTCGCAGTACCTGAAAGTATTGTGTCTGCAGTAGTCGCAGTACCTGAAGTATGTGTCTGAGTAGTCGTCAGTACCTGAAGTATGTGTCTGCAGTAGTCGAAGTACCTGAAAGTATGTGTCTGCACTAAGTCGGCGTACCTGAAGTATTGGTCTGCAGTAGTCGCATACTTGAAGTATGTGTCTGCAGTAGTCGGCAGTACCTGAAGTATGTGTCTGCAGTAGTCGCAGTACCTGAAGTAATGTGTCTGCATAGCCGCAGAACCTGAAGTAATGTGGCCTGCAGTAGTCGCAGTACCTGAGTATGTGTCTGCAGTAGTCGCAGTACCTGAAGTATGTTGTCTGGCAGTAGTCGCAGTACCTGAAATATGTGTCTGCAGAAGTCGGCAGTACCTGAAGTATTGTCCTGCACTAGTCGGCAGTACCTGAGTACTGTGTCTGCAGTAGTTCGCAGTACTGAAGTAAGTTCGCACTAGTCGCAAGTACCTGAAGTTAATGCTGTCTGCAGTAAGTCGCAGTACCTAAGTAGTGTCTGCAGAGCCGCAGTACCTGAAGTAATGTGTCTGCAGTAGTCGCAGTACCTGAAGTATGTGTCTGCCAGTAGCCGCAGTACCTGAAGTAATGTGTCTGCGTAGCCCGCAGTACTGAAGTATGTGTCTGCAGTAGCCGCAGTCCTGAAGTAGGTCTTGCAGTAGCCGCAGTACTGAAAGTATGTCTGCAGTAGTACGCAGTACCCTGAAGTATGTGGTCTGCAGTAGTCGCAGTACCTGAAGTATGTGTCCTGCCAGTGCCGCAGTACCTGAAGTATGTGTCTGAGTGTCGCAGTACTGAAGTATGTGTCTGCAGTAGTCGCAGTAACCTGAAAGTATGTGTCTGCAGTAGTCGCAGTACCTGAGTATGTGGCTGCAGGTAGTCGTCAGTACCTGAAGTATGTGTCTGCAGTAGCCGAGTACCTGAAAGTTGTGTCTGCAGTAGTCGAGTACCTGAGTATGTGTCTGCAGTCCGCAGTACCTGAAGTACTGTGGCTGCATAGCCGCAGTACTCCTGAAGTATGTGTCTGCAGTAGTCGCAGTACCTGAAGTATGTGCGGCGTAAGTCGCAGACCTGAATATGTGTCTGTCAGTAGTCAGAGTACTGAAGTCATGTGCGCAAGCTAGTCGCAGTACCTGAAAGTATGTGTCTGCAGTAGTCGCAGACCTGGAAAGTCTTAATGGTCTGGACTAGTCGCAGTACCTGAAGTATGTGTCGCAGTAGTCGGAGTACAGTAATGGTGTCAAGACCGAGTACGTGAAGTATGTGCTGCACTAGTCGCAGTACCTGAAGTATGTGTCCTGCAGTAGTCGCAATGTACCTGAAGTATGTGCTGCACTAGTCCGTACCGAGTACGCTAGTGACAGTACTGATAGTGTCTGCAGTGCCGCATACCTGAAGTATGTGTCTGCATGTCCGCAGTACCTGAAGTCAGTGTCTCGCAGTAGCTCGCAGTACCTGAGTATGTTGTCTGCAGTAGCGCAGTACCTGAAGTATGTGTCTGCAGTAGCCGTATGAGTGATGTACTGAGAAGCGCAGTATGAATATGGTCGTGTCCAGTACCAGTATGCGCAGTAGCACCTAGAGTACTGATAGCCCATACTGATATTGTCTGAGTTCAGTACGGTGTGTCAGTAGTCGAGTACTTGTCTAGTCCATTGAATTGTGGCTCATTAGCGAAGTACGAAGTGTGCTACCGCGAGCTAAGCGCAGTAAGTGAACGAATATTGTGCGCGTCCAGGGCTGAGTAGCCTACCCGAAGTGTCGCAGTAGCCTACCTGAAGGTATGAAGTACGAAATAGTCTGTCAGTACGATGTTAGCTATCGCGTACTGGGTCTGCATTAGTATCCTGAATAATGTCTGGCACTAGCGAGTACTGTTACTGCAGTGCAGCCTGTATTGGTAGCGTACTAGTATGTGCTGCTATGCAGTACGAATGGCCATACGCACGAAGATATGTCCTAGCAAGACGTGAGTAGTGTTCATGCGCTAGTACTGAGTGTGTCGCGCCGAGTACTAAGTATGGTCGAGTACCGTAGCCGAGTATGGCCGTAAGTCTGAGTACCTGAAGTATGTCTGCGGCGCCAGTATGTTCTAATCGGTACGTATTGGCTGCAGTATCGCATACGAGTATGTGGCAGTAGTCGGCTAGATTGGGGCTGTCCGTAGTACCGATCCAGTAGCCGGGGCACTAGTATGTCTGCAGTATCGCTACTGAAGTATGTTCTGCTAGCGAAGTACGATTGCTTGCCGCAAGTACTTAATGTGTCTTAGCACGCATACCTGATTGTCTGCATGTCGCATAAGATCGCGTCTGAGTACCTACCTGAAGTATTAGTTCTGTAGCGGTCTAGTAGTCGCAGTAGCCGAGTACGAAGTTGTGTCTGCAGTAGTCGCAGTACTGAAGTATGTGTGCAGTAGTCGCCGAGGTACTAGTCATGTGGTTGCAGTAGCGCCAACCTGAAGTATGTGTCTGCAGTAAGTCGCAAGTACTGAACGTATGTGTTGCAGTAGCGAAGTACCTGACAGTATTGTCTGCAGTAGCCGCATACCTGAAGTATGTGGCTCAGTAGCCGCAGTAACCTGAATATGTGGTCTGCAAGTAGTCGCAGTACCTGAAGTAATGTGTCTGCAGTACCGCAGACCTGAGTTGTGTCTGCAGTAGCGCAGTACTGGAAGTATGTGTCTCGAGTATCGAGTACTGATTTTCTATGTGATCTGAGTATCAGTACACACGTGTTGCTGCTATGGTCCCACATCAGAGCTGAGGACACAGACACATGAAGGATCCTTCTGAGTTTCCAACACTTGTCCTCCCAGAGCAGAGCGCCTCGTCCACACAGCTCGTCCTAATATCTGAGGAGGAAAAATCGCTCTTTAGTGCCAAACCGGGTCCAGAACCGGGTCCGAACCGGGTCCGAACCGGGTCCAAACCGGTCTTAACCGGGTCTGAACCGACGGTCCAAACCAGGTCCAAACCGGGTCCGAACCCATGACTAAGCCAGGACACAACAGGTCTAATCAGGAGACTACAGCCAGGACTAAACAAGGTCTAAACCAGGACTAAACCAGGACTAACCAGGCAAGCCAGACTAACCAGGTCTAAACCAGGACTAACAGACCAGGACTAACCAGGACTAAACCAGGTTCTAAACCAGGACTAAACCAGGACTAAACCAGGACTAAACCAGGTCTAAACCAGGACTAAAACCAGGACTAAACCAGGTCCTAACAGACTAAGCCAGGGACTAGCCAGACATAAGCCAGGTTAAACCCAGGTCTAAACCAGGTCTGACCTCATGCAACTCAGAGCCTGGCTGCGGGTTCGTAGTCTCGTCCGCTCTTGCAGTAACATTCGAAGCTTCCTCAGTGGTTCTGACAGAACCTCCTTTACACACTTCATCGTCCGAACAGCACACACTCATCTGCATCTGAACAGAGGAGCAGGTGAGTAGCAGTGAGGAAGCAGGTGAAGGAGCAGGAGAGGAGCAGTGAGGAGCAGGAGAAGGAGCAGGTGGGAGCAGGAGAGGAGCGCGTGAGGAAGCAGGAGAGGAGCAGGTGAGGTTGAAGGAGCCAGGTGAGGAGCGAGTGAGGAGTGAAGAGCAGGTGAGGAAGCAGGCAGGTGGAAGGGAGGACAGCAGCGTGAGGAGCCAGATGAGGTAGCGTGAGGAGCGGGTGAAGGAGCAGGTGAGGGAGCAGTGAGGAGCCAAGTGAGGAGCAGGTTAGGAGGAGGAGAGGAGCGGTGAGGAGCAGGAGGTGAGGAGCAGGTGAGGAGCAGGAGGTGAGGAGCAGGTGAGGACAGGACGGTGAGGAGCAGGTGAGGAGCAGGAAGGTGAGGAGCAGGTGAGGAGCAGTTGAGCTCTTACCTCTGTGGACGGCTCTGGTCTGGACTCCGTACAGAGAGTCTCCTGCAGGAACAAAGCCTGTCCTGAAGGACAACATCTGCTCAAACTGATCTGAAACATCCACAACAGCAAATATCATGGGAGAGAACGTATGAGCCACCAAATGGGTGTTGATCTTCTCTCTTACAAGTCCTTCACTCACGTTTTTTTGACACAACTTAAACCTTTGTCTCATTTTTAGGGCGCTTTGTTTTGCTCAATAAATTTTTTTCTGCAAAAACTGTAAACCTTAATAGTTTAATGTTGTAGCTGTGACTGTTAGCTTAGCTTTAGCTCTTTGCTAACATCAGGGGAGGTAAAGGACACTTCACGACAACACTTGGACACAGAAACATGTTCTTTAAGCAGAGGCAAGGTCATGAGGTCATCTGTGTGTGAATCAAAGTGTCAATGGTTACTTCCTCGCCTCCCCTCCTCCCTTCCCCCCCCCTCACCCCCCATCTTCCCTCCCTTCCCTCCCTCACTCTCCGCCTCTCCCCACCTCCCTCCTCTCCCCCCTCCTCTCCCTTCCCCCCCCTCCCTCCTCTCCCTCCCCCCCTCCCTTCCCCCTCCCCTCCTCCCTCCTCCTCTCTCCCCTCCTCTCCCTCCCTCCCTCTTCCCCTCCTCTCTCCCCCGCTCCCCCCCTCCCCCCTCTCCCTCTCTCCCTCCCTCCCTCCCCCTCCTCTCCTTCTCCCCCCTCCCTCCCTTCCCTCCCTCTCTCCTCCTCTCTCCTCCCTCCCCCTCCCCCTCCCCCCCTCCCTCTCCCTCCGCTCACCTGTTCCGTTGACGGGACAGGGAGTGCACCTCAACAGTTGTCGCCCAGCCGCGCCACAGTACAACACACTCCTGAAGTGTGACGAAGACGAGTGAGGACGCTCTCGCACAGATTCTCATCGTTCAGACGGTAGTAGCACTCTTTACGCTCCAGCGACGTTCACTGGAGCCAACAAACACAGAACCATGTGTGACGGTGCGTCTGACGGGCGTTGTCGACAGGCGTGTGACGAGCGTTGTGACAAGCGTGTGACACAGGCATCGTGACGGGCGTCTGACGGGCGTGTGACAGGCGCTGTGACGGGCGTATGTGACGAGGCGTGCTGTACGTGAGCGTGTGACAGCGTGTGGACACGGCGTGTGACGGGCGTGTGACGGGCGTGTCACAAGCGGTAGAACACTGGCGTGTGACAGGCGTGTGTGACGGGCGCTGTGACAAGCGTGTGACAAGCGTGTGACGGGCGTAGTGACGGGCTGTGTGACAGGCGTGTGACAGAGCGTGTGACGTGTGCTCGCGTGTGACGGCGTGTGACAGGGCGTTGACGAGGCGTGTGACGGGCGTGTCACGGGCGCTGTGACAGCGTCGTGTGGAACGGCGTAGTGGAGCGGCGTGTGACAGAGCGTGTGACGGGCGTGTGACGCCGTGTGACGGGCGTTGGAGGGCGTGTAACGGGGCGTGTGACGCTTCAGGGGTGTGACGGTGCGTGTGACAGGCGTGTGAGACAGGCGTCGGTGTGACAGGGCGTCAGTTGACAGATGTGCGTGTGACGGGCGTGTACAGGCGTGGGACAGGCGTGGTGACGTGCCAGGTGTGACGGGCGTGTCAAACCGGGGTGGACAGGCGTGGGAACGGCCGTGTGACAGGCGTGTGACGGGTGTCACGGGCGTGTGACAAGCGTGTGACGGGCGTGTGACAGGCGTGTGACGGGCGTGTGACAGGCGTGTGACAGGCGTGTGACGGGCGTGTGACGGGCGTGTGATGGGCGTGTACCGTTACCTGTGGGGAGAGGCTGGCACTTGGCCACCATCACGTTGTACTCGTGTCCTGCAGGACAGATGCAGATGAAGGAGCCGTCCACGTTCACACACTGAGCTTCTCCACAGACGGAGCTCAGCAGCTCGCACTCGTTCACATCTGAAACACAACATTTCGTTTAGGTTTAGAGACAGGAAATACACACAGTTTTGTGTGAATTGTCTGCATTTCCGATGGCGTGTCGCTTATTGATGACATCACAGAGCGATTCTGTATTTGAACTCAGCTCAGTTATTTTTTACATTTTCCTTACAAACTGCAAACTGTGGTAAATATTCAGCACAGGTTCTGTCCCACCTTCAGTTCCAATCAGAAAAACATGAGAACCTTAAACCTTTAAGAGAACGAGAGAGTTCACTGATCCGGGGTCGTGTTAAAGGACTCTTTAGATGGAAGAAGACAGAAGAACTTTAGATGAAAAGGTCAGTTATGGAGGAGCTTCAGAGTGTTTTTGAGGCTCGGAGGAAGAGGACTTTTTTAACCAGGATTCATCAAACTGCGAGTGAAGCTAAATGTGCTCCAGCTGAATGACCAGGAACATCGGGGGTTCTTGTGTTTCTTTCTGTAGTTCTCATTGTAGTTCTCTGAGTGTTTCTTATCTTGTGGTGCTCATTGTGGTGGATGTGTTTTCTCTGCAGTTCTTCTTCATGTGTTTCTTTGTGCAGTTCTTCTTCATGTGTTTCTTACCGGTGCAGCTCTGGCCCCGGGGCCCCTCCTGAAAGCCCTGGTCACACAAACACCTGTAGGAGCCCAGTCTGTTCTCGCAGAAGCCGTGAGGGCCGCACAGAGTGTCATTCAGGCCACACTCGTCTATGTCTGTGAGCGAGAGAGGTTAAATGAGGCGGGGAACGATAGCTGCCAAGGCTGTGTTTGTTTGTGGTCGTTTACCTTCACACGTCGGGGAGTGTGTGCTGGAGGTGAAGCCGCTCTCACACACACACATGAAGGAGCCGTCAGAGTTCAGACAGTCGCCGCGAGGAGAACACAAGTCTGAGTCCTCAGAGCACTCGTCCACGTCTGAAAGAGAACGTGGGAAATGTGAAGAAGAGTAAAGAACACCAGATCAACTTAAGACCAGTCTGCTCCAGGGAGTGGCGGGGGGGGAGAGCAGGGGGAGAATGTGGGGGGAGACGTGCGGGGTGGGAGAGTGCGGAGGGGAGAATGCGGGTGGGAGAGTTCTGGGGGAGAGTGTGAGGGGGAAGGGTAAGGGGGTCGCAGACAGTCACATCCACATCCACTGGTCATGACTAAAGCTGGTGGTGACTTCAACGTTCATATGGAAGCGGAACGTAAGGGTTTAGACCAGTCTGAGGACCAGCTGGTGCACTCGGCTCCAGGTCTCACCGGTGCAGCTGGTGGCGTTGCTCTGGTCCAGTCCCTCTCTGAAGCCGCTGGGGCAGATACAGGAGTAAGAGCCCACATTGTTCACACAGTCTCCCACAGAACCGCAGGGGCCCGGCTTCGCCACGCACTCGTCTACATCTGAATCAAAAACACGACGGAGTTCAGAGAGTTCACACGCAAATCATCAGCCGCGTCGTACCATCGCACTGGCGCCCGGACGAAGACTCTCTGAACCCGGGGCCACAGTCGCAGCTGAAGGAGCCCTCGGTGTTCACACAGTGCCCCCTGGTGCACACGCTGGGGTCTGCGCACTCATCCAGGTCTGTGGAGAGGACAACGCACACTTTTCACCACCACAAGCACAGTACCAAAAGTTTCTTCAGGAGATTCCAAAAAGCCCTCACCTTCACAGGCTCCTCCCCGGCCCTCGTATCCTGGAGGACAGGAGCCACAGCTGAAGCCCCCCGGAGCGTTGGAGCAGATCCCGGATGGACACGCGGTTCTGTTCAAACACTCGTCGATGTCTGACAAAAGCAACGGGACAAACATCAGCACCTCGCCGAGGTTAAAGGTCATGGCAAAGATCACACTTTTACTTGTTTGGTCCTGGTTTAATTCTGATTTAGACCTGATTTGGTCCTGATTTGGTCCTGTTCTAGTCCTGGATTGAGGCGAGATACTTTCCTGAAAGACGTTTCCTTCTCCCATTGAATACACCATCCATAGATTTCTCTGGGACATGTTCCTCCCACAGAGACACAAAGATTGGGCCTTAAAGTGGCTCCTACACAAAGGTCAGGCCTTAAAGTGGCTCCTACACAAAGGTCAGGCCTTAAAGTGGCTCCTACACAAAGGTCAGGCCTTAAAGTGGCTCCTACACAAAGGTCA